>CAUYUJ010015016.1:546743-586743 GCA_963575745.1 Prorocentrum cordatum
CTCCTCCTCCTCCTCCTTCTCTCCTCCTCCTCCTCCTCCTCCTCCTCCTCCTCCTCCTCCTCCTCCTCCTCCTCAGCCCGGAGAGCGCGCGCGGAGCAGGGGGGTGCTCCCCTGCTCCCCTGCTCCCCTCCGCGTCGGTGGCGCTCCTGGGGCCCAAAGGAGGAATCGTGACCTGGGTTTTTGCCTGTGGCGCTCCTGGGGCCCAAAGAAGGAATCGTGACCTGTTTTTTTGCCTGTGGCGCTTTTTTTTTGCCTTGCGCGCCGGGCCCCCGGACCCTGCCGGACTGCGCGCGAGGCGGGGAGGTGCTCCCCTGCTCCCCTGCTCCCCTCCGCGTCGGTGGCGCTCCTGGGGCCCAAAGAAGGAATCGTGACCTGGGTTTTTGCCTGTGGCGCTCCTGGGGCCCAAAGAAGGAATCGTGACCTGTTTTTTTGCCTGTGGCGCCTTTTTTTTGCCTTGCGCGTCGGGCCCTCGGACCCTGCCGGAGAGCGCGCGCGGGGCGGGGAGGTGCTCCCCTGCTCCCCTGCTCCCCTCCGCGTCGGTGGCGCTCCTGGAGCCCAAAGAAGGAATCGTGACCTGGGTTTTTGCCTGTGGCGCTCCTGGGGCCCAAAGAAGGAATCGTGACCTGTTTTTTTGCCTGTGGCGCTTTTTTTTTGCCTTGCGCGTCGGGCCCCCGGACCCTGCCGGAGAGCGCGCGCGAGGCGGGGGAGGTGCTCCCCTGCTCCCCTGCTCCCCTCCGCGTCGGTGGCGCTCCTGGAGCCCAAAGAAGGAATCGTGACCTGGGTTTTTGCCTGTGGCGCTCCTGGGGCCCAAAGAAGGAATCGTGACCTGTTTTTTTGCCTGTGGCGCTTTTTTTTGCCTTGCGCGTCGGGCCCCCGGACCCTGCCGGAGAGCGCGCGCGAGGCGGAGGGGGGTGCTCCCCTGCTCCCCTGCTCCCCTCCGCGTCGGCGACGCTCCACAGGCAAAAACGATTTTTTTTGCCTGTGGTGCTTTTTTGTTTGCCTTGCGTGTTTTTTTGCCTTGCGCGTAATCTCTGGCCGTCGCTGGCTCACGTTTGGTGACTCTCTTCTCCTCATGCACCTTTTTGCTATGCGCTGCGCCCCCTTGACGCACCACAGCCTTCGGACCTATCCGCGGCTTCGCCCCCCCCCCCCTGGGTTCCAAGGGAAGTCCGTCAGTGAACATCGATGCCAGATAGTCTTGATATCGATTGACTTCCCAAAACTTAGGGGTGGCAATGTTAACAAGGTAAAGCACTTGCACCCATGCAAGAGGATCGGTAAAACGTTGTGTACCGACGTCAGCGGCTTCGTTCTGCGTGCGTTCGCACTGCAAACTAACAACTCCACGGGTAAACTGTTCAGAAATGGCAGCGGTATCTATTCGGTGGGCCCTCGGAAAGTGCATCAATTTCATCGAACCTCCCGCTTTTATCACCTTGCAAACCGCTTGCTTATCTTCCATGAGTGTGCATTTGACCTCTCGCTGTAACAGAATTTCCCACGGCGGCAGAGCCGGCGGTAACTCAGCCCGCACAGCCAGATCTGCAGCAACAATTTCTGCCTCAAGTGTGCTGTGGGACACGCAAGTCTGTCGACGAGATGCCATGCTCTGATTGGCTCTCGCGCGCGGTGCCCAAATTACCTGGTGGCTGGCACTCGCACTGCGATGCGTTCGTAAATCGCTGGCAAAGCCTGCATCAGAGTGCTGCCGTGTTGTGACATCCTCGATTCTGTCGCCTACCCATGACGTAATGTTGTATGGGGTTGTGGATTTGATGTAGCAAATAAGCAGAAAAAAAATGCACGTCCTGCTGTTCGGTCCACTTCGCTACGCAGCTGGCCGCGCGGCAATGCGCACGCAATAGATCAAACTCAGGGTCGTCCGGTCCGGTCTCCGCGGCTAGGCCGGGAACCTCGACTGGCTTGTCTGGGAAACCTGCGCCAACTCGAATCCCGAGTGCCGCTGCTATAGCCTCCTTTGCCGGGAAGTTGTTTTCTCCTCTTGGGCAACCCTGTCCATCCTCGAAGTCAGTCAACTCGGGGCCACATCGGGCACCATATGCAGGGTATGTAGCAGGGTCGGTATCGGTTGGCTGTGCATAGTGTTACACAGGACTCAAAGAACTCAATCATGTCGTACTCAATAGCTTCGACCATTTTCGGCTGTCTAGGTTAATATGGCTCACTCGGCTGCGCCGCCGAGTCGCCCCCCGCTTCCTCGCCATCGCTCTCCACCTGTTGTCCTGAGGCGGACGTTTTCTTCACCTTCGGTGGTGGGTGACCAAGGACAGTCGGCAACTCTCCACGCCGTTCAACACGCTGCGTAGACACATGATGTTCGCACCCCAATTAACGCTCCACGTTAGTGGGTGGGTTGATCTCGATGCGCTCGGGGCGGCCTTCTGGGACCTGCTGCAAGAGTCGCCATTGTTTTTCGAGGTTCGTTGTTGGTCCCGAAAGATTGACATCGCCAGCATAAGAAGAAAGAAGCAAGCGCAGTCTCGTGTGAAAGTAACAACTACGCCCAGGAGTGCATTGAATGAAACCCGTAGAAATCACGCGCCCCTCACAATGCTGTTTCCAGTATCTACCAGAATCAAGATGTCCATAAAGGGGACAAACGGGGGTTCTTATGTCTTTCCAAGCGGGCGGCCACTCGACTCTTGGCAGGAAAATCCACGTTGGAGTTCCCACTAATCTGGACTGAGTGCAAGCCTGTTTGGCACCAGCCTGTTGGATGTCGAGCCCCTCGAACAAGCCGCAAATGTCTGCCGCTCTGCCGGCCTGCATCGGAAATCAGGCTACGTCTCTATTTTGATCTCTGACGCCTGACCCAAACACAACTCGGCCTTTATATATGCGGTCTTTGTGCCCGACAGGGAGCTCTGAATTCTTTCCCACCAGAATTGCGAACAGGAGTCCGAAATAGGTTGTTTGCCCTTTTCGCTGTCGAACAACATCGTTGTACTCCATCGCGCCTGACTCATCCCAAGTGCCAGTGCTTCGTAGCCGACCCCATTCGGTCTGCAGCGCTTTACGGGCATCTTGATTCACCGCAGCTTCGGTCTTAGATGCGGGTCGAGCCACGGCTGCAACAATCCGTGGTTGGCTTAACTCAGCAAGTAAGATGTACGCTTGTTCTACGATCTGAATCTCGTCAGTAAACGGGTTCTATAGATATTCAGCACCCAAACTTTTTTGTTTCTCGATGTGAAGGAAGGGGTGATTCTGACGACTGCAATGGCATTCGGGGCACGCTGCGTCGCGAAGCGGCGGCCGCCGGACTCGAAGTCAGGCTGTTCCCGTGAGACTCTAAGGGTTTAGGAGTGTTAGGTCCTCTCCGACAGCGTCGGGGGGAACCCCATCTCGCAGGATTGCCCCACCATGCCAAATCTGTTTCCACCATACTTCTTCATCATCGGAAGTGCCCTGGTCACTCTCAGAGCCTGTGTCCGCGGAGAGTTCCTCTGCCGGTCCCGCAGGGTGCAGAAGCGCGCGCCAATTCACATCGGTCCCATCTGGCGCAGTCGTATTTCTTCTCTTTCTTCTTCGGATTTCAACGCCGGATGGACGTTGCCTTCTGGATGCTTGCGCGTCCTGGAAGTAGACTGCGTCGATTCCAATGTCGCGGAGAAGGGCAATGCAGGGCCCCGGGTCCTCAACCCCGAAGAAACCTCTTTCTCGAATCGAAGCTGCTCCACTGTTTCCCTGCGTTCAGCATGGCTCATGTTGAACCATCGGCTCGGGCGAATTCCGGGGCTGGTTGAACTAAGTAATTGTTTAAGCCATTGAGCGCCATATCGTGAGTCTGGGTCAGTGACCCAGACTCTTGTAACGGGCGCATAGTCGGGATCGGAATACAACACGACTCGGATGCTGCAGGTCTTCCGTATGCCTTTCAAGGGCAATTCTCCAGTGAGTTCACATTTACATAGGCTTGCAACGATTATTCGTTCTTCGAAAAGTATTCAATCGTGTCTAAATTCTGCGTGGTTCGGGCGAGAAGTTGCCCTGGTCCAGGCACTCTTGACCGTGGCTGTGCCATCGAGAAATTAGACTGGCGATCCAATCTATAATGTATATGAGCGAGGCCTAGCTTGTGTTTCGCATCATCGTCTGGTCTCGAGCCACGCCGGGGATCCCGACCGTCAGGTACCACAGGCGCGTCATCCACAATGACTCCCCCCAGACCGTCGTCATCGGAATCATCATCATCCTTCGGTGGTGGCGCGGCCTCGCCTCGCGCTGGGGGCGGTGGCGCCGGTGCGCCTGGATCCCTGCCACCAGACGACTGTGTCGCCTGCGACCCTAATCGGGCCCCCATGACCGGCTGGGCCGTCAGAGGAACCGCCTGGGGGAATAACGACGTTCTTGACCTTTGTCCGTGCAATCTCATATGCTTCACGCATAGGGAACTTAGGTTCTTGGTATGGTGCAGCGCCGTCCAAAATATTGCTGCAGACTTGATCTGTCTTCTCTATGATCGGGCGCTTGCTTGCTGGCGCCCGCCCAGTTTCCATGTTCAGATCGCCAAGCTGTCTCAACGGTGTCACGTAGCTTTCTGGTCCTACCATGCCCCCCGCTTCGTGTACAGATCCGAAGTAAATCCGCGACCATCGCCCCGCCTGTTTGGGCGATCCGAAATCGAGATTCCGGAGGAGGCGCGAATCGAACAAGAGAGCCGAATGGAAGAAGAGGCGCCGCAAACTGATGTCCGAATCTGCGCCCCCATGACGATTCGCCTTCATCAGGGGTCCTCGCGTTATAGTAAAGACAGAAGTATCCGGCAGCATGTGTCCAAAAAGGTGGGGGAAGGCCGGCCTGCATTAGCAAAGCTCGAGACGCCATCAGAACAATCCCGTTGGACCGTTCAGCGACAGCCATAAGCTTCTTGCTGCCAGGAACGGTAGGGTCACGTGCGATCTTTGGCTCGATGCAAGCACGTGCAAGTTCTCTCGCACCGTCAGTTTAACAATATTATAACTTTTCTCCTGGGGCTCTGAGGTTAATCCAAAAGTTGCATACGTGAATCGCAGATTTGCCGTGCACGCCCTGTGCTGGCATGAAATCTGCTGCCCGGTCGCGAGAAGTCACGCGCGCGGTCTCGTCGCTGAGCTCCCGCGATAGGTTATCCATCGCACGCCAGTGATCCATGGTGGTCAGGTGTCCGAACGCTGTGGGATTCGCGCGTGGTCTCGGTGCCCTCAGCCCTTTAGTTTGCGCTTTCCTTTGTTGGCGCTGCATAGCCTTTGCCCAGTTACACACCGAGCAACAACGGTTCTTAGGAGTGTGAGTTAGCAAATGCGAGAGGGAGGCCGCGCTCTGTCTGAATCGCTCAGTCGCCGAGACAGGCACCTCAAACCCAGCACCATCTAGGTCGATTTCGGGATGCATGTCGATATCAACGAGGCCACCTTCTCCCGAACCCTCATCTGCATGCGCGTTTTGCCCTGGTGCGGCGGCCGTTGGCATGGAATCCAGTCCACGATCCGCGTCGCAAGGCAACTCCACGGGCCCCATGCCAAAAAAGCTTCTCAAATTTAGCCACGCAACCCCCGGCTATGCCGTGGTGTGATTGCGTGCAACCAACGACTGTGTCGTGATCGGGAGCAAACGGGGGACTTACAAGGTTCATGACGCCTGCTGGTGTTTCGCACCACCTGCATTCACGAGCTCTCCGAAGCGAATAATACATATAAGTAACTGTATCCATGGAGTCTATGGCGGACGGTAATGAGCGCTCGGCCGCTGTTGGCCTGCCATCCGCATAGCCGTGGTTACCAATCACCTCATGTGCGTGTGTGCGTGTGTGTGTGTGTGTGTGTGCCAGTCTATCGTTGCGCGACTCTGAATGGAGCGCGGCGGAGGCCCCCCCGCAGATTCCACGTCACCCAGAAATTTCTTGGCGCCTGACGCCACGCAACACCGCCGCCCGGGGGCCGCGGGCTTTCCGGCGGCAACCGCGCGCATCCACTGACCCGGCGCCTCACTGCCAGATAGGGTCAAGTATGGAATCTTGCCCTCGGCGATCAGGTCTACTCTGCGACCGTTGGGCAAAATTAAGCAGGGTCGTTGGTTTGCTGGCCAAGCAAAACTGACGCCGTAATCAACGCGCCGCTCTCCCACTGAGATCACGGCCGGTGTCTCCGGCATGGCCAATGCTTCAAAAATCCCATCCCCGAGGTTGGGGCATGCGACGCAGACTGAACCGAGGGCCCGAGAGAGAACCCCCCAGCAGTACTCAGGGTAATCGAATATTCAAATATTTTGATCATACCCATTGCGCCTGGAGCTCGAATGAACCTCTCCGCAATGAGGTTGCGTCCACAGCCTGCGCCAACTGTGACTTTAAGCGCGCCGAGGTGCACGGGCGACTTCTCCCTGCGCCCCGCAGCGGCTGAGCCACCTTGGGCGGCTCCTTCATTTTCCTCAGATGCCAGCCAAAGATGCCAAAGTTCGTCGGCCAAATCAGATGCTCTGAGCTGCGCGCCCCTCAACGATGCTCCCCATTCAGTCTACATTCGTCGATATTCTTCCATTGCGAATTCCCATGTCGCCCGCGCTCGAAAGCAGCTCCCTTGGGCCGTGGCGACGCGCCTTCCTTCGAGAATAATCGCTTCACGAGTGGAGGGTGAAACTTGACATTGAGTCCGCGTCTAGCCGCCCTCGCAGGTCTGACGCAACTTTGCCCCTGAGGCTCGCCGCAAGAGGACGCGATGGCTTCCCTTGGAAGGGGGTGTTACTGAATAAGGATAACGACGAGTTTCGTCAACTTCTCTCAGCGTTCTTGTTGCGTTTCGGAAGCAGGAACACCTTCCTCGGATAAAGAATATTAAGATGAAATGAACGCGCATTGTTGAAGTCAACCGTAGTTGGTCGCCCTTCTGAATTGTTCCGTAGACCGCGAGATCCCCCAGCCAGCGGAGCAGGGCAGGCAAAGAGGGCTCGGCTGGCTGCGCCATGGAGCCCGCGCTCGCCCGCCCCTCGTCGGCTTAGCCGGTGGGGACATCGCGACCACATTGGCACGAGGCGAATAAGCACCAGTAAAGCAAGAGAGAAAGATGCGACGACCATCGCGGCACTGGCCCATAATGCGCCAGTGCCTGGCCCGAACAGTCTTTGCCTCGCGAGCAAACTCCCGTCTCGGCGAACACCCTGCATGGTTTATCTGTCCCTTTCCCCTGCCTTTGCTTTTGTTCTTTCCACGGCTTTCACTCGATCCCCGACTTCTCGGAATCTCGCCTGGCGCAGCATCGCCAGCATTCGCAGCAGCAGAATCAGCTTGCCTTGAGCTTCTCTGGTAGCCTAAAGACCTGCCAGCCTTGAGCTGTGCTTCTTCGCATGTGTCGCGTTTGAACTGTTCAGCCTCAGATGAGCCTCTGCGCCGCATATAGCACCCGCTCTGAGGGCCCTTGCAGTTGCGAGGGCCTCGCGACCATGCGAAGCACACCATCTTACTCTGGCGTTCTCGCGAGGCCCCCGACTGACTCCTCGTCCGCGACTGCGCCGTATTCGAGTTACCGAATTTGTTCGGCGGAGTCGAGGAGCAAGGCCGGCCCTTTCCTATCGGGCCATTACCACCGGACCTCTCGCCCCTGCCTCTGCGATCATTCTCCGCCAGCGGCTCTATGATCACTGCCCGCCCCCGGCTGTGCCGGTGCGGCCGGTGTCTTGGGTTTCCTGTGAGAATAATGGCAACCTTGCCCTGCTTCGGAGCAGCCCTTTCCTTGCTTCACAAATTTGCAAGTCGCCTCGCCTCTAGTTCTTCCGCTCGCCGCCTTGTCCGTAGGCAATCCCAATCGATGGGCCGTCGCCGCCGCGGCAGAAGCTCTTCGCCCGCCCCCGCCGCCCTCGTTCGCCCCGCCTGTCAGCTGCTTATTTGTGGAATTCAAAATCGATTCGTGCTCAGCGATTGCCCGCTTTTCTCTGCCCCGCATCATGAGAGATTCTACCTGCAGCCAAACCATTGATAAGTGCGCATTCCCGTGCCCGGAGGGTCTGTCGACAATTCACGCCACTGCGTGGCATACTTAAGCCTCGGGACCTGTCTAATCTGTTCGTAGAAGTGTGCATGGATTGAAGCCTTCATTTCATCAGACGGCCCCCTAGCACCGTGCAATTCTTGGTACCGCTCCATCCGTTCACTATAGAAATGGGACAAGTCCTGATTGGGCTTGCGTCGATCAACGGTCAGTTTGAAGAGGGCACGGCATGTCCTGCAGTGTCGTGCACTCTCCGACCTGACAGAATACCAAACACATATCGTTCGTATGATTTCTCGGCCTGCGAGGAGACGCCCCTCTATCTGGCACGAATGCTCCATGCGATTTACTTGTGGAAAGAAATGAGTATGCTGTACTGACAGACGTTGGTTACGCTTCACCTTTGCGAATTTCTCAAGCTGATTTGTAGCGATCATCATATCAAGGCGCATCAGTGCCCCGGAGTCTCTAAGATTTTCTATCGGCACATCAGGTCCCATGACTTCAGTAACCCATGTCTGCGCCGCATGAACATCATGCCGTGATCCAGCTGCCGCTCTTATGCAATGTTGCTTCCATTCTCGGAGTGTCTGGGCGCTCGGTATGTCAAGCAAGTTTATCTCTCTGTTGTTTCCAAAGCTTCTCCAATTCACGCCCATTTGAGTGGCATTAAACGGCCGCCAGGTTTGGTCTTTGTGGCCATTCGGCCCCCCACCGCCGTCTCCGTCTGGATCGACGTCGCCCCTGGGCCCCCCGGGGGGGCCTTTGGGTGGCTTGGGCTCGCCCGTTTCGTCAGACTGCGTCGCAGCGATCATGCAGGTGCTGGGGGCTGTACTCTGATCGTCTCACTGATCGTCGCCCTGCCCCCCGGGGCCCCCGCCCCCTACACCTGCCGCGGCTGAGCCGATGGTGAAAGGGAGGTGCCCGAGCAAGTCAAGTATGTCAGGAGGCTCTGATATCTTGGCATTGAAAGGAACATTTCCAAGATTTGTTTCTTAGACACGCTCCCGCATCGAAACTTCGCTCGTTCCCAGAGACGCCTCGACAGCCGGCCCAAGAATGAAATGCGATTTTGCGAGAGGAAGCATTGGTATAGACGGAGCGGTCAGCATTGGCATCTTGCAAAGATCCGACTTTTCTGATTTGAATGCTGGCATGCCCATAATGTCAGCAAGATTGCTCGGCTGGCGTTCGGGTCCAACATCCTTTGGCGCAGCCTCGTGTCACGGCGCCTTTTCATCGGGATCGTTGTTGGCCCGCTGAGTATCAGGCATGCCTCGAGGTTCCACCCTTTCCTCGCGATCACCCTGTTGTCCAGACCCTTTCCTCCAAGCGCACTCGTCACGCCGCTTGGTGCCCATGCGCAGATGACACCTACATGTGCGCTTCAAACAACCCTTGCACACCTCGATTGAAGGTTCGGTGCAAAGACGACAGATCTGACTCGGATTGCCCGTTCGTGTTTGAGCTTGCGCGGTGCCAGGCTTCCGAGCAGGGCGAGCAGCGATCAGATGAGGGGGCGGGTCAACATGCGCCGGCCGTGCCAGCGCTGGTCCGACCATTTCCGCGGGGCCCACTTCTGCCGGCGAAGCCGCAGTCGCGCACCCTGCGCCCGTCAAACATTATGTCGCGGGTTTCCCGGTTAACCGAACCGTATCCCATGATGATTACCTGCCCATCCGATGTTGCTCCAGGTCAGACTTTAGCCTCCTGATTTCCTCACTCGCGGCCCCAGTGGCAAGAACGCTGTTTCTCATCTGTTCATCTGCGTGCCCTTTCAGACGATCCAGGCAACAGCCAACCTCTGTTGGTCCTCATCTCGGATTACCTGGGCCTTTTGCTCTTGTTCTCGAAGGGCTCGCAGGGCTTCCGATTTTGTTCTTTCAGCCTCGAGTCTAGCAGCTTCAACTGGATTGCGGAGCCCCCAATTTTCTCGCGCTGCTTGTTCTCGGGCTTCTTTCTCTCCTTCCCTCCTGGCTGCATCAGCCATTTATCTAGATTCTGCTTTCTCCCACTCAGCCTTCTGCTGAGATTATAACCCCAATTGTTCGGCTATACTCTGGATTATCAACCTGTCGTTCTCCGCGTGGGCACGGCGCCGCTGGGCTTCGTTTGTAACTCCTGCTGCACTGGCCTCAGCACGCTGCCTCCGTTTCTGCGCATTTCCCGCAATGACGTGTATATCATATTCCACCTTTTGTGCCATTGCCTGCCTCCCTGCGTCAGAAATTGCAAGCATGCGTTTAGCCTTTTTCAGCGGCCTTCTTATCTACCTGCGCCTCAAAGATGATCTGTTGAACTTGTGCACTCGCAGCCTTCAATTGTTCTCGAGCCTGTCAATTTCTTTCCGCCCACTCTAGAATGGCGATACGATGGCAATTGTGCTCGTCTCCTCACAAAGCCACGCTAGGCTACACTGAGGACAAACATTCGAACATTGTGAACGCACTGGCCTCCGACATGGACCCCCCGGTTTGCGCGCCTTCCCTGAGCATCGATTTTCCGCCCGAGTCGGGCAGGTGGGCCCGGCGCCCCAGCGACCCCCCCGTATCGAGAACCTGCTGGTGGTTCTATTCGATGACAACCGTGGTGATCCAAGGGCGTCGAATCCCCTAGAACTGGAACGTCCAGCCCTGGGGGCGTTACTGGAGCGCCCCCGTTTTCCTGCTGGAGGTGGGCGTGTGTTATGCTTGTGTTCTCACACCCCTATTGATGAAATCAACGTCCGATTCTGTGCCAAATCGTCTCTTTCGTCCTGCATTACTAGCTCGTCGAGGTCTGGTACTCTGTCCCTGTTAGTCCTCGGCGATGAGAAGTCTGGTCTGTGGAAACCTTGCAATAAAGGTGAATCGTTTAAGTCATAGTTATCACCCTTCGGTTTTTTTGCCGTTGGTTGGGGAGTCACGCCCGTAGATTACCGTGTATTCCTCATTGCGCGTATGACATCGGGGGAGCTCGACATCGGCTGTGCCGACGAGCATCCACCTCTGTCTGGGCTTCCTCCGTCTTCGAAATCATCATCCGAATCAAAAATTATGCTTCTGAATTGCCTCAGCCGCTACATGGTCAAAGGTTGCGCTCGCTAACGGAGCTGCTCCTGAGGCGATGGACCAGACGAGGTGTGGAATCGAGCATATCCTTCATTTTTCCAACCGAATGACAATTGTCCCCTTCCGATTGCACGTCATTCACATCCTCGCTGTCCATGCAACGCGAACTGCGCTGCGTGTTATGCGCCAAGGCTCTCGGCGCCCGACATTCCTACGGTGACGTGACCCAGCAACTTCTCCATCTCAAAATCTAGGCCGATCGATGGCTGAAAGCCCCGATGCGCCGACACCAACTCACATGGTCCCTCGGCGGGTTTTTTGTTGTGGTGAGCGAACAGCCGAAACACGAATGCTGTTCGCGGGCACAGCAGCGAGGCTGCGCTGCGCGTGCGTCCGCGCGCCACGCAGCGAGCGAATGAGCTTGCGAGGGGCGCATCGCCGCGAGGCGAACAGCACGCGAAACGCGAGAAAAATGGAGCCGCGGCTTTGTCGGCTGCGCCGCGGCTTGGCCGCCGCGGAGGGAGCGAACGCGAGCGTTCACCGCGGCGCCGGCCAGCCTTGCCGCGCACAAGTGAAATCATAATTTGACCGCGGCAGGCGGGGCGCCATCTCTGGCCTGGGCGCGTTTCGCCCCACCCACATCCGCCCGGGTTGTAGCAGCCAGGCGTCGCCGTCGAGGCGCGCGCCGCCACCGCCTTGTGCTCGGCGGGGGCAGCGCCGCCCGACGCGCCGCCGCCCATGCAACGCGAACTGCGCTGCGTGTTATGCGCCAAGGCTCTCGGCGCCCGACATTCCTACGGCGACGTGACCCAGCAACTTCTCCATCTCAAAATCTAGGCCGATCGATGGCTGAAAGCCCCGATGCACCGACACCAACTCACATGGTCCCTCGGCGGAGTTTTGGTTGTGCCATATATTCCGCCCGAGGCTTGTGCTCTGGACCTTGTCGCCGAATCAACCGAAGAGTCCCTTCTTTCAAACCAAACACCATCCCTGACGCTTGCTCTCTGGGTAATCCGCCTTTTGCCTGGATGATCATAATCCCTGCAAAATGTTCTGATAATATATCATGGTCGATGGGCTCCGCCGATGACATGGGGAATAACGGATAATGCCGTGAAACATACAATAGGGTAGCACTGAAACGAAGAGGCCGGCCCGCCGGCCGACGCACGCGCGCTCGCCGCAGGCTCGCTCCTTTTCCGCGTCCCTAGAGCCAATCAGTACATCGGACAGTGCACGCACGTCAAAAGAGCAAAAAGGGCAGGAAAATGGTGGTGCGGAAGGGGTGCGTTGACTGGGATAGTAAAAGGGGGGGGTTGAGAATCAGCTCACGTAGCTGACTTTCCCGGCGCCAGAGGCGGCTGTGTATCGAAGAGTGGTCCTTCGGCGAGGCCGAAACTGGCTGCACGCAACAAATTTCGTACCCCCCCCTCTCCCAATCCCCCCCTTTCGGTCCGGCCCAAGCCAGAGACGAGCGGGCGGAGGCGAAGCGGCCGGCGCGCGCCGTCGGTGACGCCCGGGCCAGAGAGCGGTTCGCGGCAAGAGGCGGCAGCAGCGCGCTGGACGGTGGACGGCGGCTGGCCACTCCGCGGCGCGACCAGCAGCGGCGTCGTCGTCGCCGTCGTCGACTCGACGGCGACGTCGACTCGACGACGACGACGACTCGAAGACGATCTCGACGACGTAAAGACCGTATTCCTCGTCGGGCGGGGGCCAATCGCCAGCGGCAGCCAGGAGGAGTGCCTGCGTACGGCCAGACCTAAGACAAAATAGCACCCCGAAAGAACATGAGACCCTCCGCCGGCCATCAACACACAGAGCATCCAAAGGCACCCTCCCACATGGTGGACAAAACCTCCCCAAACAGACGTCGATCAAATACCTCGGTCCGACCCTACGCCTACGCCCAGCTGGAGGGCAGGGCCCACATCTGCGACATCATGTTTGTGTTCAATCCGGGCGTTCTTCCTTGATGTCGGCCTCTGGGGCACGCTATTCGACGACACGCAAAGGAGTGACCCTGGATAGAGAGTGACCTTTGGGGCGCGGCTTCTTGGGGGCCGCGGGGGGAGCACACCCAAGCGCACAAGACTCTACTACCGCATCGCGTTCGACGACCGGGGGCCCCCGTTGGGCCCGCACACAAGGATCACTCCAGCGAAAAGGTTACGAAAAAACAACCCACGGGTGAGGGGTCAGGACATCTGATGGGACCGGGCCAGAAAAAATAGCCTGGCGAAGGACCCAACCATACGCAGCTGTGAATACCGCAAGTATAAATATCATCTTCGCCCGCGCTCTCTATGGGGCCACGAACCGTGTGACGGGCGCGCCGACATGGCGTGGCGGGGCACACAACGCGAGCGAAGACGATAGGTCTGTGTGCGAGAGACTGAGAGCGCGTGAGTCTGATTGTGGATGAGTCTGCGCGCGCGTCAGTCTACGTGCATAAATGTCGACGCCCATGTCGGCACGCCTCTCACGAGGATCACGCCCGCTTTCTTCCCGTTTATTTTCTCCCTCTTTGCCCGTGTACGCCCACGTCCAAAGCTGCGGGCGCGGCACCGCGCGGAGTCCCCGCGACGCGCGCTGGTCGCCCCAAGGGGTCCCGGCGACGCGCGCGGGTCGTCCGCTGCGCGGAACAGAGCGAGCGAGCAGGCTGGTTCCCGCCCGGGACGCGCGGCCCGACAGCGGCCTCAACACGTCGAATACGACGAAAAACCTCCAGAAACCGAAAGTCGCCGCCATGCGAACTCCGCCACTGGGCCGCCATGCGAGTTCCGCAACGGAGACCTTAGGTGGAGCTGGGACGCATGCGGGCGGTCCCACTGGGGGTTTCGATGGAGCTCCCCATGGGGCCACGATGGGTGAAAATGCCAAATTGGGTTTGTGGGACGCACGCGGGCGGTCCCACTGGGGGCTTCGGTGGAGCTCCCTATGGGGCCACGAAGCGCTGTGCTGGGTGGGTGAAAGTGCCAAATCCCACCAGCCCTCTGGGCGTAGGTGGTTTAGAGAGTTTCCTCTTCCACCCCTCCTTCTTTCCCTTCGGGGAAGGGTTTATCACTGTTCCCTAATAGTAAACACCCCCTCCCCCAGGCGACCGGGGGCCAACCCAGGTCCATGACGACACCCCCCCACAACCCCTTGTAAAAAAACAATACAAAACACACTCTGCCTCCAAATTCGGAACATGCGCGGCCAACCCGATGCGCCCCCCCCCCCCCACCATCCCTGACAAAAAACAATACAGAATACACTTGGCGGAGGCGGCGGCGGCGGCGGCTGCGGCGGCGGCTGCGGCGGCGGCGGCGGCGGCGGCGGTGGCGGTAGCGGCAGCGGCTGCGGCTGCGGCGGCGGCGGCAGCGGCGGCGGCGGCGGCGGCGGCAGCGGCGGCGGCGGCGGAGTGGCCCCCAGTAGCTGCCCATTCAAAGACGACTGCTGAATATGCTCAGGCTCGGGCCAGACTCGGGTGCTACGTATGTGTTGGGAGGGCGGGTGGGAGTGAGCGAGACGGCTTGCGGGCGGGGAGAGATCTTGACCCCTCCCCCTACCCCCTCCCCTGGACCTGGACGGGGGGCGCCGCGAGCGGTCAGAACGCCCAAAATGGCCCAAAACGGCTCCAAGAGCGCCTCGGAAGAGCCCAAAATGAGCTCCAAGATAGCTCCAGATAGCCGAAGATGCCTCAAGATGGCTCCGAAGATGCTCCAAGATGCCCCAAGACCGCCCCAAAACGGCTCCAAGAGGCCAAGTAGCTAAGGAGGCCTCCGCTAGGCAAAAATCCGTCCAAAACCTAGGAAAACCAATGATTGTTGCTTTCTCGCCGTTTCGCTTCCGATGGTCATCCGAGGCCCAAAATGGCTCCAAAATGGCTCAAGAGCCCCAAGAGGGGCCCAAGAGAACCCCAAAACGGCCCCAAGAGCGCCCAAGAGCGCTCCAAGAACGCTCCAAAATGAGCCCAACAGGCGATTCTTTGAGCTCCTGAGGGGGGGTCGTCATTGAAGCTCTCCTCCTTTTTGATCGATGTCCCCCAATATGGCCCCAAGAAACCCCCAAGAGACCCCCAAAGTGCCTCAAGAGGTTCCCCGAGGCATTCAAGACGCTCCGAGACGCCTCTGGGACCGCCAAGAGGCTCCCAAGACGGTTTAAGAAGCCTTCAGGACGCTCCCAAGAGACATCCGAAGAGACTCCGAGAGGCATCCAGTAGGCCTCTGGCCATTCTGCTCGCTCTTCTCCTCCTCCTCCTCCTCCTCCTCCTCCTCCTCCTCCTCCTCCTCCTCCTCCTCATCATCATCATCATCATCATCATCATCATCATCACCACCACCACCACCACCACCACCACCACACCACCACCACCACCACCACCACCACCACCACCACCACCCATCATCATCATCATCATCATCATCATCATCATCATCATCATCATCATCATCATCATCATCATCATCATCATCATCATCATCATCATCATATCATATCATCATCATAATCATCATCATCATAATCATCATCATCATCATCACCACCATCATCATCATCATCATCATCACCATCATCATCATCCTCATTATCCTCCTGCTCCTCCTGCTCCTCCTCCTCCTCATCCGCCTATTCCTCCTCCTCCTCCTCCCTCCTCCCTCCCCCCGCTCCCCCTCCTCCTCCTCCTCCTCCTTCACTTTCTCCTCCTCATCCTCCTCCTCCTCATCCTCCTCCGAATCCTCTTCCATCCTCGCCGTCTTCGATAAGACGGGTTTCCAGCCCTTGGTTGCTCTGCGTGCTCCCTCACTTCCCTGAACACCTCCATTCGCCTGCGCATTCGCTGGTCGATAACCAGCAACACCAGCAACAACATCAAAAACAACACCATCAGGAGCTAGCGCACCAGCAGCAACACATGCAACCTTCGCCACAAAAAATCTCCCGATTCACCGCTGTTGCCCGCTCGGTTTCACTATGTGCGTCTCTTCTTCCCTTCTTCCGTCAGCTCCCCTACGCATCGTTTGTGGATGGGCTGGTGGGGATATTTTTTGATCTGCGGCTCAAAGGACGACTCCAGAAAGCGGGTCAATCTCGACAGGGGCGCAAAGCGAGACGATTGGCAAGGAAGGCACATAGGCCAACGCCGCAATGCACATGCGAGGGAAAAAATGAACCTCATTAGAGCCGACCCGGGAACGGAAGACGGCAGCAGACTGGAAAAGACGGCGGAGGGTCGCACTGTGGCGCCAGCCCCCGCAGACCAAGCCTGCGCGATGGCGGGAACACTGTGCGGGCAGCACAGAACCCCAGGAGAGGCACCGCCAAACGCTGCGAGGAGGAGCAGAAGGGGGGACAGGCGCGGGAGGCAACGAGGGGAGGGGGGAGAGGGAACAACGCCTCACTCACAGAACACCTCACGTGCACGAAGCCAGGTGCGTCAACGAATTCCGTGCGTCGGCAGCCTAGTCGTCAGAGCCCCAGCTTGCGTCGGTAGCCTAGTCGTCAGAGTCCCAGCTTGCACCTTCTTTGCCACAGTGGATGGGGGAACGCTGCGAGGCACCGCGGCAGAAGCACCCAGCGGGGGGCCAGCAGCTGCCCGCGGGAGAACCGCTGGGCTGTCGTGTACCACGTGCGCCGCACCGTGGAAAGGGACGTGGCGTGATGCGTGCGCGAGCAACAGGTCCGACCAGAGGAAGGGGGCGACGTCGCAAGCGAAGCCGGGGGCCGAGGGGTCGGGCCTGCCTTTCAGGGCCCATGCCAGACAAAGGATGGGCCACTTGCACAGGAACCCAGCCACCGCAGGTCCACCCGCCGCAGCCGGCGGGCGATCGCATCCCGCCGCGGGGATAGGCGCGACCGCCTCGGAGCGCGCGCGCGCGCACGTTGCCACGATGGAGGGGGGGCCGAGTGGCGCGGCACACCACGTCGGCGCGCGTGGAGGAGGGGGGGGGGGGGGGGGCGCAGCGGATAGCCGCAAATCTGGTAAATGGAAGAGGGGGGGAGGGCAAAGCCGGTGGGCCAGGCGGCGGCAGTGACCACACAGCGCTGCAAGCGCGGTGCACTTGGGGGGGGGGATGTGCCCGCCAGGTGGGGGGGGGGGGGGCGACTCCACCTGGCCGGGGTCACCGTAGGTCGGAGCGTGGAAGAGTGCGGTGCGACGGGTGCGGCACCTGGGGTGGGCCTTTGGCCTGCAGTCCCAGTCGTCCAAAGTGAGTGCCCGATCGGACAAAGACGGACCGTTGTCCAGTGAGAACATGGCCAAAGGGAACCGTGGGAGTGGATTATTTCAGCCGGCCCCTCGCGGACTATGAAGCCCACGAACAAGCGCGGGAGTCTGAACGCAGCGCGGTGGTATAGGTGCACCTCAGCCACAAGAGGTGGCACGAGAGCATTTAGGGCCTCGGCCTGTCACTGCGGTGAAACTAGTCCCCGTCGCGAAGGGGCCGCCCACGGAAGCGGTGGCCCGTGGGGGGCAGCCGTCCGCGCAGTCTTCATTCCTCACCAATTGCGTGCCTGTGCGCAGCAAAAGGGCGGTTGAGGACCATAGGGCTGCCGACCCATTGGGCCCCGCCAGGCGCAGAAGGGGTCCCATATGGCCCACAAGGTCAGCGCGATGGAGACCACTTTGTATAGGGGGGTGGGGGTTGTCCCCAGCTGCCCAAGGTCGTTGTTGCCCAGAAAACAAGCGCTGCGTTCCGTGACGGGCTGAGCGGCAACTCGGGGCATTGACATGATCGGGGGGGGGAACAATCTTGAGCCGCAGACGAGCTGCGCAGGCCAGCCCTTGAGAGAGCGGGGGCGGGGCAAACGTGCAGGTGGGAAAGCGAGTAGCGCACATAACGACTGTTCCCAGTCAAGAGGGCCGACTCCCCAGGCCAGGGGGGGTGGGGGGGGGCCAGGTACCCACTGGCGGGCCCCTGTCGCGCTCACTTGGGGGCGGAGTCCCATCCCCGATGGCGCTTGTCAACATAGCGGGTACCCCCTCTGGGGGGGGGGCCGTTTCCCCCTGGCCCTCCAGCCTGCGTCGACCCATGTGTCCTGCTGGTGGCCCCACCCGTCCCAGGATTGCCATGAACCCCAGGGGGCGGCCGATCCTGATGCGCCTGTCTGTGCGGCGACTCTGTAGTCGGTGTACACTGGGGGGGCCATGTAGCCTCTTTGCTCTCGTTCGCCCGCGGGTTCCAGCGTCCGCCTCCAATGGGTCCTCCCGAGGCGGCTGCCTGCGAGGCGCCTTTGTCGTCGGCGGGCAGCGGGGGGGTGCTGGGCGCGCCATTGTCCTCGTCGGCCCATGGGTTCCAGCGACCGCCTCCGATGGGTACTTCGGGGGCACGGTTTCTCGTGTCGCGCTGTATGAGCCTGCCCTGTTTGTCCATGATGTTTGGCCATTCAACCTGGAGCTGGTAGTCCTCGTCCATCCCGTAGGCATCATAACCTGCTTTGCTCCATGCCTGGAGGAAGTCGTCGCACTGCTGCACAGTATTCTTCCTGGGGTCGGACTTGATGTTGACCCATGCGCCCCCTTGCTTGGTTCCTGCCTTGCGGGCCCAGGGACTCCAAACTCCGTTGAAAGCACCTCCCAGCGTCTTCTGCAACCTTATGATGTTGTCCGGTGCTGGCTCGTCCCTTGTGACATTTGCTTCATTGATGGGCCGCAAGTACATGGGGAGGCCGCCAATGGGGTCATCCGGGCGCGCTGGTGGGATTGTTGCTGACTGCGTGTCGCGCCCCCGCCCCGCGCCGCGTTGTTGCCTGGGTGAGCTGCGGGCCGGAGGGAAAAGAGCGACCTATGGAGGTGTCTTCGGGAATAGTGGGAGGTCGGCGGTCTGTTTTGTTCTCCGTTAGCCTGAGCTTCCTGCCGTCACTGACGGCGTCTGCGAAGGCCCGCGCATACGGGGGCCAGGCTTGCGAGTCGACCCTCAGGGGGGGTTGGGGCCACAGGGGGGGCCACTGCGGGCGGACTCACGGTTGTTCGGTCCTGGAGCGTTGGCATCATCTACCTGGTGCGCGGGGCTGGCCTGCACCTCGGAGTCGGAAATGTCTGGTGGGCTGCCGTGCGCCTGGCCGTCCGGTTCGGATCCCTTGTAGGACTCATCCCAGTCGATCCCTTCATAGTCGCCGCCGCCGCTTCCGCACTTGCATGGGGGCGGCACGTCACCTGCGCACCCGTCGGACTGACCTGGTGCGACGGGTTGCCGGGGGGGCGCGTGGCCAACTGCGTGTAGAGAGGTAGGGCCAGACGGTTCCTCCTGGGGTCTGTTGAGCCAAGTGGCTGTGGGGGGACCTCCTTTATCAGCGCCAATGGTCTTTGCCACCTTGGGCTGGCCGGCGAGGAGCTCTATTTTTCCTCCTGATAGGTCATCCCCCATCCCTGAGAGAAAGAGGGTGAGTGTAGTCAATGGCTGTCGGTGGGGGCACTGTCCTTTCTGATTGTCGAGTCTGTCTGCGAAGCACTTCCATTCCTCCTGGCACTTCGGGTTGCTCTCCACTAGGTGCGCGACAACCCTGGCAGCCTCGGCCCTCTGTCCGCCCCAGGGGATGCGCGGGGGATGGCCGTTGCTGGGTATCTCATCCCCGTAGATAATTGCCAGAAAGGGCGCCACGTGTTCGAGGTGCCACCCCGATTCGTCGGTTACCTCGCCCACAATGTCTCTTCCCAAGCGCTGCGCGTGGGCTGCCCAGATGGCGTAGATTGTGTGGCTCCACTCAATCAGGTATTTCACCAACGCGCGGACGCGGCCTCTCGACTCATCCCCTGCCAGACGGTGGGTTGAGTGCGCGGGGAGTGACGGCGCAGTGGGCGGTGGTACCTTTTGGCTGCCCGGTGGGGGGCTCAGGGCGTTGGAGTTGGTGCGTCAGGGCCTTCGGCTGGCGCGCGGCTGGTTGCGGGAAGGTGCGCGGACATGTCGCATATGCACCATTCCTCTGTGATCTCGTTCATGGCCGGCCTTCTGGTCGGGGAGTCTGGGTATATTTCGCCCGAGCACTGGTCAAGCATTCGATCGAGGGCGCTTGGGGCGATGTCCCAGAAGTGAACCAGGCGCCTCCTGCATGCCCAGCCGGCGTTCCACTTCCTCTTGATCCACAGCAGGGGCATTGCGTCCCACGGCGGGAGGCCTGTCTGCTCGCTGCGGTCTGCGTCTGCCTCTGGGCGCCATATGAAACAGCCAGGGGCTGGTGAGCCGGGCGACCGCTCTAGCAAGGGGGAACAGGGGGGACAGGTGTCACAAGAGGCCGAGTACAGTTGGGCGAGGTGCCCTTCGGTGCCGAACCTGCCGTCGGCGAGCCTGTAGTGGGGGCGCGGTGCCTGCGCTGGCTGGTTGGAACTGGCGCGGCGTGCGCACGACGAGGTTCTTCGGCAAGGTTGGGACTGGGGCGTCGGTGGGCTGCCCGAACCCCAGCGGCAGTCTGGACAGAGGGGGGGGGTCCTGGCTCTCTTGCGTGCACGGTCGTCGCCCACTCTGCGCTTGTATTGGAGGGTGAAAGAGGGGGTCTGCAACAGGGGGTCTTCAATGGGGGCTGAATGGCCCATGTATGCTCAAAGTATCGCTCATGTATGTGATCGGGTACAATTGGCATCCAATGCTGGCGGTCATTGGTGGCCAGTCATTCGCGCCCGCGCGTTGCCCGCGCGGGCGCGCGCGCCGTCCATCTATTATCGTTCATGCGTGCGGGCGTCCTTGCACATTGCGCGTGGGTCGGCGAAGTAGAGTGCAAGTGTGTCTTGATTGTGCGGTCGATGATCGCGTATGTTCCCAAACGACGCTTTCTCGACCCCCAAGACAGATTTGGAATGGGCCCCGCGATTCTCCAAACATGTGAATTCACATTTTCCTTTTTCCCAAAATGTGAATTCACATTTTCCTTTTTCCCAAAATGTGAACTCACATTCTGGCTCCTTCATAAAGAATCCTACACAAAATTCCAAAATGTGAATTCACATTTCCCTTTTTCCCAAAATGTGAATTCACATTTTCCTTTTTCCCAACATGTGAATTCACATTTTGTTTTCCCCCACAATGTGAATTCACATTTTGCCTTGGCCTTCGAGATCCCCAAAACTGAGGCGCAGTGTTCCGCATGCCAGATTGGCTGGGCAGATTTCGACACTCACCCGACCGCTTCCGTGTGTTCCAGCCTGTTCTTGTTGCGCCCTTAGCGCACGTTGCCTTCGTCGCCTTTCCCGAGCCCCCCGCCCCCCTGCCCCCTTTCCCCTCAAGTCTCGCGCGCGGGCGCAAGCGGGGGGCTTCAATTAGTGCCCCCGCCGAACATAGCAATCTAGGATGCATCGCACATTCATGACTTTAAAAAACATCATCGCCGGGACCCTGCGCCCGACCCTCACTTTCACCCTCCAATTGTACTCCTGTAATAGCCGCTGCATGGACTTCTTGGCGCTGCGCCCGGTTGCGCTGGGCACGGGGGCGCGCGCCCCCTTGCTTTCCAGGGAGCTGACCCAACATTGCTCGCAGAGCCACCTGCAGTTATTGCCCTCCGTGTGCGCCTGAGCTCGGTTCTGGGCTAGGAATTCCCGGGCGTCGTCGCCCTCCCAAGCACCTACTGCTCCACGCAGTCCTGTTCTGGTGCATCCGTCGCAGTTGTAGGCGGCGCCCTTCTGCAGCCTGCAGAAGCGGTCGCCTCGAACTATCGGGGGGGGGGGGGCAGTGTTGTTCCTGGGGCAGGGGAGGCCGGGATGTCCTCGTCGAGACGGTGGTTGGAAATTGCAACCCCGCCCCCTATGCACTGCAGGTCCTCCGCGGTGTGTGGACTGCCAAGCCCCACGTCTGATCCCGTCAAGGCCTTGTGCAACTGGCAGATGGAGCAGTCTCCACTGCTTAGCTGCTTGACGTTCGCGGGCTGGACTATTGCCTCCAGTGCGCGCAAAGGGGCCTCGAGGGTGAAGTCGTGCTCCTGCATTCCTGCCCATGTCCTGGGGCGCTCGTGCTCAGCTGCAATCTCGCGGTGATGAGGGTACGTGGCCAACGTGCTGATGTGGTGAATGACCTGCTCAAATTTGGTGTGGAGGGAGGCAAAGTCAGTGAGCTGGAATCCCCGCGTCTCAGCGAACTGGGCGCGGAACTCTTTGTGGGCCTCCTGCCGCGGAAGGCGCAGGCCCATCGCAGCTTCTATGACGTCGCCCGTGGCCTCTGGGAATGGGAAGGGCCAGAGTGTAGCACGAGACTCACGCAGCTGCAGCATCATCGCCACCAGTAAGATTCTGAGTGTAAGGGGGACTGAGGGGCTGCCCGTCGCCTCCTAGTAGGGCATGCGTGAGATCTGTATCGATCTTATCGGGGCTGAGCAGGGAGTGCCGATGCTCCATTCCCGGGTGCATCCTGTGGCGTTTACACCAGCCGGCGTTGCTGCTCCAGGCCGCGGGGAACTGGGGGAGCGCGCCCCAGGGGGTGCAACGGCTTGAGGGCTTGGGGCGGCGATTGTTCCCGACCATGTGGGGCAGTGGGGGGAGCGATTCATAGGTGACGCCTAGCTGTTTGTCGTGCCATGGCGTGCCCAGTCCGAGGAACCAGACCAGGGCCGCCCACGTGAGGTTGTACACAAGGTTACTGGCATCGATTCCGACTTCCACGTCTAAGCAATACCCTAGGTGACTCCAGGCCTTCCTGTCTAGGCTGCCCGGCTGCCTGGGGGTGGCCCCCATGTGCCACTGGTGGGGATGTAGTCCGGGCACTGTGTAGAGAAGGATGCCCAATGTAGGGTCGTCAACCAGCTTCCGTATGCTGTTTGTGAGGGCAGCACTCAGCTTGTCCCAAGAGAACTGGGGGTCGAGTGGTGCCGCGATACGGTCTGCGAAGCTGCTCTCCATTCTGGCTTTGGCCTTCTTGATGGCGTCGTCAAAGCCTTTTATGCTGTCGTCCCCTGCGTGGGTGGGAGCGGGGGGAATCCACGTCGTAAGGTCACCAATGGGGTCGAATGCCTTATCGATTCGAAGCAGCGTTCTCTTGCCCAAGTTGCCCCCCTGGAAGCGGACCCATAGTTTGGCAAACCTCCCGTACTCCGAGAGTTCCCTAAGGTGAGCTCCTGCGGCGGTGCCGAACATCCTATCATCCCCGATTATGTTATGACCACATTGGAGGTAGCACGTGTGATTGCAACGTTCACTCTGTTGGGATTGTCCATGAAACCCCAGTCATGCCAGCTGTTGGATCGTGTGGTCAGGTATATAAGTAGGTCGGCCTCCCCACCCTGGCTTGAGTCTATGGTGGAGATGGTGAGTCTGCCGTTGGCAAGGTATTCTTCCCCTTCGTTGGCAAAGGCCTCATTCTCCTGAAGTTCGCGACGATCATGTTCATGGTATGGGAGAGCGGCACGAAGGTGGCACTCCCCTACTCTCTGTGTTTTTACACCGCCCCAGGGGGGCGAGTTCTAGGGTGAGGCTAAGATTTGTCCCCGCGCCTCCACCATGGAAGCATACAGGGTTCACCGAGTGTTTCGCCGGGACCTCGATGGACCCCGCCCTTCGCGGCAAAATGAATTCCCGGTAGTTGGACGCAAGGAAGCAAGGTGGACGTCGAGCATTGTGATTACACCTCAAAATGGGGCAGATTTCATCCACACTCGGCGCCGTGCCAATCGTCTACGCCTCCGTGGTCGACGACAGGCTCCACCATCTCGCGCTTTTTCAGATAGCTGGCGGGCGGCTGTACAGAACGTCCAAGGGCTAAATTGGCGGCTGATCGCACATCGAGATAAGCTGGCCCATATTCTCACTTCAGCACGAAAGGAGCGCTGGGACATTGCTTTTCTCTCAGAACTTCATGGTGAGGCCCCTTGCCTCGTTTACTTGGAAGAATTTCTCTTGGTGTCTAGTGGAAGAGCAGCACTACTTCTGGGTCCAGCGGCACGGGAAGCTTTTGACCGAGCCGGAGCCCAATGGCACTGCGAAGGAGATCGTTTGGTGGCAGCCCTACTCCAGGACGAGACGGGCGAGAAGCTACATGCGGTCAGTTTTTACGGACCCACCGGCGTCCGCGCTGCTGAGCTCAAGTCTTGGCATGATACAGTATTGCATTTTCATGAGCATGTTAGTGGATTGGGAGGGGTACAACTTTGGGGTGGAGACTTCAATGCCCATCGCGGTGCAGATTGGCAGTTCGATGGACTCCACTCCGGACCGTACGCTCTGAGTACGGCCACAACCCCAGCAGGAAAAAATGGCAATCTCTACTCCAGTCGACGTCGTTGGCACATGCAGATAGTTTTCTTTCTATGTCCCAGAGAGGCACGTGGATTCACCCTCAGACACATCAATGGTACGAGTTGGACGGGCTATTGATTTCGACCACACATAGCAGATGTATTCAACACATTCGACAACATAATCGTCATCGAATCTCGGATCATGTAGGACGTGTTTATCATCTACATCTGGGTACTGTCTGGGGGAGGGCAAAACGACGACAGCGACGAGCCAAATTCATTGCGATCGAGTGCCAAAAAAGACAGAAACTGGAGACACAACAAAAGAAACTCAATGTGGGACTTCTTCGGGGAAAGAGCGAAACAACATCGATGCGACGCCGACTTATACAACGACGAGTCGAAGAAAAACTCCCAGATCTACCTCTGGATCGACCTTGGCCCTCTTCTTCCTCATCTTCTTCCTCATCCCATGTTCCAGACCCCTGGTCAGTACTACGTGGATGTATCCAGGAAGTGGCTACGGATGTGGTGGTGAGGGGACGTCTTCAGCCGAGCTTTGGGGCGCCGTACACGGACGAGGATGCAGCCCGAATTGCCGACCTCCGGGCTGAGATGGAAAAGGCTTGGCGGACCATTGCGGCAAGTCGACACACGGCCGCAGAGGTGCCTGCTCGTACCCAGTTCGGCCAGGCCAAGAGAAAGTGGGAGCAATTCAAAAGGCGTGCTAGATCTAGATACGTACGACAACTATGTGGGGAAATGACTAATGCAATGAATCGTGGAGATCTCCATGCCTTTTACGCGTTACTACCCAAACTTAGTATACATGTACGGGGAAGGAGTAGACAGGGGGAGGAGCCGCATACGTTGGAACAGATCGCAGACTTCCTGGAGTCGCTTGGTTCGAACCCGGCCGTGGTCACAGAGGAGACTATAGCGAGAGGCTGCCCCGAAGTTGCCGTCGACCCTACACTGGGGGATACTCCGTCTGCTGAGGAAGTTCTTCGGGCTCTCCGGAAAATGAAAGACAGCGCGGCGGGGTCAGACGAAATCAGCGTGGGCTTGTTCAAGGTGTTGGGACCTCGGGGACAAAATCTTCTGGCACGTTCAGTGTGGTATCTGTGGGACTTGCCGCCGGGGGAATGGCCAGCTGAAGTGGCGGACGCGGTTGGCTTCAGGCTCTTCAAGAAGGGGGGCCGGGGCAATCTGGGAAACTATCGGACCCTTTGGCTCATTAACGTTATCGTTATGCTGCTGAGCAAGATCATCGCAGACAGATTACAAAAAACATGCTGAAGCCCAGGGCCTTTTCCCAGAAACACAATGGGGGTTCAGGGGCGAGAGGAGCACCATGGGCCCGCTGTTCATTGCCAGATGCGTCCTAGAGATGGCCGCGGAGGTGGGGGAGGTTAAGGCCCAGGTCGTCCTGGCCCTCGCGTTGCTGCTTCTGGATATTGGAACAGCATATCCGTCTGTTCCTCGTGCTGCTGCGGATGTTGTGTTTCGGAGGGCTGGCGTCCCAGAGAACCTGCGCAAATTGATCCAGGGGTTGCATGGCAGTTGCAAGTACCGCGTCCGCACGGCAGAGGGGGAGTCTAGGAACTTCGAGCTGGAAAAAGGATTCAGGGAAGGGGGCCCCAGCAGTCCGGTGTGCTTCAACATCTACCACTCCAACGTCATGACAGATTTGAGGCGGCAGCTTTTAGACATGTTCGGGGAGGATATGGGTGTGAACATTGGGTGGAGTCCAGAGCAATTACTAGGCCGTCGTCAACGTCGGGACCCCCCCAGGATCCCTAAGGTGACCGAGAGGCTCGTCGACCTGCTTTTCGCCGATGACACGTCGTTGTTTTGTCGCCAGCCCGTACTAGCACAAGTTGAACAATCCGCACAACGCCTCATGCAGGAATGGGGGGAAAAAGTCCATATGGGCAAATTGGAAAGACTTACGGTAGGAAAAAGGACATACCCAGTACAACGTCGACTTCGGGGAAAACAAGCTCGAAAGGATCCTCTTCCTCCGGCCCAGACCTACGAGGAAGCGATAAAGTTGCTCGGAGGATGGCTTGAATCCACGGGCAAGCACAACATTGATACCGGCAAGAGAATCCAGGCTGCCAGGCGGATCTTTGCCAGAGTCTTGAAGCAACTTCCCCGGTTGGGGCTGTCGGACAAGGACCAGGGCCGCGTGTTGAAGGCTACGGTGGAATCTTCTCTTTTCTATGGAATGGAAGCTCGTTCAGTGAATTACTTGGAGATGAAGCAGATCAAAAAGTTCCACAACCAGGTCCTGATGGGAACCACGGCCACGAAACGGCGGGAAATGCACACCAACCAGCTTACGTTGCAAGACCTTCGTCGTCGTCTCGGCCTCGACCCCGTGCATATTTCTATTGCTCTACGTCAACTACGATGGGTGGGACATATTGCCAGGCTGGGTAAAGAAAGGTGGGAGTTTAAGCTATTAAAGGGGTGGTTACGTCCAGAACACGAATTACCAGCAGCTAAAGGTTCTAGATATGGTCCTTCTCCAAACACTAGATATCAGCTGTGGCAACGTATTCGGTCAATTATGGTGTATTCGGGGGCCCCGGAGGCTTCCTGGCAAACGGAGCGGTTGGAAAGTGCACGGGACAGGAGCAGGTGGAGGGGGATGATTGCCAAATGGAGGAAGGATGCTCTCAAACTTGCTTCTAAAGATGAATGGGCCGAACGCCACAGTCCGGAGGGAGCTGCTACAGTACGGCACGCACGTAGACGAGAGCGAGAAGAGACGGTCCAAAACATCCCGATCGACACAGAGGGACGAGGTCAATGCCCTCACTGCTCTGGCTTTTTCTATCGCAAGACCTTGGCTCAGCACATGGGCCATTGTTGCCGCCTGACCCCAGAACAGCGTGAAAAAACTTTTCGCCATCGTGTGGAACGGCTTCGACGGGAAGAGGCCGCCCCGGCCACCAAGAGGAGGAAGGCGGAGCTCGACGCCATCCGGCTTACCCTTCACAAAGCATCTGCGCCGGCCTCGGGACGGTCCTCAGGGGGTCCAGCACGTCAGCCCACGGTATACTCGAAGGAGGAGTTGGCCACGAGGAGGAGGTTGAGGGGCAAAAGTAAAGCGCCAATTTCCTACCAGGCCGTCGCCTTCCGCAAGCAGAGTAAACGTCACAGAGTTTCTCAACCTACATTTGTTCCACGTGTTCTTGCACCGGTTCGTAGAAATGGAGGAGGAGAAGGCGGTGGAGGTGGTGATGCTGGCGGGGGTGGTGAAGCTGGAGGAGGAGGTGGAGGAGGAGAGCAACATGTTCTTAATCAATTTGAAACATGTTGGGAAGGAAACACAGAGCAGACCAGAAGGTTGCGCATGCGAGGGAAGAGTAGCAGTCGGAAGTTCCTGGGACGCTTGCCTGGTGCACTTCTCGTTCCCCCGGCTGCAGGACAGCCTCCTCGGATTCAGCTTCGCAAGGAAAAGGGAAAGGATACGTAAAAGGCCGTCTGTCAGAAGAAACCCACGGACCTCATTCATCTTCCTGCTCCTCCCCGTCAACCAGGCGATCGACTTGAAAAATGTCCTTGGTGCAAGGTGGTGTTTCCTGAAACACGTGTTTGTTCAATCCACATGAAGACATGCATGCATATGCCGTATCAGATGTGGCTTGCCAGAACGAGGTATTGTAATGAGGATGAAGGTGCGTCACATCCGTGCCAACATTGCGGGACCAGATTTACGACGGCAAGGGGGTCAGCACGTCATGCCAGAGGTTGTAAGGTTCGTCGAGAAATTCATGGTTTGGCAATTGATCTTAATCATTATCACGAATGTGATCTTAATGAGGCCCAAATTGTTGAGCACCAGCATCGTGGCAAATCCGCTGCCAAACGCCCGGCGTCGGCAGCTTTCGCTTGACTTCCTTTTTGCATGGCCATGGACCAAGCAGCTCTTCGGGCGGCATTGGGACAGGCCGCGAGCACGGCCCCTGCGCCGAAGGCGCAGGCCAGGCCGAGACCGGCTGGTGCCGGGAACGACACAGAGGTGCTCAACACCCTGATCCGCGACCACCTGTACCTGCGCCAGGACTTTCGGCCGGTTGCGGAGTCGGTCCAGATTGCAGTGCTGTTCAAAAGTGATACAGAGGTCGAGAGCTTCCACGGCCTAGCACAGAAATGGGCTGCCAAGATTCCTGAGGGGTCAAAGAAGGGGAAGGGCAAGAGCGATCGTAAGAAGCGGAAGGCCGACGACGGTGAAGAGGCCATGAAGGCCGACGACGGCACAGAGGCCTCAACGAACAAGCACCCGTTCGGCCCCAAGAAAGTATTCATGCTTTTCGCTCTCTTCAGCAGGCTCATGGAGATTGCTACAAACGCCAAGGAGGCGGAGGCGATTCAGGCGAACACGGACCTCAAGAGGGAGGGCGGCAAGGCGCTGGAGACCCTCTCGAAGTTGGGCGGGGAAGAGCTTGACAACTTCTTCACGGGCTTCGTGGCGAAAGTTCCCAATCCAGCGTCGGGCCGCACATGGCTTTGGACCTTGACCATGAATCAGTTGCTGACGCCACAGCCCATCAAAGAGGCACTTGCGTATGCCATTCGGCTTACAGCAGACCCGGCCTTCGAGGTGAAGCTGGAGGTAAAACGCTCCTTCCAGGGCAAGCCGGAGGCGGACCTCTGGGACAGCTTCCGGGGGCGCCAGCGTGCTTCCTGAGTGCAGGTGGAGCCAGTCGGCCGTGGTGGGGTGAGCTCAGCTCCGGTTTTCGGGCTTGGGGAGCTCCCCCCGGCCTCCCCGCCTTCTACTTTGGGGAGGCCGGCACACGTTCGGCTCGGACACAGGCCCGGCGACGCCGACGATCACACGAAGTGCACGAATTTGCTGATTCTTCAACGTTTTGGATTTGAAGCACATGTGTTTTTCTGGTCCTACTGGCGCCGCTGGGTCAGAACTGGCCCTTTTTCCTTGACACGGTGAAGGTGCATTTCTCCGAGCTGAACGGCTGCTTCTTCACCATGCTGTTCTTGTAAGAGTTTTTAGCTCAGTCCAAGGTGGACGAGCAAGACATGAGCATTGTGTTAACGTTTTGGTTATCAATGCCCTGCTTGTGTGGCTCCCTCCTACAACAAGTAACTATTCTTCCGCAACTTGACGCAGCCCCAGGAAGCGTACGCCGATCCCAGCGAGGGGGGAACTCCATTGCTCGAACACGCGCTCGCGCCCCTTGAAGTCGTCGTCGCGTTCGGGGGGGAGTGTGGTGTAGTCACTTGCTTTGGCTGTTCCACCTTTGCCGCTTCCTTTCTCCTTGGTCTTGGTCTGTCCCAGGGCGCCGCTGATGCTACGTCCTGTCTGGGGCCAGCCGTTCTCAAGGACGGCACACTGCAACTGGTAGCCAACCACGACGCGCACTGTAGTGCCCTTTCCCATGGCGGGCAGGAGCGCACGCACGATGTCCACTGTCTGCGCGGCCTCTGGGAGGTTCGCGTGACCTGAGTGGAGGTTGGACGAGACCTCGAGGGAGGGGTTGTCAACCAGGAGAAACCGATGCCTCTCCTCTGGACGCTGGGGAGGGGGCTGGAGGTCCCTCAATAACTTCTCCAAGTCCTCCGAGGTGGTGGCAGTGGCTTTGGCCAGGTCCTCGAGCCTCGCACTGTCCCGGGGAAGCATCTCCCGCCACGGTAGTCCTTCTACCAGCGGTCTTTGCTTGAGGGGGTCGGTGAGACCTGTCCGTATCGACTTGTTGTAGAAGACCACGTTGGGCCAGGACAGGAGAAGGGGGCGCATGCGGCAACAGAGGCTCAATTGCACCACTGCTGAGGTGTCCTCGCCCAACGCGTTGTGCAGCCGGTCGAATATCGAGAGACGCAGCCCGCGGTCGGCCGCCTTTCTGGGGAGGGCGGCGGGGGGGAGTTGTTCGGGGTCGCCGACCAGCACCAAGTGCCCGCCTGAGCGTATGACGCTGTCGAGACATTGCGGCCATCAGTTCGTGGGCTTGTCCTGCTTCACCAATAATGAGCAGGGAGGGCTACTGGTGCAACGAGTTTGAGGGACTCTGCCGCCTCATGCGCGGCGATGATCGTCTTTGCGCCCCTCAGCAGCTGCGCGCGGAAGGCGATGAATTCCTTCGAGGGTCCGCTCTGGCGCGGGGGACGGTTGTGTGTTATGTGAAAATGTCCACCTGGTGTGAGCGGGCCAAGTTTCTGCGCAACTCGTGCATCTTTGGCCAGCCTGACGCACCTGTTGGGGAAGCAGGTCCCTTGTGCCAGTCTGCCTGCATCGTGCGCATCCCCTAGGCCGATGGCAGGTTGGTCGGCGGCTGTGTTCGACCCTGCAGTGAGGGCCGCCGCCTGTCCGTCGGGGAGCGAGCTTGCCCACGCGTCCATGGTGGCGACTGAAAAAAAAAACAATTTTGCCAGTCCCGGGGGGCCCGTGAACCACCGCAACGCGGTGCTGCATGGTGGCGACAAGGGCCTTCGTCGCATCCTCGTTGAGTCGGTGACGTCTGGCGCCCTCGTCCAGAGTGGTGATTGGGGGGAGGTTTCTGACCCGCTGAAATACCTGACCCGTAGCACTGTCAACTTCCTCGTCGGAGAAATGGGTGTCTGCTGGCCCCTCGCTCTGCTGCTGTTGATCTGCCGTGCTACCACTCTCATTTGCCGGGGGTGGGCCGGGCGCCTGGGCCCTGTTGGTGGCCCTCGCCCGCGAGAGGAGGGAGCTGCCGCACGTCCTGGTATTTTCTACGTCGTCGGCCCGCACCCTGTCCTTCCTGTCGATGGCGCGGTGGTTGAGAAGGAAGGAGATGATGTCGAGTGGTGTGCCCACCAGGTCGCCCGGGGCCTACTGCAGCTTGTAGATCTCGCTGGTGGGGATGCGCGTAGCGTCTAGAATCGGGCTTTCGGGGCGCAGGCGGACAGTGAGCGCTGTACTGGGTAAGCGAAAATGCCAAATTGGGTTTTCGGGGCGCGCGCGGGCGGCCCCACTGGGGGGCTCGGTGGAGCTCCCTATGGGGCCACGAAGCGCTGTATTGAGTGGGTGAAAATGCCAAATTGGGTTTTCGGGACGCATGCGGACGGTGGCACTGGGGGCTTCGGTGGAGCTCCTTATGGGGCCACGAAACGCTGTACTGGGTGGGTGAAAATGCCAAATTGGGTTTGGACGCGTGCGGACGGTGGCACTGGGGCCTTCGGTGGAGCTCCTTATGGGGCCACGAAACGCTGTACTGGGTAAGTGAAAGTGCCAAATTGGGTTTTCGGGACGCATGCGGACGGTGGCACTGGGGCCTTCGGTGGAGCTCCCTATGGGGCCACGAAACGGTGTACCGGGTATGTGTAAATGCCAGGTTTGAATTTCCGGGACGCATGCGGACGGTGGCATTGGGGCCTTCGGTGGAGCTCTCTATGGGGCCACGAAAAGTGTGCGGGGGGTGCCAAATTGGGTTTTCGGGGCGCATGCAGACGGCGGCACTGGGGCCTTCGGTGGAGCCCCCTTATGAGGCCACGAAGCGGCGTACTGGGTGGGCGAAACGCAACGAGGAAGGGGGGGGGGGAGTGGAGTGGAGCCCGTTGCGCAATGCAAGTTAGTGATAAGAACATCGGATTACAAGACACTCGGCCGCCTGGCCTTCTGCTCGGCCTGGCTGAGGACTTTCGGCTTCCGGTGGGCCGCAATCCGATAGAGGTATTCCTGCCGATTCTTGTTTATCCTACCCGAACAGGGCTTGCTAAGAAGTTTATTCAGCTTCTGAGCGATGGCCCCACACTTAGTGCATAACCGAGTGCCCAGGGACGCATGCACATTAAGGGTGTGAGATTGGCGCGCCCAAACCCCTGCAATATGGATACGTTCCCCCACCTTAGCCCGTCGACATTATTCGCCGGCCCAACGGGCCAGAGGCGTGCTAAGATCTCCGGTAACTGGTTAACAATTATCTAGTTCGCGCGCGCGGGGCGGCCCCTGGGGGTCCCCGGGCGAAAAGTACCCCGGGCGATCCCCGACCGACCCCCGGGAGACTCCCCCGGAGCGCTCCAGGAGCGCTCCACGAGCGCACCAACAGGGCTCCGAGACGTCCCCGAGAGCCCCAAGAAAGGCCAAGAGGCCCCCAAGAGGCCCCCAAGATGGTACACGAGGGGTCCGACATGCCACAAGATCGCTCCAAGACGCCCAAGATGGCCCCCAGACGCCCCAAGAGGCCTCCAAGAGCACTCCCAAGAGGGCCCCCGGAGGCAAAATTCACTGTTTTTCCTCAAGTGTTTGAAAGATTTTGGAGCTTCCACCTTCTCGGCTCCCCGACGCCCCAAGACGGCCCAAGAGGCCCCCAATATCGCCCGAAGAGGGCCCAAGAGGCCCCCAAGAGGGCCCCAAGATGGCCCAAGAAGGCTCGAAGACGGCCCAAGAAGCCTCCAAGACGGCCCAAGAGGGCCCCAAGAACGCCCAAAGGGGCCCCAGAGAGGGAACACGAAACAACATTTCGAGCCCCCTAAGAGGCCCCAAGAAGCCCCCACGAGGCCCTCAGGAGGCCCCCAAGAGTCCCCCGAGCGGCCCCAGGAGGCACCCCAAATGCCCCCCCGAGCGCCCCGGGAGTCCCCCAAGCGGCCCCAGGAACCCCCAAAGCGCCGCATTGACACCAGGCCCTCGGGCAAACGGCAGACACGAGACTGCATGGGCCGGCGGAGTGAGCGAAGCGATTAAATAAAAAGCTCTGGACACTGGGTGGCCCACCACTCCTTCATGGTGGCTTTCGAAGCCGAGCAGAAACATTTGAGACATCTCTGACGGTCCTCAGACAAAACGCGCACTGACAGAAACGCAGCAACAGAGCTAGCAGAGGGAGGGAGCGGAAGGGAGAGGGACGGCGGGAGCCTTTCCCCTCACGATCCTGGCCTCGGCCTCCGCGGCGTCGGTCGCCGCCATGCTGTCGAGCGTGGCCCTGGGCAACCTCGTGCGTATCTGGAAGATCTGGTGCTCCTCCTGCAGGACTCGAGCTCGTATATGTTCTGGGGCTCTAGCCGACCTGGCTGCGTATCCTGCCAACTCGTCGGCCGCAGCGTTGCCGACAATCAGAGCCGAGCATCCCAAACCAGCTGCCATCTGCTCTGCCGTGAAATGAGAGTGAGTGAAAACAACTGCAATATGCCTGCCTTTGGAAACTTGGCCAATCTGATTCCAAACGTCGGTATCCTGCCCTGTCGGGTTCTCCGCCTTGGATGCATACCAACCTTCAACAACATAATCACAGTCGGTGACGAACACGAGGTGCCCACTCGTGTGTGTAAGTGCCATGAGAAGTGCAATCAACTCTCCCCGAGCCACAACTTGTCTGGGGCCTATCAAGGGCCCTGCAATACGAGACGCTGCCTCTGGCGCACGAAGGTTGGTCATTCTTACGATTGCAATGCCGACTCTGCGCATGATGGGGGAGTGGGTGTCTGGCCCTCCGCTAGCGCCTCCAAATATCCATATTGGGCTGCAGTCGGTGCCATGCCCCATGCAACCTGGCTCCAATCCCACCAGCCCTTTAGGGCGTAGGTGGTCTAGCGCGTTTCTCTTCCAACCCCCTTCTTCCCCTTCGGGAAGGGGTTTACCCCTCCCCCTACCCCCTCCCCACTGACCTGGGCAGGGGGGCCGCGAGCGGTCAGAGGGTCCAAAATCGACTCCTGGGAAGGCTGAAATTCAACGCCCCTCGCGAGGATTGCGGCTCCTGAGTGGGGGGGGGGGGCTGCAATTTAGGAACCCCCCTTCGTTGATCGATCTCTTCCGAGATGGCTCCAAGAGACGTCTTAGACCCCCCTCTTAGGCCCTGCGCGCGGCTGGGCGGAGCGCCACCCGCCCGCCCGCGCGGCCCATGAGCCCACCAAAACGCCTCAAGATACCTTCAAGACGCCGACGGGAGGAAGAGGAGGAGGAGGATGAGGAAGAGAGGGGGAAGGAGGAGGAGGAGGAGGAGGAGGGGGAGGAGAACAACTGCCGATGATCGGCGCTCTTCGTTCGGGCACCTGGTGTAGGATGGGCTGGTGGGGATGCGCGAAGCGTCAACAATTGATCAAAACCTGCGCACCACCAGCTTGGTTGATCAGGCGGCGGCGGAACTGCAACCAGATGCTGGGGGAGCAGGCCTCGGAGCCAGCACGCCTCGCAAGCGTCCGACTGCGCCATGGCTTTTGGAACTAACGACTCTGAAAAGGAATATGCCTTGGATCCCACATTCATGGGGCATGGCCAGTACCTGTGGAGAGGAGTCCCGTCTTGTTGGCGGCAGCGATCACATACTCCCTCGCCTGAATACCGAGGTAGGGTATCCCTCTTGCGTTGCTTGGTCCAAGCTCCTCCTGTTGCAATATTTAACCTGACCTCCGATAGGCGTGAACCATGCCTCTGCTGCGCTAGGTGATCCAGCAACTGTCGTAGTGAAACATTACTGACACCCTCCTCGATACCTGAACCACAATAATGCTGGCTGGCTTTGCGCCACAATGACCTGTGCGCTGCTTCCTTGACGTCCTGCAGAAGGGCCACGTGACTGTCCAAGTCCTTGACTCCCGTGTAGCAGCTGTCAGGATATTGCCATTCCTCTTCTCTTCAGTACCCTGCAAACTAATGTAGGACCACGCCGAAGGTGAGGTAGGGCTCCATCCTATTCTCAGCAACTGAAGGACAACCGCCGAGATGGGCCCCTGAACTGCACGAGCCTGCTCCCGAGGAGGTAGCTGCTGCATTCTGGCGACCACTGACGGCCAGACATGTGCGATGCGTTTCCCCAGGCTCGGATGCGACTGCCATATTGATAGCCAGAGGTCGATCGTACGCGTCGCCATCGAAACTGCTGGATCCATGCCGCTTGCCCATCAGGTCAAGTAGCGTGGTGAGGCAGCGCCCCTTGGTAGCTGATGCGCACGATGCTCCTAACCTCCTGCGGAACTCAATGAGTTGCTGCCCGAACGTGCCGTGCACCTGGAAGCCGTAGCCTCCAGCTGGTTGCGCCCCAACTTTCTCCAACTTTGGTGCTTGACGATATTGTTTGGCAGCCTTCGCGAACTTATTTGTGTTGTCGCTCATCTGTTTATGCTTGCCATCCCTTTTGGCACGCTGTCCACGACCATGACGACCGCAACTGAAATCAATACCAAGGTAAGCCGACTGTTTCACCGCAACAACTTTGAATCCCCGTAGGCGCACCGCCCTAGCCACTGCCGTGGCATCATCCATCTTAATATACATGACAACTGATTTCGGCGAAATCGTGAGCTTCCTCCTGGTCAAGGCTTTGCCAGTGTCGACAATCGCTTTGATGAGACTTTGCCTGACTGATTTGGCCGACCCAGTGATTGTCTGAGAAATATCATCGATCCAAACACGGTGTCCCATATGAGGGCTTGAAGTCGTAACTGTATCCATAATTAAATAAGCCATGATTATTGCGAACCTGGTTCCTGACCGAAGACCTTGCGCTATGCGATGACTTGGTTCAAACGGATTAGACGAGGCACCTTCCTGAACGAGGCACCTGCACATCACACATTGCACAAGTTCTAAGTGTAAAATAACAATGGGTAAATCCCACACTGGGGGCCGCTCTTGCTTGCAAATCCCATGAGATAGAACCGTAAAGTTTATGCACATCAATGATGGCGTGCCCGAAATTCATATTCATGGTATGCGCCATCTCCTCGTCTATGGCCCTTAGGTAGGCCTCTCTCAAGCTCGGGTTGCCCTCGACGGCCGCATCCCATGAAGCTATATGCTGAGATGGCCATGACCTGACCGGCGGCCCCCGATGCAGCGACCAGAACCTTGCCACCACCGTGAGGATACCAATGGCACGATCTCCAGTTCGTTTCTTCGGAATAAGCCTACAAAGGGCCATCATCAACTGAATAAGCCATGCGAATGTGGATTCAATTGACTGGAGAATCGATGCCATCTCTGAAATTGCCATCCGTGGCAGCCTCTGAAAGTCGACTGGCGTAAAAATATCCACTCCAAGGCCCGCGCGGGCCGACATCTTGGCTGCTGCAGCGTGTGCGCCGTCTGCTTGGATGGGCCCCAGCTCGTTGAACACAGCTGCCTCGCGGACGACACGGAAGGTCTCGAACACCTGCTGTTTGTCCATAGGAACTGGAGCCCATAACCTGGTGAACTCCTCCTGCTCGATGTACATAGGATCCTTGGGGTGAAATACCACTTCCGCTCCCACAATAGTCTCTCGTGGCGGGAGTGGCTGGGGCTTGAGCGCCCGATGAAGAATACCTTGAGAAGACGTGTCATTTGCGACCCAATTCCTGAACTCCTGCGGCGATTCATGCAGTGAGGCTCGTCGGGCCCTTTCCATGATCTTCCGCGAAGACGCAACATACCATGCGAAGTACTCGACCGTGACAGAGAGCGGATTCTGGAGGATGGCTAACCCTTGGCCCCTCGATGGTCCCCTGTCAGCCGTGATCAACCAATGCGCCCCTGTCGGGCGGGGCCCGTGAAGACACAAACTTGCAGCGATAAACTGTTGAATATGCTTTTCGCCGTTGCCCCTCTGCCTGTGGTCCTGAAGGCCTTCAAGAACAGCGTGAATTCTTGTTCACCACTGGCTCCTCTGATCACGCAAAGGCAGTTCACGTTTGCGCAGCGTTTGCCGCAACGCCTGAACTGAAACACTGGGCCCCGCTGCGCGCGATGGTCCAGGAGTGACCTGTAGACCGCGACGAGAAAGGATGCTGGCCTCGGCCGCTGTGGCCCAAGAAGCGCACAGACTGGAGACCGAAGAGCACCCAGCAGGGTTGAGCCGAAAGGCTACGGAGGAACGCAGATGCGGCGACACTGAGGCCAACACAAGGACTCTAAGCATAAATCCAGCGTCGCGTCTGGCACTGGCCCACACCTCGTCTGGGATGGCAAAACAGAGAGGGGCCGCCGCATCAGGGCCACATCTCGAGCTCGCCATGCTACTATCACCAAACGACGGGGGGGGGGGCCTAAATGAGGCGGGGGGTCGGGGACCTGGGGCACCACGGGCCTAGCACTAACGGGCAGTACCTGCATCCTAGACCCCCCCCCCACGCGCTCTCAATCACCTGCTTTGGCCCCGCGCCAGCCCCGCAGGGGGCCCCGACAAGCCCAAGGGCCCCAGAAAGACAGCCAACCGACGGCCCCGGCGACGACAGCCCCACAGACGCCACCAAAGCAGTTGAATGGGCGGGGTCTAAACCACAAAAGTTAAGCTCATCAGCCCACGGGCCTTCCTCGTCGAGCAGGAGAGCCAAATCAGGATCGGCGGCCTCGCCATCCCATTCGTTAGACATCACTACCGCGTCGGGAAAATTACGGTCACGAGGCTGCTCAACAGACGGGCGACAATCCCCAAGCAATGTTTCACACATCAAAGAACGCTGTCCCTGCGCCGAGGCTCGGGCAACTGCGCGCTCCAGCCTGGCTCGAGAGAACTTGGAGTCAGGCGTGGGCTCCGTCTTGGGTCTCGCCGCCCGAGGGAGCCCCCTCGGAAGATTCAGCACGCGGGTCTGTTACAGTAGTTCAGAACTCCTGAATTGAATTTCCAACCCAATATGCGGCCGCCGTGGGACTGCGCGCACGGGCAGGATGTCGCGCATGAATGGCAGAGAGGAGCGGCTGCATACCAAGAAGTCGATCATGGTGTATGGCCTGCCATTCTTCTGCTTGCAAGTCCCCTCCACGTCCGCGGCGCGGATGGCTGCATCCAGCTGCCGCGGGGGGGGGGGGGGGGGGGGGGGGGGGGGGGGCGCCTTGGAGGGGGCCGCTGGGGTCATGTTGAAATCCCCGCACACCACCCACGGCATCTTCAGCGCCTTGACCAAGGCCCCGATCCTCTGGAACCGCAACCTGTTCTTGCCCCGCATCTGAATGGATGGATGTCCGCACAGAAGGATAAACACGAGCGAATAACCTGCAAACTTCAGCACCATCGGTAGAAACCCATCCAAAGCTGTTTGGTGCGGGCCCCGAAGATGCTTGGACGCACCATGCGCTTCCTCCAGTTTCCGAGCCTGAAGGTGAGCTTGGGCTTATAAATATATATATATATATATATATATATATATATATATATATATATATATAAAAAAAAAGCCCCCTTCGTTTGAGCGGGCCACCTTGTTCTTGCCGACTAGCTTGCCAGAGTGACGTGCAGCGTTGTAGTGCAAACGGAGTCGTAGCTGGCGGCTCTTGCCATCAAAACTCCTGATCTCAGACTGCAAGTGAACGTGGGTCTCCGTCAGGGCGAAATACGAGTATTCTCTGGACTTGGATTCAACGAGCTTCCACGCCTTCCCATTATCAGACAGACTGGTGATACTCGCATAAAAGACCCGGGTAATATCTTCTATCTTCTGTCTCCCCATGTGCCTCGACTTGCGAAGGTCAAGGCTGACGTGCTACCCCTAGTCAATGTGGTTGATCACCTTCCGTCGCCGTAGCGGACGCAGCCTTCCCCTTGCCTTTGGCCTTGGTGGCCTTGGCGGCCGCTGTGAACTTGGCCCCCGACAGCTTCTTGGCCTCCTCCGCGATGCGCTGCTGCTCGTTGACGCTGGCGGCGGAGCCCTCTGCCGACGACGTGGCCTGGCTGGCCGCCGTCGCCGCTGCGGGGCCCGATGGAACCTCGGCATCTGCTCCTCCAGCTGCTGGCTGAGCCTCCGGGGCCTCGGCCGTCGGCTGCTCGTCCTGCTGCTTGATGCCGCCCTCCGCCTTGCGCTTCTTAGCGGCCCTCTCCTCGATGATGCGCCGATGTTCCTTCATGTCCGTGAGCCACTTCTGCAGCTCCGACTCCTTCTCCTGGAACTGGGCCTGCGCACCTTGGATCTGCTGCTTGAGCGTGAGCAGCGCTGCCTCATCCTCGGGGGCGGCGTCGAGCCCGTCGATGCTGCCGAAGAAAGTCTCGTTCTTCTCGCTGGCTTCAACGCCCTGCGGTGTGCCATCGAGGCCCTCCGCCTCTGTGACTGCCATGGCCGCCACCTTGCGAGCGCCCACCGCCTTTGCTAGATTGATGGCGGCCGTAGCTTCCTTCGCCTCCGCAGCCGCCAGGTTGCTGCGAATGCGTAGTACTGCCGCAACTGCTTGTTCGTGCACGTGCTCTGCATGGCGCTTGGCGCCGTCTGCGCGGCGCAACGCCTCGACCACGCCCAGTCCTGGCTCCTTGTCGGCCACCTGGCTGAGCTTGGCAATCTGCATCTCCAGGTCCTTTTTCACCGCTGGATCAATGACCGCCGCCAGCGCAAGGCGGAGGTGGCACTGTGCGTCGCCGCCGTCCTTGAAGCCCTTGCCGCTTGCGCGGTTCGGGGAAGGCGCACGCCTCAGAATGCCTGCCCAGGGCCTGGAAGTGATTAAGATTCATTGCCGCTGTCTGCGTCATAGAAACCGTCGCCATCCTGACTCTCGTCGAACTGGACGAGCCTCCTGGGGCGGAACAACTTGACTTTAGCCTTGCAGCCACTGCAGCCGAGGTTCTGGCGACGCAGGATGGTGTTCCACTCACACCTGTTGCAACTCTCACAGCGAGTCCATCGCTTCTGCTCTGCAGCCATTGCAATCCCGTGCGTTCGTCGGCGTACGTTCTATCCTGGCAAACGGTCCCTCAAACGCTCCTCGGAAGCCCACGGGACGGGCCCAGCTCGGGCCCAAGTTGCTTGAGAGGAAGGGTGAGGGGCAGGAGGGGGAAGGAGGAAAGAGGAGGAACGCGGGGACCGTCTCTCCAAAACGAGGACCCAACACCACAAGGGTGTATGGGGAGGGGGCGGGGTGGTCAGGGAAAGGCCAGTGTCTACAGTCACCGCGATACCATAAGGAACGCACAAGAAGGAACGAAGGCGAACATCGGCCACAAA
>CAUYUJ010015016.1:589243-591743 GCA_963575745.1 Prorocentrum cordatum
TGCGCTTTCGCTTGCGGCCGCGACAAAAAAACGAATCCCCACCAGCCCATCCAGAAACGATGCCCAGAGGAATTGCATCAGGGAAGTGGGCAGCACACAGAGGAAGCTATTATGAGACATCTTGGGATATCTTGAGCCATCTTGGAGGTAATCTTGGGCTCTCCCAGGCGCTCTTGGAGTCATCTTAATCAGTGCTCCCCCCCAGAGGCCAACATGTGGCTAAAATCTTCGTGAATCAATGATTTGGCATTCTCGCCGAGGCCCCTTGGAGCATCTAATGTGCCTCCGGGAGGTTTCTTGGGGCCCCTTGGGGGTCTCTTGGGGGCCTCCTGGGGGGCTCTTGGGGGCCTCTTGGGGCCATCTTGGGGCCATCTTGGGACCTCTTGGGGCCTCCTGGGCGCTTCTTGGGGCCATCTTGGAGGAGATCGATCAAACAAGAGGGGAGTATAAATTAGTGACCCACCCCCCCAGGTGGGCCAAAATGGGGCCAAAACATTAGTAAAACTAGTGATTTTGGCTTCCTCGCCGAGGCCGTTTTGGCATTCTCGCCGAGGCCTCTTGAAGCATCTTGGGTGCCTCTGGGGGTCTCTTGGGGCCTCTTGGGGGCCTCTTGGGGCCATCTTGGGACCTCCTTGGCGCTTCGTGGGGCCATCTTGAAGGAGATCTATCAAAGAAGTGCGGGGCATGAATTAGCCTCGCCCCCCCAGGAGGCCAAAAAAGGGGGCCAAAACAATGGTACAATCAATGATTTGGGCTTCCTCGCCGAGGCAGTTTTGGACGCTCTGACACCTCGCCCCCCCCCCCCCCTCCAGGTCCACGGGGAGGGGGTAAGGGGAAGGGGTAAACCACTCCCCGAAGGGGAAGAAGGGGGTGGAAGAGGAAACGCCCTAAACCACCGACGCCCAGAGACCTGGTGGGATAGTAGTAGTAATAGTAGTAGTAGTAGTAGTAGTAGTAGTAGTAGTAGTAGTAGTAGTAGTAGTAGTAGTAGTAGTAGTAGTAGTAGTAATAGTAGTAGTAGTAGTAGTAGTAGTAGTAGCGTAGTAGTAGTAGTAGTAGTAGTAGTAGTATAGTAGTAGTAGTAGTAGTAGTAGTAGTAGTAGTAGTAGTAGTAGTAGTATAGTAGTAGTAGTAGTAGTGGTGGTAGTAGTGGTAGTGGTAGTGGTAGTGGTAGTGGTAGTGGTGTAGTAGTAGTAGTAGTAGTAGTAGTAGTAGTAGTAGTAGTAGTAGTAGTAGTGTAGTAGTAGGTAGTAGTAGTAGTAGTAGTAGTAGTAGTAGTAGTAGTAGTAGTAGTAGTAGTAGTAGTAGTAGTAGTAGTAGTATAGTAGTCGTAGTCGTAGTCGTAGTAGTAGTAGTAGTAGTAGTAGTAGTAGTAGTAGTAGTAGTAGTAGTAGTAGTGGTAGTAGTAGTAGTAGTAGTAGTAGTAGTAGTAGTAGTAGTAGTAGTAGTACTAGTACTCGTAGTACTAGTAGTACTAGTAGTAGTAGGTAGCAGCCCCCTCCGTGCCCTACCTCGCCCTCCAAGCGTCCGACGCCGCATCCGTGCCCATCAAGCACCTTATCCTCATCCTTTGGCAACTCGTCTTCCCTTTCCCCTTTCCTTCCCTTCATCATCCTCGTCCCTTCGTCTCCTTCCTCCTCCACCTCCTCACGTGAGAGATCTGAGGAGGAGGGGGGATGGGGAGGAGAGGAGGAGATCAATGATAAGGATTAATCCCAGCGGCCCTGGATTGATCCAGCGGAGGGGGCCGGCGTGTATAGGAGAGGGCAGGGAATCCGACACAAAAGCAAAAAAAAACCGGCAGGAGTCAAAAAAAAAAACATCAAAATTGGCGGGGAACTGTTTGGTCCGCCAAACTTCCGCTTCCTGCGTTCACCCGGTCCTCCTTATTCCCTCTCCTCCCTCCCCTCCCTCTTTTCGGAGGAGGAAGAGGTTTGCGGACAAGGGGCATGTTTTCGGATGAGGATTTCGGAGGAAGGTGAGGTTTTGGGAGGAGGGGGAGGGTTTCGGGGGAGGGAGAGGTTTTCGGAGGAGGGGGATGGTTTCGGAGGAGGGGGAGTGTTTCGAGGGATCGGGAACGACTTCGGGGGAGGGGGATGGTTTCGGGGGAGGGCGAGGTTTTCAGGGGAGGGCGAGGTTTTCGGGGGAGGGGAAGTTTTTTGGAGGAGAAGGGGGGGTGGTTCGGGGAAGGGGGAAGTTTTCGGAGAGGGGGATGTTTTCGGAAGAGTTTCGGAGGACGGGGAACGATTTCGTAGGAGGGGGAGGGTTTCGTAGGAGGGGGCGGATTTCGGGGGAGGGGGAGGTTTTCGGAGGAGGGGAGGTTTTCGGATGAGGAGGGGGGAGGGTTCGGCGGAGGGGGAAGTTTTCGGAGGAGGGGTGGTGTTTTCGGGGACTTCGGGGGAGGGGGTGGGTTTTCGGGGGAGTTTTCGGGAATTCGGGAGTTTTCTTCGGGGGAGGGGGATGGTTTGTTTTCGGAGGAGGTGAGGTTTTCGGATGAGGA
>CAUYUJ010015016.1:594243-1022415 GCA_963575745.1 Prorocentrum cordatum
CTGGCCCCGTGCCAGTTCTCGGAACCACATATCCTTGAGCGCCCTTGGCGGCCCAGAAGGAACCTCTTTGCGCATCTTTCAGCAGAGCCAGCAAGTGAGGCCTGTCGATGTGCCTCTCAAATAGCGGTCCCTGGGCCAACTGGATGCGAGTCCCCTGGACAAGGATGGCGGGCAGCTCCATGGCGTTGAGTGTTTCATAAAGGGCCTCCTGTTCCTCTGGGAGGTCGAATGCCAGCTGCCTAATGGTAGAGTAAAAAAAAAGCGGCCGTAAGGTCAATAGATAGGGAACCGACAGAAAAACGATGATAGGCTGCCGCGCCCCAGAAACACTTAACAAAATGGGCAGCAAGGTCGCACGACCTTCCAGGAAGGCCTCCACACTGCTGCGCGAGCAGCGCCATGTATAGGTAGTCTAACGAGAGCGTCCTGGGATGACGATGATGCAGCTTGCTCAATATTAGTGATGAGAATACTGCGCTGATTAAATGCAAGGGCAATGGAGCCTTTGCCTTTATAAAAGGCCGCAACCCTCCCATCCTTAAACGAGAGGGGCTCGTTGGTAGGCATGCTAATCTTAGGAATTAAGGGCAACATCACTTCCGTCATCTCCATGGGCGCCGTCTTCATGAGATCAGCCGATGGGCCATCAGGGCCAGCAGCCCTCCCACCCTGCAGTTTTCTCATGAGAGGCGCCGTCTCGTACTTAGTAGCAAAGCACTTCAGGTCCCTAGGAACAAAGTCCTGGAGGGTGGGGACAAACCATTGAATTTAGAAAAAACATCCTGCTCATCGGTAATCTTCCCTGTTTCAATCCTAGCGAAGTGTTCTTGAAGGTTGTCAGCCACTGCCTCTTCCGCAGTTAGGGGGCGACCTGATTTGCCAGTAGAGAAGGGCAAAGTGTGTGGGATGCGGTGTGGGCGGCCCCCAAACAAGGCAAGATGCTTTATTATGTCCCATTCTCTTTTGGGTCGTCCGAGGTCTCTAGCATGCTCTATGCGAGGTGCCTTGGCGCCCAGGTGGTCACACTTGTCTTTCTCGGTTGTTCTGGAAAACACAATCTCGGTATCAATCAGAAACTGGTGCACGCAAAGATATATATCGTCTCGCTCTATTCTGCGATGGGTCCAGTCGTCACAGGCGTTGGCTAGTTGCATATATGGCTGTCGCCATGCGTAGCCAGCGTCTGCCATCGCATACCCCAAGAGGTCTCCTAGCTCCCAGCGGCCACGAAGGTGTTGCAGGGATGAGACGCAAATACCCCCCTGGGCCTTGGTGCACTTCTTTAGGACTCGAAGGACCCCACGTCTGGAAGTGGTGAGATCAAGAGTGGCCTCGGAAATGGATGGCCGACGTGCTCTCCGAGGGGCAACTCCAAAGGCCTCCACCGCAGCCCTGGCAACCCCAGAGTTGATGGAGGCGTGGTGTTCAGACGGAGGGATCTCCCAAAGCACTTGGGGAATCTCCTTGAGCCCCCGCTTAAAAGCCGCGACCTTCTTGGGGTCTTTGAAGGCCGCAGGGTCCAGGCGCTTATGAGATGCAATGCGGCGGGTATGCGAAGCTTGTCACTTGAATGATGTAATAATGGGAACGTGGTCAGTCAACTGATTCACTCGATCCAAGCAACGCAGCGCGTCGGATGAAAGGGCGTGGTTGGCCAACCATGAACAACTCAAGATGAAATCAATTATGTGTCTGAGCCCGTGGGTGGATTCCCACGTCCAGTGATCCTCCTCCCCATGCAGGGTGTTGAATACAGGCATGTGGTGTTCAAGGGCAAATTCGTGAAGGGCATCCCCCCCTCGCCCTGGCCCTGGGCCCAACCGCGAGCCTGCGACCTCGGAGGTGATGTTTCCTAGGCGCCCGCTGGCATCAAAAAGGAAACGGTCCACCCCCCAGGCCCTCACGAGTTCCCCAATAGAGCCCCAGAACGCCGCCCGAGCCGTAGGGGATCCCGAATGAGGAGCATGGCCGACCAAGACATTGATTTCAGGCCAGGGGCATTGACCGCCACCAAGAGCCAGCGGGGGTCGGCGTCAATCACACGAAAGTGTTGCTTACTGAAGAACAACGGCTGGCCCTTGGCCTCTCCATATGCAACACGCGCGTTAACCCAAAGTTCGCATCCAAACTCGTGGTTCAACGCTCCCGACGAAATTGCATGATATGCTCCCGAAATGTAAACTCATTTCGGATTACGAGCTTCCTTGATGCCTGCCAAGACGATGTCTTCTTTGTCGAATTGGGCCTTGATGGCCACGTTCCGAGCGAAGCGCAGTCTACCCTTCGCGCCCCTCCTTCTAGTGTTGGCGGCACTCTTAGCGTTAACTGTAGCAACCCTAAACTCCAACTCTTGCATAACCTTGGTCACGCGAAGTTCAGGCCTGTGCCCTAGTCCATTCACCTCGTGTGCTATCTGAGGAGCTCTAAACCCGTCAGCCTCCAGCACAGGACAGGCCCCATTGTGCTGGTGCTGGCCAATGTTAGCCACCCCCACTCACGGTCTTTGCTGAATTCAGCGGCCTCGACCCACACAGGGGGGGGGGGGGGAACATGGGCCCCGAACGTTTTTGCCCACTAGCCCCGCCAAGTGATCGGCCAAGGTATTCCATGGCTGGCCTTCGTGGCCTTTGACATGTTTGACCAGGAGGGGGTTGGGGTGATCGAGCCACCTCTTAGCTGCCAGAGCGCAAGCCATATCATGCAATCTGGGTAATTCTAGCAATTACGTTGGTTTTGGCCACTGCCGACAGCCCGTACAGGCTCTGGACGACGTCCAGCGAGTCCGCGTGGATGGTGGGCGGCTCGTGGCACTCATTGGCGATAATGGCAAGGGGGGCCCACGACGCGCCCGCGTGCTCTATGTCCGTGCTAGTGAGCCCAGAGCGAGCTCCAGGCGTGAGAAAACTATCGAGGAAAGCAGCTGCCCAAACCCCCAGGAATGCGCATCCCTCAGCATCACTCCCCACGCGGACCACTGCCCAGGCCCCCGTGGAGTCGCCCCGAAAACGGATGGACCCATCAATGAAGTAAGAAGCCTCATCCCAGACAGCCCTCCTAGTAGGACACAACTTGATGGCCCAAGAGGCCTCAATGGGAATATCATCTGGCAGGTCCAGGACCCAATGCATGGGCTGGGCACGGCCCAGCATTTCCAGCACCGTTGGTTTCCGCTCGAACGGGCACCAAAGATCAGAAGGGGAAGGAACGGAGGTGGTGGCTGACGCTGCTCCGTCCGTGATTGAGTCTGCGCAAGCAGGTGTCGCATTAGGAGGATGCCCCCCCTCACTTCCCTGGGGGGAAGGAGGGGGGGGGGGCAGCAACTGCGCTGCCTCGTCCTCGTAAACAGCAAGCGGTGCAAAAGGGTTGCTCGCGAGGCGAGCTCTCTCAAGACGCGTGGCACGTGACTCCCCCTCCTCCTCGTCAACCCCCCCCCCCCCCCTATCGCAGGGGGCGCGTCGACTCCTATGGGTCCCCACTGGAGGACTGCAGCACCCCTGGGACAAGAACGCTCTTTGGGCGTCATCTACCTCAGTAGAAAGTGTAGAACGAACATTACACTCAAAACCATCGGCCCCTGGGCAACGCATGCGCGACTTCAGGTTTGCAGAAGATGGGGGGGGCCACTCTCTGTGGCCCCGCCGCGGGGAAAGGGGATGAATTAACCTGATCGTGCAGCCCCCGAACGAAACTCTGCTTTAAGCTCGTCCTCTAGCCTCGCTGCCCTCTGAGGAGGGCTGCGAAGCTCCTCCTCCTTCTGGTCTGGCCCTCGAGTTCCATCATCCCCACTGGTGGGAGCATGGGGGGATCCTCTTGGGACATGGCTGCCATTGGCTGGGTAGGGCTCAAGAAGGGGGCACTCAGATCCTGGGGTCCTGGAATTTCTTCTTTTGCTTGCGACCCGTATCCATCCTCGGCCATCTCCGTCGGCGTGAGCGGGCTGGAGTGGATCACCTCGGCCTTCGGGTGCATGGTCTGCTCCGTCGGGATGGGTGAGTAGCTCCTGGTCGCCACTGGCGTGCTGGTGCCCCCTATTGGCGCCCTCGGCGCTGGCGGTGGACATGGCGACGCTGCCGATGTGGAGGGAGTTGCCGTCTCGGGCGCTGTTGATGCCGCCGGTGGTATAACTCCATTTGCTGTACTCTCTGGTACATGAAACCCCACCGCCGCTGTTTTGGGCTGGAGGTGGCCTACGATGAGATTCATCTGCGCCTCCGCGGCCTGCTGCCTCTCGATCATGAAATTGATCAATCTCTCCATCTGGTCAACCTTCTGGTTTGTCTGCGGTGGTGGTGGCGGCGGTTGTGGTGCGGAGGGTGCTGGTTCACCTGCTGCTTGTCCCATCATCTGTGCTGCCGTGGATCTGTCGATGCATGCGTTCACGTTTGGCCATGCACTCGGGGGCGGTGGCACCATGCCAAACATCTGCCTGGGTCCGTACATGTTCTCCGCCGTGTCTGGGTGCGCTCCTGCCGCATACGTGCGCGGCTCCTCATCCATCTCACTGCCGACCTGGTAGTCCTCTAGGTCTTCTAGCTCCTCGATGGATTTTCCACAGAACTAAATCACGCTCAGCTTCACTCCTCTGATCTCCAAACTCGTTCATCTTCGTCGTCAAGGTCTTGATACGATTGATACACGTGTCTCGCTTTTGCTTGAGCTCAGCCAAGTGGTCGGCGAGTCAAACTGTGGTACCCATCATGTACTTGAGGCACGATACTTCTTTCATGAGCATAGCGTCATCCTTGCCCGCTTTCCTCGCAACGATGACGAGGCGGGCGATGTCGCATAGCCTCCATTTAGTACGTTCCTTGTACTCTTTGATGGCCTGCGTGTCCATGGGGGCCAAGTCGTAGCCACATTCACGCATGTACCACTGGGCATCCGATGTGTTCATGGGGAAGACACGACCTATAAACTGCTTGATATCCTGCTCCTCCCTCTTGATGTCCTTCTGGGCTCCTCGGGGGCGGCTGGGCCGTCGGGGCCCTCCTGCGTCGCGTGGGGGCCTCTGATCACGAGGGCGGCTTGGCTGACGAACTCTCTCGATCCTGTTGTCGAAGTGGCTGCCGCGCAAGCACCTCCAGTGATGTGGCTTCACATAGCGGCCGCAGCCGCAGTTCCACTGTTGTTGGGGGCCGCCCGCTTTGTTGTGTCCTGGGCGAGAACCGAACATCTTGAATGAGGGGGAGCTGTGGTGGGTCCTAAGAAGGGCTTGGGCCTTGTACAAAGAAAGGAGGAGTCGGGCCTGGTGGCGCTTGGCGCGCTCGCGCCTGTGCCGCGCGGGCTCCTTCGCGATGCGTTCGGTATGGGACGTGGCCAGCCTGTCTGGCGGCGCACCTGGGGCCAGGCCTTCTCCTGGGCCAGACGCCTCTCCCCCTCCTCCTCCTCCTCCTCCTCCTTCGCCCGCCCGTCGCCGTTTGAGGCTCAAGGCGTGCCTATCCTCGGTTTGGGCGAGCCTGCGCGCCACCATGGCTGAGGACATGGCCTCGCAGAGTCCGACGTGCGACGACCTGAAGCAGATGGCCGACGGGTACATGTGTCGCCCCTCCAGCAAAGCCATCGCGACGCCGAACATACCACGCGGCCCCTGGTCACCACTCGATTCACCCATGCGCGAGCACAACGGCGCTACCGAGATGAAGGTCGCCCACGTCGTCGATTTCATTGTGGGCACGAGGGCGCGATCGACTACCATGCGCTGCCGGCGCTGTACGCCAAGGCTTTCCAGGACAACGAATTGGCATCATTGCCACCGCCCTTGGGTTCCAAATCTGCGAGAGAGCGTGATCCACCGCCGCTTTCCTCCGAACCCGGGGGTCGCCCCCCCCCCCCCCCCCCGACAATTCCCCCCCCTGCTGGATCCCCCCGCCCCCCTCCCCCGGCAACCCCCCCCCCCCCCCCCTCCCCCCCCCCTCCCCTCGAAAACCGGGGGGGTCACTGCCGGTTCGAACCCCTCCCCCCCCCCTCCAGATCTGGAAAACCGGGGGGTCACTACCGGTTCGAACCCCTCCCCCCCCTTCGAAAACCGGAGGAGGGTCACTACCGGTTCGACCCCCCTCCCCCCACGCGCCGCCAGCAAACGACTCCCGGCCCCTACCACCGCCCACATCACATCCCATTGCTGTTCCCAGCACCACTGTCCTCACCACCAGTGTCCCCGCTGGTTCCACCACCGCCCCTACTGTCCCCACCAGTGCCCCCACCACTGTCGCACTGTCCCCACTGTTCCCAACACTGTTCCCACCACGGTTCCACTCTCCCCACTGTCTCCACGGACCCAGCCACTGCCCGACTATCCCCGCTGTCCCCGCTGTCCCACTGACTCCTCCGCTGTCCCACTGAGCTGTCCCACTGTTCCCACCACTGTCCCCACTGTCCCCGCCACTGTCCCCACTGTACCTCTGTCCCATTGTCCCACCGCCGTCCTCGCCACCGCCTTCACCACTGTCCCCGCCACCATTGTACCCTCCACCACTGTTTCCACCTCATTCCCACTGTCCCCACTCGACTGCCCCCACCACCACCGTCCCCACCACTGTCCACTGCCCCCCCCGTTCCCACCATTGCCCCCACCACTGTCCCCACCACTACCGTCCCCACCACTGTCCCACTGTCCCACTGTCCCCACCACTGTCCCGCTGTCCCCTCGCCACTGTCCCCGCCAACGCCGCCCCCGCCACTGTCCGCACCCCCACTCGGTTTTCGAAGGAGGGGGGGGGGGGGGTCGCACCGGCAGTGACACCCCCCCCCTCTCCTTTTCAGGATGAACTGGGGGGGAGGGGGGGGGGGGGTTCGAACCGGCAGTGACCCCCCCCGCAGTTTTCCAGAGGGGGGGTGGGGTGGGAGGGGTTCGAACCAGTAGTGGCCCCCCCTCGGTTGTCCGCCAGCAGCGGTAGAACACGCTCTTTCAAATCTGCGGATTTCAAGAACGGGAAGACACAGATAGCCATTCTGCTACAAGACAACGGGAATACCTGCATCATCAATCACTTTGTGTTCGAGGATCAGATCAGTACCAAGCACTTGCCGAGCATCTGCTACGGGCGGCCGCACGTGCTCACATGGGATCATCCAAAGATCGGCGCAAAGGTCTTCCGGCAGGCGTTCGAGAACATGGGCGGCCGCCAGTTCAAGTGCTTCTGCCTAGAAACGAACGCGGTGGCCACGAAAAAAAGGTCCGGAGGCACCAGGTTCGAGGACATGCCAGAGGAAGACATTGACGCAGGCTTCCAGTACATCAAGGACAAAGGCCCCAGGTCCAGCTCCAACCTGCAGCAACTAACGTGGCGGACGAAGAACATCGTCAATAAAAACAGCCCCATCTTCGGGTGGCACTCGGGGCTAGTCCAGGAAGCGCTCCGCAATTTGGCCACCGACGGTTGCTTCGCCATGAAAGAATACGGGTGGTGCGTGTGCTTGACACGGAAGTACTACCAGCCGTGGGCCCTCGACATCTTGGAGCAGGTGCGGGACTTCGACGTGTCAGCCCTCGTCATGCTCGGTGAGCCGCGTGCTGGAAAGTCCCCGATTGGGCGTTCCATCATCATGGCCCAGTGTCGGTGGAACAAAGAGCGCCTGGGCGTGGACGGCGAGCCATGCGTTCGCACCACAACGGAAAATCGATTTCTTGAGAGGCGAGCAGGGATCCGTGTTGATGGGGGACTTCCTCGACGACGGTGGTTGCAATGCTCTTTCGATGAAAGTGCTCAAGTCGTTCACCGACGTGGGCCTCTACGAAAGCATGTCATGGGCCAGGTGGGGCGCGGCGAACTGGGTGCAGAACCAGCCCCGCATCATCGCGGATCAGTTCTACGACCCGACGTGCCAGCCCAAGGAGGACGTGTGGCCAGAGATCGAGTTCAAGGACTTCGCAAAGATGGTGCGCCCCGCCGTTCCAGACAAGACCACTGACGCCGAACTGGACGCCATCTTCAACAGGGCTGCCTTCATCATGAACAGCAAGACTTACGTGCACTGGCGCCCAGCAAGTGTGAACCAGAAAAATGTCCACAGGAAATGAGTAGCGGGTGCGGACTACCTCACGCCCGCGGGGAAGCGCCTCTACTTGGCCTTCAAGGGCGGCAACAGGGACCCGCCGTCCACTTTCAAGGCAAACCCCATTGAAGAGAAGCGCTGGGTGTCGAGGATCTTGGACAAGAGGATTGGCGAGCGCAAGGCGGCAGTCGACGCCGAGGGCACCGGCGCCAGCACCCTGTTCGAGGGGCCAGCGCCTGCGGCTGTCCCCGCGCGCGTTGCCGTCAAGAGGGAGCTGGACGACGAGACCTTTCAAGAGTTCATCAAGAAGAAGAGCAAGCTCTTCGCGTCTTTGAAGACAATTTCGGGCTCCATCAGCATCGACACGGACAGCGAGGATGATGTGGCCCTCCCTGTCCCTGCGTTCCCCGAGGACGAGGACGTGTTCGGCTTCGGTGGTGGCATGGACAACGCCGACGCGTGAGCTGTGAGTGGTGGCTGTTGTCTGCCAGTGCACGCATGGGGTAGTTATTCGCGCTACTGCACGGAGCTCAAGCGCAGGAGTTGGGAAGGAGCGGGGGCCGAAGCTCGATTGCAAAGACGGGAAAGAACGGGGACCGACCGTCGACAGGAAACGTATCCCCTTTTCCTATTTCTCCTCATCCTCCCCCTCCTCCTCCTCTCCCCCATCGCTCCCCCTCCTGGTCATCCTCTTCCTGCCGCTGTGCTTCCTGGATTAATCCAAGGCTCGTTGGTTTAATCCACCCCCCCTCCCTCCCTCCCCCCCCCCCCTCGTCCTAGAGAGAGAAGCGCGCCCGGCCCCCCCCCGCCAATCCTGGGGAAGGGAGGGAGGGAGGGAGGGAGGGGAGGGGAGGGTAGGGGAGGGGAGGGAAGGGAGGAGGAGCAGCAGCAGCAGGAGGGGGCCCCGCAGCGCGGCCTCGGCACTTGGCGCCGCGCCAGCGCCCCGCAGACAGCCAAGCCGTCGGCAAACGCCCGGCGGGCATTGGCCCAGAGGTTCAGTCCTCCTCCTCCTCCTCCTCCTCCTCCTCCTCCTCCCTCCTCCTCCTCCTCTTCCTCCTCCTCCTCCTCCTCCTCCTCCTCCTCCTCCTCCCCCTCCTCCTCCCTCCTCCTCCTCCCTCCCCTCCTCCTCCTCCTCCCTCCTCCTCCTCCTCCTCCTCCTCCTCCTCTTCCTCCTCCTCCTCCTCTTCCACCTCCGCCTCCTCCTCCTCCTCCTCCTCCTCCTCCTCCTCCTCCCCCCCTTTTTCCTCCTCTTCCTCCTGCTGCTGCTCCTCCTCCCCCCTGTCCGTAGCCACCTCGGCTCAAGGTGCCCCGCGCGGGCTGATCCGAAGATTTGTGTCGAAGTCTTTCAGCAAGTCATGGAGACCTCGATTGCGGTGTCTGGCCGTGTTGTGTTGACCCGTGATGGTAAACGGACGCGCTTGGATTTGAGCGTTGGCAATCCGTCAAAACCCTCGGGCCCAGCAGCTGCTGGCCTCGTCCGCCTCTTGGACCCGGCTGCCCCTTCGAGGCCGCCCGTTGCCCCCGTGGCGATCGCGGACCGCGTTCGCCCGCGCGCTGTGGATGTAATTGGAGAAGTGAACGCAGGGCGCTTGACCGTGCACCCGTCGAAGGTAAACATGTTGCTGCAGGAGGTGGGCAACCAGATGCATTACATACAGACGTCTTGCGGAATGCAGCGCCGCCAAGAGGGCCAATGGAGTGAAGCAGCCCAGAAGAAGCTCGTCGCCTGGCTCAACAAGCCCAAGCGAGGACGGGTCCCTGGCGGCCCCCCTGCCCGTGAGGCGCCCCCCGCCCTGGCACTCATGGACGGCGTCGTGGGCGACGAGAGCGGCAAGGGCGACGACGAGGGCGGCAAGGGCGACGACGAGGGCGGCGAGAACGACGGCTCGAAGATGGGCGAGGGCGAGGACGAGGAGGGGGGCGAGGAGAGCAGGGACAAGGACAGCGGCTCTGAGGACACCTCCGAGGACGAGGACAAGGGCTCGGAGGACACCGAGGGGGACGAGAACAAGGGCTCGGACGACACCGAGGGCGAGGGCAAGGGCTCGGAGGACAGCTCAAAGGACGGGGGCGGCTCGGAGCACGAGAACAACGCGGAGGGTGGGGTCCTGATGGACGAGTTCGAGGGCTTGTTCGCCAGGTGCGCGGATGCCGAGGCAGAGCGCTGCCGCCTCACCAGGGAGAACAAAGAGCTCAAGATGCAGATCGAGCACATGTCCCGGATGTTTGCAGACAGCTCGGACTCCGAGCGAGAGCGCACGAGGGAGGGGGAAACAAGGCGGCCAGCTGTTGCGAGGAGAAAAAAAGAGCTCATCATAATCATCGTGATGCTGTTGTCGCAGCCGCTGCTGCCGTGGCCGCTGCCGCCCCCTCCTTCATCAAGCCCGTCGGCCTGTGCGGCAGAGGGCGCTGTGACCGAGGATGGGGCCATCGGCGAGCATGGCGAGAAGTGCGGCAGCTTGGAGCGGAACGCCATCGCTGGCAAAGCAGAGGAGGATCAGTACGAGCGCGGCTGCAGCCACGACGACAGCTGGCCTGAGGCCCCCCTCAGCCGCTGCGGCATCTCGGACTGCCTACCCCACCCGAAACTGAGAAGCATAACGGAGGCCAGAGTTGACGGGGGCTCAAAGGGCCCCCGCAGGGGCGGTCGTTCAAAGGACGGCTACCCGGAGAAGGACGCGGCGGAGGAGGACGGCGAAAGCTTAAAGGGCGAACGCCAAGGTGGGGACGGGGCGGAGGTGGAGGCCGACGGTGAGCTGATCGCGATCGAGCGCGGTGGCGACGAGAAGTGGGGCGGCAAGCGGGGCGGCAAGCGAGGAGGCTGGAAGCGCAACAAAGCGCGCAAGCGTGAGGCGCGCGAGGCTGCCGCTCGAGGTGGAGGTGGACCTGGCGGAAGTGGTGATCTGGTGACGACGACGGGGGAGAGAGCCCCGACGAGGACGAGGAGGAGGAGAACCGCCGCCAGAAGAAGGCGAGGGAGGCCGAGGATGAAGCATCCCGGGCCAGCCCAGTACGAGTCTTTGTCCCGCAGCAAGGCGATCGGTGGGTGCTGCTCAAAGGGGGCCCGTTCGAGGCCGGAGAGGTCAAAGCGAGGCCGCGGGTCTCGGACACGCTGTCTGGATGTTTTTTCGACGAAGACCAACTGTACCTCTTCGAGTATACGGAGGACGATGACGCGGCAGCAGCACACGGGCCACCTCTCGACGACGAGGAGTCGGTGCGCCCTGGAGAGAAGCTGCTGCTGTGGGCTACGCTGAAGCCGCCGAAGGAGTGGGCCAGCTGGAGCCCCCGGTGGGATCGAGATCAGCAGCCAGCGCCCGGTGCCGCAGCCCAAACCGGCCAGCGGAGGGTCACGGCCAGGATCGCTGACCGGGCCTCGGCCACGGCGGCAGCTTCAGGATCAGGCGGGGCCGCAGCCGGCCCAGCAGCCAGCAGCAGCCGCATGCCAGCGCCGACGTTTAGCGAGGTGGCCGCAGCAGTCGGGGGCGAAAGGGCGAGCTCAGTCCCCCCGTCCAGCGGGGGCACTTCGAGGAGCTCGGGCGCCCTAAGACAAGTGGAGGAGCAGCTCGCCGAGGCCCAGGGGCGCCACGCTCGCCTGGCGGGCGAGGGCGGCGACCAAGAGCGAGGTGCCGCACGCGCAGTCGGGCAGCTGGAGGTCAGGCGCAGCCAGGTACAGGCCCGCCGCGCAGCCAGGCTCGAGCGCGAGGCGCGCCGGAAGGAGCGCGAGGACCAGAGGGCCATGAGTGCCCCCCCGAAGCATCGAAGCCCGCAGGAGTCCCAAGGAGCCCCCCCTCCACCAGAGGCTGACGGGGACCGCAAGGCCGCCTCCGACGAGGCAGGACGCAGGGCCACCGAGACACACCCGGGGGTAGCCTGCCGCGGGGGAGTCCACAAGTGCAATGCAGCGCGACGCTTCGTCTGGACCTTCAACGACGTGCGGGAGGGCGGCAAGAGCGACGACCTCCAGCACGCGGATATCTTGTATCTGAACGGGATCGGGCAGATCAGCGACGCGCTGCTCCAGGAGTGCCCTGGGATGGATCCGGAGGACACCCAGCTCGGCGAGGTCCTGGCGCGCTACGTGGAGGAGCACGAAGCGCTGAAGATAAAGATGAAGAGCCTCGGCATCCCGCGGAACGAGCACGCCGGAGGCGGGATCCTTGACCCCATATACGTCGAGACCGAGAGGACCTACGACGAGGAGTACGACGGCCAGGGCAACCCCATCGCCCGCAGCCGCAGCCGCAGTCGAGGCGCGGGGACAGCCCCCCGCGAGCGAGCGCGCTCCTCCGGAGGGGTGTACGTTGATTCCGAGTCATCCGCCTCTGGGACGATGGCGCCCCCCGCGAGAGGGCGGCTGCGAGCGAGATCGCCACTGGACGAGAGCCGCGGGCGCCGCACCGCCCCTGACCCAAGGGGCCCAGGGCGCAGATGCGGAGGCCCCGAGGTGCCGCCGGCGTATGTTCGCCCGAGCGCGCACCACGAAAGCAAAGCAGAGGTACGCCAGAGCGAGCGCCCAACAGCGCCGCCGGCTGCCTCTCGCCATGGAGCCCCCGAGGCTAAGGAGTACCTGGCTTGGTGCCTGGAGCGCGCCGAGTTCGCCCCGGAGCTGGTGAAGGAGGTGACGGACTTGGGGAATCGCCTGCTCCTCGCCGCGGGGAGCGTAGAAGCTGCCGCGGCGCAGCTCCGCGAGGAGCGGGAGCGCGTCCTCGGGAACCCGCTCGGAGGGGTGCTCGACCCTGAGTTCGGAGCAGCCCTGGAAGAGGACCACAAACAGTGCCTCCGCGAGATGGCCATCAAGGGTGTCCCAGTCCGGAGGCAGCAGCCCAGGCGGCGTACCGCGGCACGCAGCCCACGCCTCAGCACGGGACCACGCCCTGGAGATGTACGCCAAGGCCTGGAAGGATACCTCCTACGTCGCCGTGCTCTGAGCCACCCCAGAGGCCGAGGACGCTCTGTCCGCATCGGAGCTCATCGAGAGCCCGTCCGGGCGAGTGCCCAAGATGCTGCCCGACCGCACGGTGAGCAGCGAGGGGCGCCCTATACGCGACATGCGCGTCGCCAACGGGGACTCGCCCAAGGAGCTGCACCCACCGGCGCTCCAGCCGAAGCACGAGGCCCTCGTGCGACTCTCCCTTTGGCGGTCAGCGCGCCACCCCGGGGTGCCACAGGTAATAGCCAAGAGGGACGTCTCGAGAGCCTTCAAGTGGCGCTGGGTGCGCGACGAGGACGCGGCCGAGTTCGGCACCTCCCTCCCGGGCGAGGCGGTTGGCATGACCACGCGCGTGATCATGATCCACTGCGTGATGGTCTTTGGGTGGTCGGGGTCCCCAGCGAATACATGGCGTTCGCCTGGGGCGCCAAGTGGGACCACGAGCGGCGCAGGCCGCCGGGCCCCGAGGTCAACGACACGGTGCGCTGGTCCTCCAAGTGGCTGATGGACGACGGCATCCTGGTCGAACCGCTGGTCGGCCTCGGGCCCTGGCTCAGCGCGGCCGACTGCGACGCGAGCATGGGGCGCGTCTGGGGCAGCGAGGCGATCAACGTTGACAAGATGGCGGAGGAGGGTACCTTTCAGGCAGAACAATTGGTCTGGGGCCTCTACCTGGACGTCGACAAGCAGCGCCCGAGGCCCCCGGAGCCCAAATGCGTGAAGGCCGCCCACCTCCTGGCGATCGACGAGCTCCGCCATGGGTGCCTCCGGGTTCCCATCAAGGTCGTCCAGGAGCTGAGGGGCTCCGCACAGTTCTGGGTGGCCACGCAGCCGGCCATCAAGCCTGAGCTGCCGGTCATTGATCGCCTCCTCGGCGGCGGACTCGGAGCAGCCTGGGCGGAGCCCAAAGGGAGCGCGGAGGAGGTCGCCCTCGCTTGGGACGAATGGGATCAGACCCTCGAGCTGCTGCGGGTACTCTTCGACGCGCCCGAAGCTTGGGCGTCCACCTTCGACGCAAGCTTAATTTCTTGCTTGGGGCCGCGCGAGCGCCTGGCGCTACCAGGGGCCGCCGCCCGGACGAGGTGGACAGGGGGCGACGCTACCGCGACGACCACCGGCAGCATAGACTGGGGGCGCGCAGTGGCGGGCAGCAAGGCCGCACCACCACGCTACATGGCCGTGGACGCCGCCCCGCTCCTCCGTCAGCTGGAGGATGTGCTGAGCCACCCGGGGGCCGAGAAGGACTGGGCCCTCGCCATCGTCGAGCTGCTCGCATTCGTGGCCTTGGCAGCGGTGAGGGGCGATGAGTGGCAGGGCGAACTTGTCTTCTACGTCACTGACAACATGAACGTGCGGTCGTGGATTTCCAAGAGGCGTCCCAAGCATCCGCTCGCGAGGCACCTCGTCCGCCTCATTCAGCGCTTAGAAGCCTGCCATGGGTTCAGCACCACCGCGCTGTACATCCGCACCTACCACAACGACATCGCGGACTGGCTGTCGCGGGAGGAGGCCAAGAAGGTCCACTCCGAGCTCCTGCGCAAGGGGTGGACCCGTATCGAACCGCCCGAGGCGTGGGGGAAGATGCTGGCGGAGGCGAAGGAGCATCTCTTGCGGCTGCCTGGGGAGGAAGGGCCCATCGCGGAGTCAGCGCTCCGGCATCGGGCGCTGAGGGCCCACGCAGCGGTACCGCGCAACCTGGCCCTCAAGGGGTGCCGAGGGTTGGAGCTCGGGAGCCCGCTGGGCACCTACGGGCGCGCCTGGGAACAACCAGGTGGGGAGCTGACGACGAGCAACTCAGCGGAGGTGGACTGGATCATGTGCACGTTGTCCTTGGACCCGAAGGGTTTCGAGGTCGAGAAGCTGGTGTCCGCGGTCGCCCGGGCAAGGCCGCAGATCGTCGCGGCCGACGCCCTGGGCAAGCTCGACCTGACCCGCGTCGTCAAAGCGCTGCGCAAGATGGGATACCGCACGTGCGACCTGGAGATCGTCTGCACCCACGACGGCGACATGACGGCCCGGGCTCGAAGCCTGCTCGTGGCGGGCAGAGGGCCGGCGGGCGCTAGCCTGGCGAGCGTGCGCATGCCGCCGGCGCGCCGCTGTCCACGCGGGGCGAAGCACGCGCTGAAGGACAAGCTCAGCGAAGGCGACCATCACAGGCTCGACGACGAAGGGAGCGTCACGTGGGATCCAGCAGCCCGAGGCGGCCCCGACGCCATGCTGCCCAAGGGCGTCGGCCACATCAAGCTCGCCAACGCGAAGCACCTGGTCTACTCGATCGACGGCCCGATCGGTGCGGTTCGCTGGCCCACAGAGGGCCCGGGCGGACCGGGGGGGACGTTGGTCCACATCCCGGGGAGCAGCGATGGGCGCATCCGAGCGTTGTCACCGGAAGAAGTCTGGACCGTGCAGGGGGGCGACGCAGCAACTTGGGTGGAGAGGCGGGCCCAGGGCGACACCGAGGACACCCTGATGCGGGAGGCGGCGAGGTCCCTGCCCCCAGAAACGGCGAGGGCTGTCCTGGGCGCCATCGTGGACGCGACGCTGCAGACCACCCAGCGGGCAGGCGGCTGCCGCGACCCCGCAAAATCCGCCGCCCGGGTAACAACCCGGCGGTGGCTCAGGGCTTGGGCGAAGGGCGAGCTCCGCGTGAAGGCTGAGGCTGCGGAGGACGACCGACACGCAGGAGTGCTAAGCGACGACGCCCACAAAGCGAGGCGCAAGAGCCAAGGCGTCCGCTTCCGAGCGATCGAGGAGGACCTCGTGCGGGGTCCCGAGCCCCCGCCCGACGCCAAGGAGGTGGACCTAAGCGTGGTCGTCGACACGCCCAAGAGGCAGCGGATGCGGAGCCCCAACAGGGGCAAGAAGGTGGAGGCCCAGAGGCTGGTCAAGCCGATCGCGCTAGGCCAGGCTCGGGCTGCCATCGCCTTACCAGACCGCCCAACCTTGGGAGGGAAGACTATGGCAGGTGGATCGAGGAGCAGAAGCGCGAGGCGCTGATGCCGCGGCTGCCCGAGGGGACCCGCGCCGGCTACGAGACCGGCTGGCGGCAGTGGCAGGGCTTCAGGGCAGCCCAGGGCGAGTCGCCCTGGCTCGAGGGGCGCGATCGCGAAGAGCGCCACGCCAAGGAGGCAGCGCTGTTGGGCTTCATCATTGTTTTGGCCAAGGTGCTGAAGCGCACAGAGGGCGCGATCAAACAGAAGTTGTTTGCTGTGCGTTTTGCCCACCTCGTAGTTGGATATCCTGACCCTCTACTCCACCGAGGCCGCCTCTGGTCAACGCTCGCCGGCCTTAAGAGACGCCAAGGGCCGAGCGGGCGGAAGCGGCCCGCGCGGGTGGCTCCACGGCTTCCTGAAGGGCCAGACCGACCTCCCCGCGACGGACGCCGCGGCCCTTTGGGCCGCCGTGGCGGTGGCCTTCTTCTTCATGTCGAGGGCGTCCGAATACCTGATCCAGCCCGGAAAGACGTGGGGCCAGGGGCGCGTCGTGCGCGGCGTGGACATCACGGGCCGTGACAGCAGCAACCAGCCCTGCGCTTTCAGAGACGCGGTGGAGGTGGTGCTCCACATCACCTCTTCGACGACAGACCAATATAATGTGGGGTGTGTGAGGAACCAATACCAGACGGGCACATCGCTGTGCCCGGCGGCCGCCATCCGCCAGCTGGAGCAGCATTACCCGCAGAGGCTGCGAGGCAGCGAGGAGGAGCCCCCGCTCTTCCGCTGGGCGAACGGTGCGCCCATCCGCCGCGAGGAGGTGCAGCACTACTCGACGGTGGCAGGGCTGGCCGCCGGGCTGAGGGCGGAGGAGATCGGCTCACATAGCCTCCGCATAGGAGGCGCAACAGCAATGTACCATGCCGTGGATGATCTGCGGCGCGTCAAGCGCTTCGGGCGCTGGGCCTCCGACAGCTTCCACGGGCGCCTGTGGGAGAGCCGCGAACCCATGCGCGGCATCTCGGCCGACATGGCGACGGACACGTCCGAGCTCACGGCTTGGAGGGTGAAAGTGGGGGTCGGGCGCAGGGCCCCGGCAATTATGTTTTTTAAGGCCGTGAATGGGCGATGCATCCTCGATTGCTGTGTTCGGCGGGGGAGCTAATTGAAGCCCCCCGCCTGCGCCCGCGCGCGAGACTTGAGGGGGGAGGAAGCAAGGGGCGGGGGGCCCAGGAAAGGCGACGAAGGCAACGCGCGCTATGGGCGCAAAAAGAAAAGGCTGGAACACACGAAAGCGGTCAGGTGAGTGTCGAAATCTGCCCAGCCAATCTGACATGCGGAACGCTGCGCCTCAGTTTTGGGGATCTTGAAGGCCAGGGCAAAATGTGAATTTACATTGCGGGGAAAAGCAAAATGTGAATTCACATTTTGGGAAAAAGGAAAATGTGAATTCACAGTTTGGGAAAAAAGGAAAATATGAATTCACATTTTGGAATTTAGTGTAGGATGCTTTATGAAGGGGCCAGATCACATTTTGGGAGAATCGCGGGGCCCATTCCAAATCTGTCTTGGGGGTCGAGAAGTCACCGCTTGGGAACACACGCGATCATCAACCGCACAATCAAGACACACTTGCACTCCACTTCGCCGACCCACGCGTAATATGCAAGAACGCCCGCACGCATGAACGATAACGGATGGACGGCGCGCGTGCCCGCGCGGGCAACGCGCGGGCACGAATGACTGGCCATCAATGACCGCCAGCATTGGATGCCAATCGTACCCGATCACATACATGAACGATACATTGAGCATACATGGGCCATTCAGCCCCCATTGAAGACCCCCTGTTGCAGACCCCCTCTTTCACCCTCCAAACGGCGCCGCCGGCCCGCGCGGTCGATGGCGAGCGCCGCGCGGGCACGAACCCGACCCCGCTGTGGCCCGGAGCCGCGCTGGCCGCGACGACACTCGCCTCCGCAGCCGGCGGGGCGGACGGCTACGAGATCAAGGTCGATCAGGCGGAGAGCCAGAGCCTACTGATCCTCGTGCTCCCGGTCAGCCTGGTGACGTGGGCGGCGGCAGCGGGAACGCTGCTCGCGGCGGCGCTGCTGGGGGCCTTTTGGCAGCACAGGCGGCAGCGAGGGTGGGCGAGCAGCCAGCGGGCGCGGCAACAACCGCAGGGCCCGCAGCCCCTGGGCGAGCCTGCCGCGCGCGGCGCTGATGGCAACTACGCTAGCAACGGCAGCGGGGGAGACACAAGGCCAGGAGATGGTGGCGGTCGACGGCCGAACCCAGGAGGTCACACTCCGCTGGGAGCCGCAGATGGGCACGGTGGCTATCGTCTTCCAGGTGGAGACGGCGCTGAAGGTGGCGGCCATGATCGTGGTGCTGCTCGCAGCAGGCATCGGGGCGCTTTACTGCTGCTGCTGCTGCGGGACGGCCAAGAGGGGCAAAAAGGAGCCGGAGCACGAGGCACAGCGGGCCGCCGCGCAGCCAACGCCTAAGGCGCCCAAGCCCCCCAAGCAGCCGCGGAAGACGTATTGCGACGCGGGAGCGATGGGCCCGGTGCACTACAACGGCGTGAGGTACGCGCACGAGACCCAGGGCTTCCGCCGGGCCAACGAGGTGACGCGGGAGGTGGCTTCGTCAGGGTACCGCGTGCCACTGGGGTGGCCCCAAAAAGGAGAACCAAGGCCGCACCGTGACTGAGGTGCGAGGCTGCCGCAGGCCAACGGCCGAGCGGGCAGCAGAGGTCCGCCGCCGGCACCCGCCGTGCGAGCGGCCGCGCGGCGCGGGCTGAGTTCAGCCTGGCGCTCGCGATCAGTTTTGCGCTTGCGAGCAGCTGGGCGCGGGGCAGCGGCGGCTGGGCGCCCGAGGGCAACTGGCGCCGCGCTGGCATGGCAGCTGGCAGTGCCGTCAGGGGGACGGCGGTGGCGGCTACCGGAGGCGCCGGCGGCCGGCCCAGCCGGGGCTGCCGCGCGTGGCGCACGAAAAACCACCGTGGGCGCCGGCGGCGTGCCGCCCTGCGCCCGCGGACCGACCTTGCTGGGCAGACGTGGCAGCGCGCCGCAGATGCCAGGACTGATGAGTTCCACGCCGAGAGGACCGGCGGCCACGTGACCCACTACTGCCAGTTCGGCGTGGTGGTGCGATCACAAAGGGAGGTTGGCGGCGTGGCCCGCGACGCGTGGCCAAAGACAGGCGCCGGCGCAGCGTGCGCCGGGCGCCGGAGGAGCAGCACGGCTCCCTGGCAAAATCATCGTCGTCTGAGCGCCTCATCCTTCCCCCCTTGAGCCTCACACTCACTAGGCTCAAGACGTTTTAGTTTACCAGTGCTGCTTGAGGGGATATCTAGGATGTTTGATAAAACTGATGGATCTACCCGTTTTCAGAACTGGCGCGGGCTTCTACTTGCGGTCCCCTTGCTCCTGCCCTTGCCTCCTTGCTTGCCCTCTCCTGCTTCTTCCCTACTTTCCGCCGCCTGGCGGCTCAAGCCTTTTCAAAGGCCAAGCTGGCCCACCCTGGGGGCCTGACAGAGGCCCCCTTCCCGCCCTGTTCTGGACTTTTCGGCGCCGCCGGTGCGCTATCACCCGGGTGACTCCAACCTAAGACCCATGGAGGCCCAACCGGAAAGAAAAAAAAATGGGGCGCGCCGAAGAACCCAGGGGGTCCGGTTTCCGCGGAGGAAAGAAAAAAACCCTGGCGATGGGGTTCGAGCACGGGGGTTACCCCCCCCTCAAATTCCGGAAGAGGAATGAACTCCCAGCCGCGGGGGTGCCCGCGCGAGGGGCCCCACCCCCCCAAGCGCAACCAGAGGAAGAAAAGCGTGGGAGCCGAGACTGTAAGTGCAATGCAACAACACCTTAACCGGTTGCACTAGGGATTTGTGCATTAGTACGGGAACAACTGAATTACAGCCGGTGAGGTTTGGGTTCGGGTTCGGGCTTATATATTGGGAACCCAGTATATTGGAAACGCAATATATTGGAAACTCAATATGTTGGAAACCCACTATATTGGAAACCCAATATATTCGAAACCCAATATATTAGAAACCCGACATATTGGAAACCCAAAATATTGGGAACCCAATATATTAGGAACCCAACGAGTTGTACGGTAGTCGGAGGGGTTCAGGGGTTCCAACGGCAACGCGCGCGGGGAAGAAGGAAAAAAATCCATGCGCCGCCAGGGGTCCCGGGTTTAACGGGTCGCCGCGAAGGTTGACCCCCCGCGGAAAGAAGAAAAGAAATCCGGCCGGGGGGTTGGGGGGGTGAGGGATGAGTCACGGGGGCGATGGTGCGCTAGGGCGCCTCGGCGGCGGCGTGGCCCGCGACGCGTGGCCAAAAATAGGCGCTGGCGCAGCGTGCGCCGGGCGCCGGAGGAGCAGCACGGCTCCCTGGCAAAATCATCGTCGTCTGAGCGCCTCATCCTTCCCCCCTTGAGCCTCACACTCACTAGGCTCAAGACGTTTTAGTTTACCAGTGCTGCTTGAGGGGATATCGGGACCTTCGGTCGAGCTCCCTATGGGGCCATGAAACGCTGTACTGGGTGCGCGGGACGCATGCGGACGGTAGCCCTGGGACCTTCGGTGGGGCTCCTTATGGGGCCACGAAGCGCTGTACTGGGTGGGTGAAACGCAGGGAGGGAGGAGGATGGGGCTACGAAACGCTGTACTGTGTGTGCGGGACGCATGCGGACGGTAGCACTGGGACCTTCAGTGGAGCTCCCTATGGGGCCACGAAGCGCTGTACTGGGTTGGTGAAACGCAAGGAAGAAGGAGGAGGGGGAGAGGGGAGGAGGGGGAGGAGGAGGAAGGAGGAGGAAGGAGAGGAGAGGAAGGAACGCGGGGACCGTTTCTTCAAAACGAGGACCCAACACCACAGGATACTTGGGACCCCCCCAAAAAAATCCTGAGGTTTCTCTCCGGGCAAACTTCTGAAAAGCCGCAGACAAAGCAGCGAATTGCTTTTTTGTTTGCTTTGCCCCGGGAGGGTCCCGGGAATTGCTTCTGAGTATTGATTTTCATAGTGGTGCCCCCAAACCCCCGAAAAAACCTAAGAAAACCTGAAAAGTTTGGTTTTTGTTTCAAGTGTTCCCCCTCCTGGGAAAACCTCAGAAAGAACACCGGAACACCCTAGATTTTGAGTTTTTGTTGGTGGGTTCCCCCCCGGGAAAACCCCCTAAACACCCCCGAGTTAGGAGTTGTTTTCGGGTGTTCCCTCCCCCCGGACCGCCCCCCAAAAAAAATATATGCAAAAACAAGAAAAGTCTCCAATGGGAAGTTCCCAGTAGGGGGTTCGACGAACTGCCACACCCAACTGGCGGTGACTGTCTCTTCAAAACTAAGACCCAACACCACAGGATGATTGGGAAATATGTTCATGCCCCTGCCGTGCAGCCGTGCTGTGCCGCCGACAGTGCGTGCGTGCCCTGCCGTGCGTGCCGTGCCGAGAGTGCCGTGCCGAGCGTGCCGTGCAGCGCTGCGCGGGCCGCGGTTTGCAGGCCGCTGCCGTGGGCGCCGCAAGCAGGACGCGTACCTCGGACCCCAGTTCCGGCAGAAGAAGCGCAGCGCCGAGTTCTCGCTCGCTGGGGCCGGAGGGGATCCCCCGCCGCTTGCACCCAGCAACAATCTGAGGCCCCTGCGCGGAGAGGAGGGACAGTCGGGGTGCGCCAACTACACACCTACGCCAATGCTGGCCAAGCCTATCCTGGGGCCCGGATCGGTGAATACGCCCGCCTGGCCTGGAGGGAAAGGCATGTTCACCAACCTGGCGTAGGTGCACAGCTGCCGCCCTCCGAAACAACGCGAGGCTGCTGCTTCAGCTCTTGCTGCTGCTGCTGTTGCTGCTGTTGCTGCTGCTGCTGTTCCTCCTCCTCTTCTCCTCCTCCTCCTCCTCCTCCTCCTCCTCCTCCTCCTCTCCTCCTCCTCCTCCTCCTCCTCCTCCTCCTCCTCCTCCTCCTCCTCCTCCTCCTCCTCCTCCTCCATGTGCGTCCTACTGAACGCAGTTCGCTGAAGCTCGAGTGTGCAGAGCTCCGAAATGGGCACCGTTTCCCAGGCCGCCTGTGTGGCCCATGGCTTTGGAAGGCCATAAAAAAGAATACCAGAACAGTCGTCATCCACGATAAACAAGCTATATGCGAAGTGAACCGAAGTGTCCAATATTTTCGGGAGAGGGGCGACGCGAAGCCGTTCGGCGCGCCTCGTCTGCAGGCGCGAAGTGGACCTTGTCCGTGCCCCACTTCTTCTGCCAGCGCTTGTACCTGCAACAAGAGTGGAGTACATGGAGCGCGACTGCGACTTCTGTGGAACGCCGCGAGGGCGCTGCATGGTGGGGCCGAAACACCCAAAAAACAATATACATAATGACGGGCACGCACCTATAGCAATGCCGTGGTGAACCAAAACCGCCTTTCGTTCCTCGAAAAAGCGCGGACAAGACAAGGGAAGACACGAAAGGACAGGAGAGGACACGGAACGCGTCGAGAGGACAGTGGGCGCGTCGAAAACCGCACGGTGGGCAATCACCTACTTGAAGCAGCCCAGGGACGCGGCGTGCTTGCCCGGCCCTTGCCGATTGGGAAGACCATCCCTGCCCCGCGCCCTGCTCCGACAAGGCGCGGCCAGGCTTTTCTTCCACACGCGCGCACCGAGTATGTGCGCGTGCTCAAAACACTGAAGCGCAGTGGGACGTCCGCTGCCTCTCCTCGGGCCTCGCAGACGGCACGTCCCCACCCCCCCGACCCCCCCTGCGCCGCCAGAGCATGTCCACATCCCTTGCCGCGGGGTCGTGGCATAGAATTTCGAAGAGCGATGGATATGGCTATCCACCACCCTTGGAGATCCCAAGGCGCGACTCCGCGGCTGAGGACATGAACGCACCGTGGCCCCTCGGAGGGTCCCATCATTCCGACAAGTATGGACTCAGTTTCTCGGCTTCTCGGTCGAAGTCCCGCTCGTGCAGGCCTAGGTGAGACCAGGGCGCCTTGGTAGCGCGACGGGCGAGCCTCAGAGCTCGAGATGCCTTGGCACACCTTCATGTCCAGGACGTGAACAACGGGAGCATGGCATTACAGTCAACCCGTACAGTAAGGATGCTCGATAAGGGTGCAAGGGCCTTGGAAGCCCATTTCGAAGTTTTTCGAGCGGGGCGCGGCCAACGAAGGTGGCCAAAGATGGACCGAGGAGGCAAGGATGCAAGGGTTCCTTTGGGAAGGTTAACCATCATTACTACGCGGGTTGACTGTATTCACCTTGGTGCGGCGCGGTGGTGGCGGGCGGAAGGGCGCGCGAGAAAGAGGCCCGCGCTGGGGCGAGAACGCCATCCTGAACGACGGAGGCCAAACACCGATCCGAAAATGAGGCCCACGCTGCAGCGGGAGCACGATTCGGAACGATTCGGGAGCAGAAATGAGGCCGGCGCCTCAGCGAGAGCAGCATTTTGAAAAAAAACGCAAGCGAAAACCCAACTCCCGGGAATCCTGTGTAAAAAAACAGTACGCGGGGGGGGGTCTAATACTTTCAGGCCGCCATCGGGGGAAGAGGGAGAGTAGAATTTACATTGAGTAATTGTGGAGGAGGAGGAGGAGGAGGAGGAGGAGGAGGAGGAGGAGGAGGAGGAGGAGGAGGAGGAGGAGGAGGCTTGGCTCGGCTTGGGTTGGCCCTAAAGGCAGTCGCACAAAACTAGCCCCCGAAGAGGGACCCCTCGTCAGAGCTGGGGCCCTCGGGAGCCCCGGCAGCGAGCTGGATCGCCCGCCGCCCCGATTCTCGCACAGTTGGCAGATCGCCAGCCTCCAGGCCGAAGGCTCGGAACACCTCTCCCCGCCCGCCCGTCCCGCCTCCGCCCCACGACGACTTAGCACGGGCGGGTGCCTTGGCTCGGTCCGCCTCTGCCGCCTGGCTGGCGCGGCTGGCACGCACAGCTGGCAGCACGCCGTGCGGCCGCTCTGGCTCCAGGTGCTTCGCCCCATGCCTGCAATGGGGGAACTCACCCTTGGAAATCCTCCTGAGCTGGTCCTGGGCCCCACTCCGAACGTGACCAGGGCAAGCCGACAAAATCGCAGGCGTGGACTTCCCATCGGAACACACTGCCCCCACAGCGGCAGCGAAACAGGAGGAACCGCACCTTCGGGTTCGTGCCTTGAACTGAGCACTGCAACAGCAGGTGTGTTCGCCAACGAAAATTTGCTCGAGAGAACTCCCCCCGCCCAGCCCCCGCACCCACGTCCGCCCCTAGACCCTCGTATTCCTTGGGCACCTCCTGGTCGGGAGCTGCATCAGGCTCCGCATGGCTGGCGCTGTTCACCATGCCAGGCTTCCGAGCCAAGTGCTGCGCGACAAGGTCCTCGTGGTCGCGATCGTCGACTCTGAGATGCGCCTCGACTGCCCAGGCAGCAGCAGCCTCCTTGGCACACTCGGCCAGACCACGCCGCAGCTCGTAAAAAGTTGCATCGGCTCCGTGGGCCGCAGCCCCTTGCTTGGCGAACTCGTCGGCCGCGCCGTTGGCGCGGTGCTCCCACTCTGTGGTGAGGCCTGCGTCCACCTGCGCCTTAGCGCAGTGCGCCTTAATCTTAAACACCTGGAAATCTGAGCTCTGGAAAGCACCTCAGAACTGACCCCACAGGTGAGCTCGCATGTTCGACGACCCCGACCCCCCTCCCTCCCCGCGCCGAGCAGTGCTGACCGCCCCAGCGCAGTCAACATACAGAGAGAAAGGGGGCATCGCAACTTGCGTCAACATATTGAGAGCGAAATCCTCAGCGCCCCGAGCCTGTTGCCTCGGCGCCGCAGCACGCGGGACGGGCCCAAACGCTGCCGCCTGCGCACGGCCTAGATTATCTACTTGGACAACAGACCAGCCCGCACGGGCCAGGTAGGGGCAGTCGGCCCAAATGGTCGAACCGTCCGTAAAACCCGTTCAGTAGGCCGTGCTCTGGCTTGTTGTGCCAGCTGATGGTGACCTCGGGCCCCTCTGGGACCTCAACCAAGGCCTCTGGGCCCGGGAACAAGCCACGCACGAACCTCTCGCCCTCGCCGAAGCCCCAGTCCTGAACCTTGCGGGCCCTACCCATCAAGAAGTCCGAGACACCTTCACGACGATGAACACACAACGCTGGGCAACCGTAGGCCGGGTACCAGAGCGACCCGTCTGGGCCCCCACATAATAGGCGCGCCCCAGACTCCGCCAGCCCATGCTTGAAGAGCCTGCGCTGAGGCCAGTGCCCGCCAGAGATGAGCGACCTGAGGGGCCTCTGCCGTCTTCTCGCCCAGCCCCTCCCCATCCGACACCTGGAGCAGCAGCGGGATGAGGGATCTCCAGAACAGCGGGGCGCACCACTTAGCTTCGGGCCCTCGGACTCTGAGGCCCTGTCGGCCCGGTGCCCGCTGAGCCCATTCCTCGGCCAAGGTCCCGACAAAGGCAGGGGGGATCTTTTTCAGCTCGATCTTCACGCCCTCGTCCGTGACAAGGGCGTGGCATTCGTTGGACTTCCAGCCGGTCCTCTCCAAGCTGAGGACAACCACTTCTGCGGGCGACGCAGCCGCCGCCCGCGGCGACGAAAGGCTCGCCATCGTTTGCACGCCGCGCCCAGGCATGCCTGCAGAACACCTGACTGCGGAAAAGCTTCCCAGATCGCCTGCGCCCACATCAAAACGATCTGGCCGATATTCAAAATCAGGGGGCCCACGCGAGGGCCTTCCTTGAAGCTGCGCATCCTAAGGCTCACAGTAGTCCCTTTTGGCACGCGCCCCAGACCGCCCACAGCTCCAAGACGCAGCCCTTGCATGTGAGACGGCGGGGCCCCCATGATGCTGGACCCCCGCAGGGCCGAGGCCGTTGGGCCCGCGCGCTGGACCCGCGCAGTTTTGGTCCCAGCCCTCCGAAGATGCCGCAACCTCGACGTCCTCCTCCTCGCTCCTTCCCACCTAGCTCTGGCGACTCCAACCCGACGACGGGCTCCCAGGGGCGCGTCCGTCCCCGAGTTACGCGAGGAGGTGACCCTGGAGCTTGAGGGAATGCTCCAAGCCTGCTGAAGCTTCTCGTCGAGCTCGGAACTGCTGCACAAATGCTTCGACTTCGACGAGACGGGCAACCCCAGCTGCTCGAAACTGGCGAAAAAGGATTCCGCGCCGCCTGCCAGCTGGGTCACTACCACATCGGCTTGGGCCGCGATCTGCAGCGCGACGTCATCTATCACGTTGCGGGTCGCCAGCTGAGGTCGGCCAAAATGCGCGTGAGACAGAGGACTCAACAAGAGAAGCCGTGCTAGCGTGGTCGCTGCCGACCACCCTGCAATAGTCGAAAGTGAGCCTGGTAGGTCAAATAGCATCCGTCTCCATGGGAGGCGGATGAGCTCACATTGCATCCAATTCCATGTCGAAGGAATACGATATGGGGAGTGGATGGGTAGGATAGGATAAGATCGATGTATCGGTTTTTCTAGCACATAGCGAACACTACGGTAAGTGTCCGGCCAAATAGGGCGCGCGTGCCTTGAGCCAAAGGCAACGGCGCGCGAGCTATACTCCCGGTACTATAACATCTCCCAAAGAGCTACCCTTAAAGTCGGGAGGGGAGGAGACGGAGAGTATAGCTGCGCAACCGTTAGGCTCTACAAAGGCCGCGCGCGCAACTGTTTGCAAGAAAAACAGCGTGCACAGTCTGGCCTAACACCAGACTGTAAGGCGAGTTTCCTCGCAAAGCATTTCACGCAAATCCGAGATAGCCCCTTCGGACGATGAAGGGCCATCGGCTCAGCTAGAGGTAATCCAAACGGGCCGTACCTCACCGAGCAAGCGGGTATGAAGGCAAAGAGCCTGAATCATATAAAGCCGGCTCGTTGCCAGGCGTGAAATGTAAGGCTCGTTTCCGAGCGCCTAGAAGGTCGCCTCTGTAATAGGCGCCCATGTTGGCAAATTGGACCGCGGGGGCAACAAGGACATACTAAAATTGATTAGATTTGGGTTTGTTTCTGTCCTCGGGACCCCGAAAGGGAACAAACTGCTTCACGTCATACTTAAATGACTGAGTGCCTGACATCACTTCCAAAAGCAGCTCCCGATCGATGCTTCCCTTTGTATGCCCATCTGCGGTCATATCTATAGTGTCACACCACTGCACATTATGTACTTTACCTATATCCATGAGCTCACGTATCCAGCTGATATGTCCAAGCAGTGTCAGTTCTGTCGGTATCTTAAGATCCTTGCTTGATAACGATTTATAAACCGACTCGGCGTCTATGGTAAGAGATACTCTAATGGCTAGGCCCCCGACTTCACGCATGTCACGTAGTTGTCGTGGATGCAGAGCCCCTGCCTTGAGCTCGTGGAGAGTGATGAGCGTAGGGTAACACTCATCGAGGTTATGTGCAGCTGCGAGCGCCTCCGCAGCATAGCTGGACCTCACCTGCAGTCGGTGTGATTTGCATAGTCCGTCACAGAGGTGAACGACGGATTTGCCTTGAGGCGAGTTTCCTCGCCGTAGTACGTTGGCCCCGCGTATGCCGTAGCCCTTGGTCTCATCGCCCTCCTCCCGGTGGGCTTCCCATACCCCGAATCGCTGTGTATGTCAACTTCATTCGTCGGCTTCATCCGAGGGAAGGTGATGCGTTTCGGGCTGCTGATCAGCTTTCGCGTCACAGCATTCAGTCGTCTGACTTGTAGGTTGATGGGCTCTTGGATTTTTTGGAGAGAGACCACATATACCATGGGCCAGATTTGAGAAAAGGATGGCATAGGCGAGGGCTCCTCGCAAGCTGACGAACATGTCGGTAATGAGTTTCGTGGCTTTGGCATCGGCCGCCGCTCCTGTAAGTTCTGGGTGTGTGATAGGACGTAGTTGTTTGATATACTCGTCCTGATCCATGATCACATCCCCTTGGTCATTCTTAGTGTAGCGAACGGCGCAGTTAGTATATGAGTGTTTGTTAAGCTTGCATTCGCCAAACACCTTTTCGACACGTTGTACATAGTCGTCTATATTTTCTCTAGGTCTGTCATAAATATCATCGACATGTTTTGCCGTTAGCAAATCTTGACTGAACTCAAACTCAGGATCATAACTGGTCGGTGTAAGGCCTATAGCTCGTGTGGTCGTACGAAGTTGGAGAGAGAACGCTCTTGGGGCGTCCTTTGTACCCGTTCCTGGCTTGAGGCACCTGAGGCAGTGTCGGCTTTCGTCATAGGATGAAAAGCCGGGTAGTGCACGAAGTACCTGGGCACTTCCCGCTGGAAGGGTGAAGCAAACCATGCGAGTTTCCTCGCCGGTGGCATGGGCAAGTTCCTCATAGGTCAGACCCTTGAGGAACGCTTTGTCGATGTCCATGGATGCTAAGATCCACTCTGGATGACATGCCGCCTTACTTGCCAGGAGTCTCTGGGACTGCCTTCGGGCGGTTCCCGAGAAAGTTTCCACATCGGAAGCCTCAGTGTCCATATATCCACGAAGGACAAGTCTGAGACGGATGGTTTTAACGTTCTCGGTACCTACCTTTACAAACTTCCACTTATATACATACCTGGATGTCATGATGTTGGAAGCTTTGGATGAATCATACATCTCAAAGCATCGGTTATCAATCCAGATTTTGAATTCAGTGTACAAAGCTTCACTAACCTCTTTGGGGTGTGCTGCTATGTCGGCTTTGGTGAGTAGGTCATCTTCCTTGACTACCACAGCACGTTTAGCAGCAGAGGATACACATACTCTCATCGTTGCGACCATATCAGTGTCGAGCTGTGCAAGTTGGGTCTGATCCAACACTACCTTTGACATTTCTGATGTAAAACATAACTCAACATAGGGACCATATTCATCACTACCAAGAGAGTAGCTCTCGTCAGGTGTGGTTGAGCAGAGAGAGACTAGACAGGACTCTTGTGGTTCAGGCTCGTCTCCGAGCGTTTCCGACCATACGATATCTTCTTCGTCCACAGATGCTGAAACCAAAACACACTGGTCGGGCAGCATGGTTGTTGGGACGCAGTAAAGATAATCGTCGGTAGTTGTCGTGGGATGAAGGTCCATACGTAACTCGTCGTACCATTCTTCCAGCATCATAGCTTCGATATTATGTTCTTCGTTTTCTTCATAGATTGTCGACAGACGGCCTTCACTCGGCGATGAAGCACCTGGGGTATCTGGTGGAGGCCTGTTTCCAGGCGAATCGTGTTCTCCAGACGTGGTGCTTGAGTGCTGATACTTGGCCAGGTCGTCGTGAAATCCTAAGGAAGGGACACGTGAAGTCAAGCATTGGATAAGTCTGGAATGAGTGCTACCAGTGATTTGAGACACGTTCAGGCCAGTGCCCACGCACTCATAGTAGTGGAAGGCTGGGCTGAAATCGCTGTCGTAATGGATCAGCGTAGGCCCGGTGGCGTACTTTACTGCAGGTAGACTTGACACACTTTTGGCCAATCTAACTGCTACTACGTGTTCTACTCGGAAAAAAATTCGCACGAGGTACTGTAGTGCTAGATGTACGCGCGGGTGAAACTTGCTGTCGTCTGAAAGATTGAGGTTTCCCTTGTAGTCTGGGATGTAGCCGAAGACTTTGGCAGGTTTCCCTGCACCGAGGTGTGCCACATACGTAAGGACGGTCTGCATGGCCATATTATCCATGCCAAGTTCCCGTGTGAGGAGACATTCAATGTATAGTGTGTGACGAGCATCAGGATACATCACAATTACCTCACGAGATCCTGCCTTGACAACAATATGTCCTCTTTCAGGCACGTTACGGATCACAGGGAACGGGTCGTTCCAGCCTCCATGATCGCCCTTAGTGGCAGTGGGTCGATGGTGGTCGACCAGATCCCCTGCTGAGTAAAGGCGGGCACCATCTTGAGCAGTTTTAGCCCTGAGAGCACGATTTGTCTTGGCCACAGCAGTGGCTTGAATTATGGCTTCTAAGCTAACTTCCCTCACGCGACGTCCCCGTTCGTGTCCTGATGTCTCGGGTCCCTTGGGAAAGTCAAGGGTGTCGAGGTCAGGAAGACAGGAGGGCTGACGTCCAGTGTGTGCTTGGTATGGCGATACTCCGTTGTAAAACGCGAAGGCGTTGGTAACGAAGATGCCTTCAGCCAATACTCTAGTGAATACAACAGGGATGTTGTGTCTATTCAGCTCTTCCTCAATCATGTGGAGGACGCCCCTGAGAATACCGTTTCGTGACTCAATTGAAGTCGCATGTTGGCCAGGCGCTCGGATACGGAGTTCTGTACCCTTATTAGCCATCATGTCCTTAGCGGTATCATTGTTCAGGGCGCCTTCTCCGTCTGAGTATAAGACTTTGAAGGGTCCATGATAGGCAATCCAGCAGTAGTGGTAGGCGTCAAGTATAGCATCACGTTCTCTGTCGGAGATCTCTTGGCCTGCTGCCAGGCGAATACAGCGATCCATACTGTGAAATATGGTTCGTTTCTTGTAAAACATGAGATCCATTTCGCCTTCATCGAAGGCTCACCGAAGGTAATGTTGAGTTCCCTGGACGTTCCCATGCTCTGCATTCCCGACAGGTATCGCAAACTTCTTTGACCATATTCAGTCGAACGTTGTCCAGTCCCACTTTGTCTAGGATTAGCCTCATCTTGGGTTCCTTCCCATGATACCACCGTAGGTGCAGTTTACGGAGTTCCTTTTTAACGACGTGAGGTTCATGACTACGGAGATTTTGCAGACTGCGTTGGATGTCAAATCTCGCCCAGTCGGGAAGTCGTGGAGCCCCCGAGCCGGTGGAGGCAAGGGGGTTCCTTGTAGCTCTCCGCAGTCGGTCTCCTTCGTCAACTGCATCTGGTGGTGGTGGTACGCCTTGTAGGCGGCCACGACGGGCCGCTACCTGTGGCGGTTCGCCAGAGGACGCAGAAGGCGTGTTTCCACGCTCGGGGGCGTCTCGTAGCATGTCGTAACTGCTGGCACCAGATGTCGGATCAGCGTTCCCGAAGGATCGTGGTCGCGGTGGCCTGGCGCGTGCGCCTTGGCGGCCACCTGACGCTGAAGCTTGGCCCTCACCAGGTTTAGGTAAGGGTTCCCACCAAATTGGCACAGTCTTACCTTCGGGGTCGTGGTCATCTGGAAGTTTAAATGGTTCAGCAAAACGACATCTACCAGGTTCGGTATCGAGGTGGTTCTTAACACCTTTGCTTCTCGTAAGATCCCTCTGGCATGCGGGGCATGGCCAATATACAGAGATGGAATCATGATACTTACACTGCGTAGGGTCTCTGTTTTGGCTAGGACTGTCCTTTCGGACGTTGTCGATGCATGCCGGGCATGTAGCCACCTTTGGGATGATACGATCACCGATGCGTCTCATACCTTCGCCTGGTTCGGCTTGATCAGGAAGGTCAGCAGGGTATGCATGCGCAGTACTTGTAGGCGCGTTTCCGCGCGTAGTGTCAATGGCTTTCGCCAAGTAGACGGCTTCCACAAAGGCAGACTGCAGTCGTCGAGTGTATTTCTCTCTGTTGCACGGTTGTGCGTGCACATGCTGACCGTTGCATTTGAGTCGCTCAAAGGGTTTAAACATCGTCTCGTCGTTGCTGGTGATATTTGTCGGCCGTTAATATAGTCACCAGCCGTATCTTTAAGTCCCGTCGCACACTGATCAATGCGTACGGTTGTAATGTGTGGTCGGTTGGCAAGTTTCTTCCATGGGGAAATATCATCCACCCATGTTCCTGTAGGTTGTTCGCGTATAAACCACCTCCGTGCATCATCTTGAGTAACGAAAATTTTACCACAATAAGTTATGTGTGGTAAATCTTATTTGTGGTGCTGTTCCCAAGTGTTGTGATTGACTTTGTAGTTGTAGTAGGATGGTGGTCCTGTGGTGCGGCAACTGGGTTGTAGTATGGCAACTCGTACGTAGCATATAGCGAAGTAGTGATCTACAACCCGCTGCACCGAGGGGTCTCCCAGGTCGACATATGTGGCCTTGTCTAGGTTGCCTCCTGAGGAGAGTCCCCTTGAGAAGGCAAGCTCTGAAATGCCACCCTCGCCGCCACAAAGCTCCAACATATCCACGCAGTTGTTATGACCATAGCATAGTGTAGCAACTATGCTGTATATGTCAGCGTGTGTGTCGGGCATAGATGTGGGGAGGGTAAGGAACAGGTCATCGTCCTCATCGGAGCTTATCAGCTCAATCGGGACGTCGGTGCTCCAGGTCGCCATAAGATCCTGTCCGAGTCCTGACAAGTCGTCGCCGCAATCGTCGTTTCCGTCTTCAACATGCTTTTTGATGCGACGCGGCTTGATGCCTGCTTCCTTTTCGGCTTTGAGCCTTTCCTTCTGCTTGATGCGCGATTCTGCAGGTAAGACTTGCTCGTTTTGTTCGCCGGTCTGTGTGCCCATTGTCGTGGTTGAGTGGGCACATGCGTCAATCGCCAGAGTCGGGAGGGGGAGAGAACAATCATCTATGATGACGCGTCTAGGTTTCTGTGGTGATTGAGTCGGCTCGTTTCCGAGCAAGACCGGTTCCTCGGGTTGCCAATGCAACCGAGTGCTGATGTTGGCAACCCCTGCAGGCAGTGGTGCATGCCAATCATACCCTGTTGGTTGATCGGCTATTGCGATATCCTGGATGACCGCATTGGTATCCAGGTTAATTGTTACACGTCGGATAACATCAGACCATTTCGGTCCTCCCTTGTTGGTCGTCACGTAGTGATGGATGTTATGGTCCGTGCGTGTATAGGTGTTCAGATATATAGGCACGTTTCCGTGCGTGGTGGTGCTTCCCAGGATTTTGTCGTTCAGATGACGGATGAGTGTAATACGTGTCTGAGCTCGCCATTCAGCATGCCGTACCGCATGGCCGTACCAATCCAACACATGTTGTGGTATCGCCTGTTTCCATGTACATGCCCACAGTTTCGAGCTAATCGGTATTGATGTCGCTCCCTGCATATGAGTACCACTCGGTGTACTGTCTTGCATATTGAACCGAATACCGAAATGACACAAACGCATCCGTATCACTGACAACTTAAGATCTTCCAGGGTATCACGTACTGGAGATAACTTCCAAACATATCCTGGGGGACCAAATCTTATGATTTTCATACGGAGTTTCCTTGCTTTTATCAAAAGGTTTTGGATACGTGACCAATGTGGGGCCACTCACTTTCCTGGAGTTCGTACATACCAGTCACCCGGGGTACTAATCCATATGAGAGTGTAATCTCCACTGATCACCGCGCCCAGGTAATCTGTGCCCACGCTCGTCATAAGCTCATTGTGGGAAATACGATCACAGATATAACCTCGGGTGCGGAGGTCGGCGCAAGCCTCTCTCGTATCTTCAATGACAAAAGCCCTCTTACTAAGGCAGGTTACCCTGCTGTCCTTGTTACCCCCCGGCTTTTCGGCCAACAGGCAAGACGACGAGGGGGCGACGTCGCCCTGCCATCTTCGAGATAAAGAAGATGTGCCTGCAATGTCTGCCAGCATCTGGGCTTCCCTCAGATGCTGGAGCTCAGCACTGCAGCGCGCCGTGGCCTCAGAGGCGGATTGCTCCGCAAATGATGTCAGCATGGATGGATTATCCATCAGTTGTTTCAGCACGCCTTTGGACCTCGCGTCGCTGACTGTCTGCAGCTCACGGTTCGTGTACCCCGTCACTATCTTCCGGCGGGACCGTGCAGCGTCCATGGGCACACTTCCACCATGCTGGGCCAGTGTCCTGGCTTCGAAGCAATCGAACGTCTCAAGATCGTCGATGCTGTCGCCTCTCGTCGTAGCCTTGGCGAGCGTCTCCATCAACCCCTGAGGCAAGTTTCCCTGCAATTGCTCGCGCTCCTGCGCCGGGGTCGGCTCGCCCGTCAGCACCGTCTGGAATGACGTGCTGCTTGAGCTCGAGGCGGGTTGCCCCGCAGCTCCAAATCGATCACACCTGATCGACAGATGCCCTGACGGCAACTTCGTCGTCGGCATGATCTTGGAGCCCTCGGGGAGCTCCATCTTGACCTGCCCCTTCCCAGGGAATATCAGCTTCTACTGGCCTCGTTCAAGCACGATGATCGTGCGTTTGTCCTGCATATATCGAGGCCTAGGATGGCTGGCAGGTCTTTGCCACAGCCTGACACAATGTTCGTCTTGTACGAATCGAGCTGGGTCGACCCCTGGTACTCGCAGGCAATGCTGAATGTGCCTACGGTGCCTGCTGGGGCCGACCCTTCGCCCACCCCGTTGATGTTCAAACGAGAACGGGGCTCGAACGTACAAGTACGGCCGCGTGCCTCAGCTGCCTGGACAAACTTGCGGCTCGTGTTCTCACCCATGATGTTGATCTTCGAGCCTACATCGATGAGGATAGAATTTCCACCATCGTCCAAGAACGTCTTACTCGGCTGTTTTATGTGCACCGTTTCTGAAGTGTCGGCTGTGCTGTTTGGCGGGTTTCCCCGCAGGTCAGTTGCACTCCCTGGCGGGTTACCCCGCATGACGCTGGCATACGGCCTGCCTTCGGCCATACGTACCAGGTCGATGTACTGGAAGTACGACACGTGCTGGACATGATCGCCACGCTCCTCCCGCCAGTTGGCATACTCATCACGTGTGCTCTTATACTGCTCGCGGGTCGTGCGTCTCGTCAGCGTCAGATACGAGGGAAGGGCAATGTCCTGCAACCCCTCAAACGTGAGGTGATCCCTGTACTGCAGCCACTCCTCGAACTCCTCGTTCGTCGCTGTGATGTCGACGGCCCCGGCTGCTGTTGCTGCTGTTGCCACTGAGGAATCTGAGAGGTCAAACGACGCACCGTCAGTCTCAGGATTGTCGGCATCCAGCATAAAGGTTGTGTGCGCATTATCCATTTGATTCTGGAAATGCCGAACACGCAACTCACGCAGCTGATCAGGGTCCAGTGCCATCTCTGCCCCGCCTCCACTCTGGGGAGACATCTGAGGAGTGTTAGGCAGGTTTCCCTGCTGAGGCGCCGTCATTGGGATGAGCTGATCGAAGTATCCCGTTTCCATCGGCGGCCTCACCTCCTCTGGCAGGTCTCCCTGCTGCTGGGGCTGAGCTGTCTGCATATCTAGCATCCTGGCTGTCATCTCCTCCACCATGCTCCTCAACTCCCGCAGCTCCCTCGCCGCTTGCTCAGGAGTCTGAATGAAGGAGCCGGTCCACGGGAATGATGACGCTATGATGCCAGGTGCTCGGCAGATAGCACATGGTGGCTGCTGAGGATCCCCCTCGCGCTGGTTAGCCACATGGCCCACCACGTTTGAATTCCAGCACCCCTCATGGAATAGGTGATTACACCTCAAACGGTAAACACTCCCCCTGGGCTGAAATTCTTCGAGGCATACCGCGCAGGTATCTTCCATCCCAGTGAAAACTTCCACATCTGCTGTTCTGGGATATACCCGCCGCTGTCTCTCCAAGACAGTCTCGGAAGGCATGATGGCTGCTGGAGGATCCCCTGATGGATCCAGCACCTCCGGCACTCCGGCAGCCACAGCTGGGGGAGCTGCTGGCACGGAGGCAGTAGGCGTCACAGCGGGCGAGTTCCCTCGCATGGGTGAGCCTCTGTTCCTCAACCTCAAACGCGGCTGCACGCGAATGATCGCGCACGTTCTGCACGGCCTGTCTGCGCCTAAAGCATGCCTGTTGGGTGTGGTATGTCTGCCTGATATAATCAGGCACACCTCTACTGCCAGACGAGATCGAATGGGCAGTGGGCTGGACAGCCACATCTGACGTCGTCGGCGCAGGCATAAAGGCCATGTGCGGATACATGGATTGATCACTGCAGCGCACGTTGGTGAGGCTGTGGAACTGATCCGCCATTTCACGAACAAACTTGTTCGGGACTCTAGACCCATCAGGGTACAGTGGCGGATTCATGTGTGCTGGCGGTGGCCTCTGGCCCTGGGCCATGCTCGGGTGAGCATTGAAGGCTGGGATGAAGGCTCGTTGCCGAGCAGGATCCCTTGGATTGGGACCCTCAGGCTCCCAGGACCAGGCCGGCCTCCACCTCTGACCACTTGGGTGAGGCAGATTATGGCTCTGCACCTGCTGCACAGCGGCCGCCACTCTTGCACGGTAGTCATCAGGCACACCAGCGGCTGTGGTTTGTCCAGCAAATGGTCGATGATGGCTTGGAGTGCAGGGCAGGTTTCCCTGCTGACTCGTTGGAGTGCCTGGCGGCATCAAGTTCAGGAGAGCCGTACCACGCTCGGCCCTGGCCGATGCGATCCTCTCCATGAGGGTGCCGTTCGTGGCAGGGCGGCCAGGGGTCCCGAACGGAGACTGTGCAGGTGGCGTAGCCATTGGGGTCATGCCCCTCGGTGCGTGCATACTCTGCGAGGGGCTACCATGCATCTGCTCAAATCGAGCAGGCTCTCCAAAGATGCGGCCGAACGTCTGCGGGTCTCCCTGCGGCTCAGGCATCTCAGCTCTGAGTCCACTTTTAGGCAGGTTTCCCTGCATGGCCTGACGATTTCGCGTCGCCATGGCGGACATTGCTCCCTGGCCAGCGGCCCAGGGGTCTTGTTGATATAACCTGTCCGCCAATTGCTCCACCTGTTCAGGGTTCAGAGCGGCCGCTATCTGGTCCAGGTCCGAGGTGCTGATGGCCTGCCAAGATACGGCGCTGGGCCCTTGGCTTGGGGCACGGCTTGGAGCCGCGCTCCCGGCCTCGCTCTCGGTGATCATGAAGATCTGGTGGACCTCAGGCTGGTTTCCCAGCGTGGCGGGACTGTAGTGGTCCCCAACCTCCCTGTGGAGGTAGACCATGGGAGGGTCGACGCCCTCTTGGTCGCGGGACCACTAGTATTTGACGCTGGCACTGCCAACGTCAGCCCACCTGCCAGGGGCCGACAGCGCGGCGGGGGGGACACGCGCCCGGCGATCCCCCAGGTACTCTGGATTGCGCCAGTGCTTCCCCGTGGCAAGGTCCTCTACATGGGAAATGTAGTACGGTTCGATGATACCGTTATTTCCCTCGGACAAAAGGACTCCGTTATCAGACCAACAGAACTTCATACCATCTTGCATGGCCTTGTGCCAATCTACGAAGATGATGATGTCGGAGTCTGGGTCCCACCCACTGTTCACGGCACGACGGCGGACCGTCGGCAAGAAGTGGATGCGCGGCCGGCCTGCCCCCCGTTTCTTCGTGTTGTGCTCGGGTCTACAGGACAGGCCGTGCCACATAATGCCTTCGAAGGCGCTCCACCGAGTGCCATGCATGGCGACCTCGGGGTACGGGGCCGGTCTCCCGGCAGGTTGGTCGCACAGTACAATATAATTGTACAGCGACCATGGAGCTTTCAATGTCCACGAATGCCCCTGAGAGGCACAGATGAAGATTTCGGGCTCGCCGGAGTCCCGCACTAACACCTTGAACTGAAGGCGTTGTTTTTCTTCTCCGTCTGGTTCGCGGACATGAACCACCTCCATCATGATGGCCGCAAACTGGTCCACCGATCGACCATATAGGTTCGCGGTGATGACTTTGGCCTCGTCATGTCTGGGATTGTACCCATCATGCCTCGATCGCCCGGTTTTCCATGGATACTTATTTACGAGCTCTACGAGGTTAATCCAGCCATCATGATCATCGAAGGTAGCCAGATCCCACACAGGATCATGTGCTCTGTCCGGCGCATGTCTGCATATCCTACTGAGAGCTTTGCTCAGTTGCTTGAGGGTGTGATTGGATCTCGGGATAATGTTATCTTGCCTGCATTTTCTCACGAATTCCTCATCCACCGAGCGTATCGGTGGGAGCTTCCGCAGAGCAAGTCTATCCCTGATCACATTCGGAGTCCCACTGGTGAAGGACGTGTCTCCTGGGCGGTGCAGCTGATCCATGGGCGGGTTTCCCCGCGCAGGAGCCTCTGTCGCTGAAGAGGCTGCGGCTCCTGAGGAGGAGGAAGCTGCACCAGCAGCGCCTGGCGGGTTTCCCCGCGGTGATCCGCGACTGGCGCTACCCCTAATCGTCGGCACCCAGGTACCCCTAGACAGAGCACCTTCGTCGGACCTTTTGGAACGGGCCGCCGCAGGCGAAGCTGGCGCAGGGGCGCACCCTGTGCGCTCGAAAGCCATCGCCTTCTTGGCAATGGAACTGCTGCGACTAGGCGGGCGTCTCCGTTCCTCCACAGGGTCCTGAGGTTGCTGCTTGGGCTCAGATCCTTGTGCTGGAGTTGCGCCAATCGGTGATCTCGGCGTTTCAGAGCGAGGCGCCTCCATTTGCACATCTGGCCCAGGATCCTCAGAGCGTGCTTTCGGTCTCACTTCCGAGGACAACTTCGGCGCTGGGGTTTCACTCTTAGCCTTCGATTGTAGTGGGAGCGGGGGCTTCTTAGCCCCCTTCATGTAAATCTTTTGGGGGTCCATCAGCATTTGGCGAGTTGCCTCGCGTGTGCGTTCTTCTGCTATTCGCATACGTTCCTCATCCGCCGCAACTCGCTGGGCCTTCTGTTCATCCTTGGTTGCTGGTTCTGGCTGTTGGGACTGGCTGGAAACGCCGGGCGAGTTTCCTCGCATTCCAGGAAGACTAAAGAGCGCGTCTTTTTCTTCCTGGGTCATGGGCACCAGTCCCCTTGGAGCCGGAGGAGGCTTATCCTCTTCGTCTTTCGGCTCCATGTGGCCCATGATCCCGAGACGATGATTGATCTCTGCGATCTCGTCCTGTGTCATTGGGATCAGTGGCGGATGGACGCCCTCCTTATGAGGGGTTTTGCCCCTGTTTGGGCTCAGACCTTCATTATTTCCTACGGGGCATCCCGGCCTGTGGTTCTGGAACGGCTCGGAACATGGTCCGCAAGCTGCTTGAGGCCTATACAACTTGCGAGCCGCGATAACGTTTCGCAGCTGTGTCCGCACTTCTTCAAGTTCAGGGCGGCGGATGTCTGTTGCAAGTTGATAGCCTCCGCGGATGGCCTTACCCTGAGCGTCCCTATAGGCAGGGTTGCCCTTGCCGAAGGCCGAGTGTTCCCCTTTACGGCGTCTTGGGTCATTATAAGGAAGTAGTTCACCTCCTCGCCTGAGAGCGTGTTCCTTTGGGTCAGCCTGCCTATACTCACGAGGAAGCCGAGCCTGTGGATGTGGCTCTCCTCTGACGCGCGGATGGGAACGAGACCTTCCAGCATTCTCATCAGAAGAGGCTGCCGAAGCAGCCTGAGTAGAAGCCGGCGGAGGCGCCGGCGGAGGCTCCTGTGCGATCCCAGGTGGATCGACTAGTAGAGGCGGGTTTCCCTGCTGGCTGGAGCCTGGCGCAAATGGCGCCTGTGCCGATGGTGATGGCGCATCGGGCTCGTCAGGATCAAAGTCCACCTCTTCCTCACCGGTGACCTCCATCATGAGGATTGTGGCTTCATCCTCGCGTAGCCCGCAACCATCGCCCTCTTCTTCTTCTGATGTAGAACTGCCAATGATGATGGCCATTGGCGTAGCCGGGACAGGCAGGTTTCCCTGCATAGCTGGCGTCTGTGCGTCGCTCGGCTGTCCCGGGGTAGGCGGCACGGTTGTCGGCTCAGGCTCGTTGCTGAGCACAGGCTGCCCAGCAATGTTGCGCATGGCAGTGTTATTTGGCCATAGTCCCGCCGCCTGGAGACCCCATCCTGGCGGAGGAAGAGCCTGGCCGCGCATGGCGATGGCCCTTTCAAGGGCATCGCGCCATCTCCCTCGGGAGTACCACACATGCCTCTGCACGTCCTCAGGGTACACGCTGTCGATGAGAGTCAAAGCTGCCAACACTAACTCCGAGTCGTCGCAGGCGTCAGTGTCCTGCAGCATCATGTTGCCAGCTTCGATGCTTTCTTGACTCTCGGGATATGCGATGGTCAATACCTCGTGCATCCTCATGAGGGTTTGCAGTAGTGTGCGTGGTCCGTACTCGCCTGGAGCAAGCGAACCAGGGGGTACAAATGGGACCTCTGGTGCGCCTGCAATGAAAGCTTGAACGAACGCTTGAGACTCCATTTCTATAAGTTCATCATTATTTCGGGGATAGATAGGCCTGTTTCCAGGCGGGAGTTCGGGAGGAGGTTGGAGGTTGCGGTCAACCTCTGAAGGCGAGGCCTCTACAGTGACGTCCTCGTCACTGCTCTCGTAGGCCATGATGTTGCCTGGGTTCCCGAACATCCAGTCGAAGAAAGATAAAGGCTGGTTTCCCAGCGTTCCGTGTTCCACGGGAGTGAGCTCGTTGTTGCCAACGACGAACCTGCGGACGTACTCGATAGTACGCGTACAATCCATGACCATACGCCTCGAGCTCGTCGACGTTGTCCATGCAAGTGGCCCAAGTGTAAAATATCTGTTCCATGGCCTCAAAATCCTGGAGGCTCAGATATTCGATGAATGGTTCACTTGAGCCAAAATGAACTTCGGTCGATCTGCCCTTTCCATTTCCCTTCGCTGGACAATCTTTCACAAGATGGTCGGTACTATCGCACTCATGGCACTTTAGAACCTGGCCGTCTCTACCTCGCGGGTTTCCCCGCCTACCTTTGCCTTTTCCTGAGGTCTCTCCACGGCCTTTGCCACGGCCCTTTCCCCCGAAGAATATCTCATCATACTGTTCATCTGAGAGCCTCTGGAGGAATGCCGTGATGCCTCGTCCGTTCAACCTCCGACGACCCCGTTTGCCTTTACCTTTACCTTTGAAGCTCCTCCGTATCCTCCTCCTAACACGACGCACTGGTTTTCGCGTGAACCTCCTCCACCTCCGTTTAGCCTGTTGTAATAACCAAAACAAGTGTTCAGCACGCTGATTGTCATTACCCATATTCATGATATCTGACCAATCTAAAGCTTCAACGCCGTCTGATGATACAGTATATGTGTCGGTGCCGGAGTCGAAATCATCGTCTCCCAAGTAGGTGGATACACCGTCGGTTAGGGGGTTTGATTCACCCCATAGAGAACGGTGTGGTTGAGGTTATCTGGATGGAGGGCTGGTTGCCCAGCTTGGTTGTGATCGATCTCCTGCTAGTAGAGCAATGGATTCTCCAGGATCATCGGCCCATATGCTTGAGGGCCCGTTTCCAGGCTGGGCTTCAGTGGTTAAGGTAGTGTAGAAATTCCCACTACCAGATCCCCTTCCCCTTCCAAACACAGATCCTATGTGACCAGGAGACCGTTCTGATAGGTGGCCTATCGAACGCATCCTCTCCAGCAACTCATCATATTGTTGTTGCGTTCGGAGCATTTGATGGTTGAGTGGCTGTAAGAGTTGCATAGCTCGCTGGTTGCCGACGCCTAAGGCGCGGAACAGGATCGTGGTTAGTAGTTGGAAGTTGGGACGGTCAAATCCCACCGACTGTGCCTCAAGTCGGGCCATTTCGAATCGGGTAAAAGTGACATCGATTCGTTCTCCGTGAGGCACATGGAAGTCGATGAGCTGTGTGCCGGAAGTGAGCTGGCGCTCATCTTCCAGGCGCTCGAACTTCATGCTCAGGAGGAACATGATGTAGGTCACTGGGTCGGTGTGGGCCCCATCGATGTCAGCACCATAGTTTATAATGTCAGGTGGTACCCTCATGGCGAGTGTCCTCGCTAAACCACCCAGGCCGCGTTGTATGGCGGCCGCTTGGGCCTGTGGCGTCATACCTCCGCTAGTGACGTGGAGCCACGCGTTGACCTCGTAAACGTACTCACGGAAATGCACGTTGCCTTGAGGGTCCCAGTATGGGCCATGTGTTTGCCCATCGGTGCTGTTTTCTCCGCGGCGCATGTGTCCGATTGCTGCCCCCAGCGCGAACCATATGAAAGCGAAGATAACCAGCCCAAGGCTGTGTAGATAGGGGTGGTTATTAGGCGCGTTGCCGCGCTGGGGTAGCGCCTTGTCGAGTCTTCGAGGCGCTCTATCTGGCGGATCTCTCCGCCCATGCTTCAAGTACTGTGCTTTTGGCTCGTTGCCGAGCGGTTGGTAGTATCGCAATCATGAAGCATATATGGTACCAATGTTGTTGTCTAGACGTCGTACTTCTCGTGTTGCTTCTTGCTCTTGGATAGATCCTCGTAAACGCACTTGGAGTGGTAGCGCAGGGTGGTAGGTGGTCACGAGGATCGTGCCGAAGAGTATGAGGATGAGAAGAGCAAGAGCTGACCACACGAGAGTGCGGCCAGCTCCGCTACCAAGTCGAAAGTGAGCCTGGTAGGTCAAATACCATCCGTCTCCATGGGAGGCGGATGAGCTCACATTACATCCAATTCCATGTCGAAGGAATACGATATGGGGAGTGGATGGGTAAGATAGGATAAGATCGATGTATCGGTCTTTCCAGCACATGGCGAACACTAAGGTAAGTGTCCGGGCAAATAGGGCGCGCGTGCCTTGAGCCAAAGGCAACGGCGCGCGAGCTATACTCCCGATACTATAACATCTCCCAAAGAGCTACCCTTAAAGTGCAATCACTCCTCCATTAGCCTCCACCTTCCTGGACACGCATCCTTCATAATGCAACGCTCTCTCCGCCGCATACATGGTGCACGACCCTCGCAGCAAGCACAGGTTGAAACGGAGGTCCACCGCCGTCCGATCCACGCCGGCGCGGGCGACGTGCTCGTAGAACCCCTTAAGGTCGAGCAGCGCTGTCGCCGTCGAGGTGCCCACGACAAGGCCGAAATGGGCGAGCATGTTGTGCAGCCAGCCTGCTCGCTCGCATGACGCGTCTGGGCCCGCGCCCCCAGAAAAACGACGCGGGGCGCTCCGTCTCCCAGCGCTTGCACAAAGGTTGCCGACACTTTGACCAGACCTTCATGAAGAAACTCAACAGCCCGATGGGCCTTACCCCTCCGTCTGGTTTATCCAAGAGAATGACGTTGGTCACCAGGTCCGACAGGACCTCGGGGGCCTCCTCGAAGCGGCGCAAGATGTCCAATATCCTCACCTGATAGGCCCCTGGTAACATCAAGACAAGCTTCGGATGGAAGGGGCCCCACCCTAGACCAGCCCATCAGCATACCCCTTACAGACATGGTGTAGATGGTATAACTCGATCCTCGGCAGCGTGCCCTTTCTGGTATCCCAACATGAGGGGTGCTCATGAGAGGCCCTCCTCTCTTGGAACCACAGAGGCCCCCACTGGTCCACCAAGGCCTTGACAGCCTCACCCCCGTTGACGGGCAATTCAGCATCAGCCTCGGAGATCAAAAACTGCGCGCTGCTGTCCGTGAACGACTTGCGAGAGTACGCATGTGCAGCCCTCCCTCCATGTTCCACTGCCACCTGGGCCCATTGCTGCCACTAGCTAACCCCTCTCTCGCATCCTTGCTCCTCAGCTCCTCCACATGCCCGTCGAGCTGCTGGGGGAGCTCTGCACACCTCTCGCTGCCGTCTACAGCGGACTCTAAAAGTTCGAGCACGCCCCGGCGGCCCAACTCGCCCTCGCGGCAGAGCAAGCTGGGGGCCATGCCCCTCAGTCTGACGACCCACTGCTGCAGGCGAGCACGGCCTGGCGCGCCCAGTTGACAAGGAGAAGCTGTGGCCACTCTAGTGGCCAGAGCGTGGAAAGACATCCATTCCGCTGTGCGCTCGGAGTACCTACGGCGAGCCTCGCGGGCCCAGACAGCCTCCAACGGGACCTTGACGGCCTTGGGCCCCTGGGCTCTCCCGCAGTAGGCATCCCGAGAACTCCCCATCGATGTCAAAGAGGACGACCAACCAGTCCTCGGCTCTCGTGAACCACTCCTTGATCCCGCAACCTAGTGGAGATCCTCCGAGGTCTCCTAGTTCCCAAGACCACCCCCCTCCTCCAGCTCCTTCCTGGGCCCGACGACTGGCTCCAAGGGGAAACGCTTGAAGTGGATCTGTTTGGTCACTGGCTTGGTCTGGGAGAGGCCCCCTCAGGAAAAAGGCAGACAGGCGCGCGGGGGTTGATGGGGGCCTCGCTGAAGCACTTGACGCCCAAGACACAGTGCCCTAGCATGCGCGCACCCACGAAGAAATCAATCTCCGTCTCCTCCGCCCCCCTGCTGCCCATGACACCCTCTCCTCCTCCGTCAGCGCCAGCTCCACCGGCTGCAGTTGACCTGCACCTGGCCTGACGCGCAGAAAACATGGGGCCGCAAACTTCGCCCAGCCATCCACGGGCGGCCAGCTCGCGCGGGGTAAAGTTCCAGTCGGCTTGAATCACCCATGGGCTCTTGGCGCTGGTAACGCGCTGCCCAAGGCACCGAAGCATTTCCAAGTTAGCCCCTTTCAAGCCCAGACTGGCGCGAAAGTGAACCGAAATGACAATCGGGACCGACGGTGGGCCCACTTTGAGTAAACGAACCGCAACCCTTGCCTGGACGTCCTCCGAAGCTCTTGGCGCACACGCAGTGGGCGCAATCGTTGGGGCCACCCCGAGGACCACCCCAGCAGAGCTCATGTTGGGTCCATATCCTGTGGATTCAGCTGCCCCCCAGGCTCAAGTCCCACTTCCTGCGCTGCCCCCAGCCGCACGCCTGGTCTAGCTTGGAACGCGCCTTCAGTCGCGTCTCCTGCCCGCAGATCACATGGGGGACAAGCGCCTGACCGCGCGCACCACGGCCGAAAAACGCCTCTGGGAGGTCCGAGCACCAGTCGATCACCGACTTGAAGGACTCCCAGCTGTTGGCATTCACACCGAAGATGCACAGCCGACTCGGCTCGCTTCGAACCTCCGGTGCTGACGCCGACCTCGAAGGTGACCCCCTCCCCGTAGATCCCCTGGGCCGCGTGGGCGTCGTCAACCTCGCCGAGGGCCGAGGCCTCTGCGATCTACTCTTGGCCAGTGAACCGCTGGTGACAACCGAAGCTGAGGGCGTCCCATGACTCGTCCAGGTGCACGCCGTCGCCGACCCTGCCGCACTTGACGACGCAGTCACCGCCCTCGACGTCGGCGCGGCAGGCGGCGGGGCGGGGAGGGGGTTGTTACTCTGCGGGGTTGAATCCCGCCCCCCCTCGGTTGCAAGACGGGCCGCTCGGATGCGAGCGCTGGCCACTGTCTCGTCGAGCACCCCCCCCCCGCCCCCGCGCCGCCTGCCATGCCGCCGCGCCCAGCGCGCCCCGCCAGCAGCTCCCGCGGCGCCGCGCCTGCGCCGCCGAACTGGGCGAAGAGCTCCGCGTCGAACACTCGCTCTGGCCGCTTCGCAGGCACAGCAACGCATCCTTGCTCCGCCCACGCTTCATCCACAGTGTTCTCAGCCCAGAACTTGCTCGTCAGCTGATGAGCCGACAGGCTAGGACTGCCGCCGTCGCGCCTGCTTGGCGCCGAGGGCGGCCACGGCGTCCAAGTACTCCCGCTCGGCAGCCCCCAGCACCGGGGCGTCGGCATTCCGAGCCCGGCGCAGCTCTTCTGCAGCCTCGGTGGCGGCCCGCTGGCGCTCTGCGAACCCCTCGCTGTCCAGCAAGTCCATGTCCACGTCGTCGTCGTCCACGGGCACCTGCGCAGCACTGCCGCCTCGGGAGCTGTCGCCGCCTCCGCCTGGGGGCACAGCGCCGCCACCAGCGCCATCTCCAGCAGCCACATCCTGCTGGCCTTCGGCATGGGCCGCGGCTGCTGCTGCCCTCCGCTGGGCTGCGGCCTCGTGCAAGCGTTCCAGCGTGGCCAACGCGGCCTGACGCTCGGCGGACTCCGCGACGCTGTCGTGCATGCGCAGGCACATCGCCTCTTGCTTGGCGAGCTCCGTCCTGCAGGCGGCGGCCGCCTCCTGGACCTCCGCCAGAGACGCCTCCAACTCGGCTCTCCTCCAGCTTGCCAAGCTTCGTCCGCAAGTTCTCCACCTTCCACCTCGCGGTCCCTGCAAAAGGGCCATTGGCGGCACTCGCGGCTGCGAGTTTGGCCTTCTCCGCCTCCTGCACCCCCGACGAGTCAAGACCCTCTCGCTTGAGGAACTCCACCACTTCGGCGAAAGAGAGCTCCTTCCCGCCGCCCGACTGCTGCGACGGCGGCGGCTTTGAAGCCCAGGGCGGCGGGCGGCCTTCCAAGGCAGCCACCCTCGCCTGGAGGTCACGGATGACCTTGGCCTGCCCGTCGCCACCGTTGCCTCCTCCGCCTGGGGCTTGACGCGGCGGGCCCGCCGCCCAAGCTCCTCGCGGGGCAGCGCGCTGCCCGTCGCTGGGGGGCACCAGCTTCGCCGCCGCGGCACGCGCCGCCTGGACCACCTTTGAGGGGGGCCCTGCCGAGCAGCTCCTGCACTTGATCCGAGAGGCCCTGTTGTCCCAGCAGCCGCAGGTGGGGCACCCCCACCCGTAGCCATTTTGGCTCAAGTTGGCTCAAGACGGTGGCGCTCTCGGGTGCCCTCGCGCCTCCTCGGCTTTAGTCGGGCGGCGCGGTTCCTCCCACGCCTGGGCTGCGATGGCGCGCGGCGGGCGTGGCGGTGCGAGCCGAGGCATCGTCGTGCGGCATGGGGCGGCGTGCGCCACCGTCGTCGCCACGGTCGACGAAGCTGCGGAGCTCATGACCGCGCTGCTGGTGCGCCAGGTGTCCGGCAGCGGGCGGACGGCGGCGGCAGCGGGCGGCGCGGCGCGGCCCTCCCTCGACGGGGAGGCGCAGCGTGTGCTCGGCGCAGCTGCAGAGGTTGTGGCCACGCTGGGCGAGGCAACGCTGGCCAAGGGCCTCCAGGCGCTGCGGGCTAAGGGGGCTCCTCCCCCGTCGCACTGGGCGCGGAGGTGGCGCGAAGTGGATGCGGCAGCAGCGCTGCTGAGGCATCCGGGCGGAGCCGAAGCGGCGCTCGAGGCGCGCAAGTGGATCGCTGGAGGTGCTGGCACTCGAAAGTTCGAGGGCAAGCAAAACGAGCTGAACATCATCGTCGACGACACAATCGAGGAAGGTGGCAACGCGTACATCGAGAAGGAGGTGCACGACACCCTCCCCTGTGTGGACGGGCCGCTGCGGGCTGACGACTGTCAGGTCGACGGCAAGCGGAACGACGTGGAGGGCATCATCAACCCCATCACGATGAAGGCAAACGAGAAGGTCGAGGTCAACATCGGGAAGGTCGATGGCAAGCGGAAGGTACTGGAGGGCATCGGCAACCCCGTCGCGATGAAGACAATCGGGTGTGAAGTGATCGAGGCGACGTTGGAGGCGCAGCAGGGCAGCGTCAACCTTTGCCTCAGCATATGCGCAACCCTGCAGGAGGATAAGCTGCAGGACAAGGTCAAAGACGACGCTGGCACTCGCACAATCGAGGGCAAGCAAAAAGACCTGGACACCATCGCCAACGGTACCTTTGAGGACGGCGGCCAGGCGGGCGTGGAGGCTCTCTTCGAGGAGCGCGAGGGCATGCCGAAGGAGCAGGAGGGCGTCAACCACGCTACGATGGTGGCGTACCAAGCAGAGGTCGGCGAGGGCGCTCCCGAGGAGAAGACCGAGAACGCGGTGCACGGTGCCCTCGACGGGGCGGAGCTGGAGGGCATCGCCAACCCCATCACGATGAAGGTGGGCGACCGCGTGCGCATCACGAAGGGCCAGAACGCAGGGGGCGGTGGCAGCGTCCTCAGCGCAGGCGACACGATCGTGCGCGTTCGTCTCGACGGAGCTGGCGCTGGGCGACATGGGGTTGCCTACGAGCCACGCGACAACGTCGAGATGGAGGCCGAGGAGCTGCGCCGCGCGGTGCGGACGCTGCGGCAGCCGAGGCGGTAGCTCGGCGCGGTCCTCTTCGGCAGGGGTTTTCGAGCTCATCTGAGCTCCCCTCTCCGCCCTCCTCAGCGCTGGCGACGGCATGGCGAGGCGCCCGCGGAGGGCAGCGGAAGACTGGTCAAGCCGACGGTGGCAAAAAAAAAAGGGGGCACCCCCACAGGGGTGCCTTGATGCCTGGCAGGACATCGGGCGGGGGGCCCATTCGTCACTGGCTGCAGTGACTGGGCCGAGCGTTGCAAAACCAGGGGGCTTGCAAGCACGAGCCGCTCTGAAGTACGCGCTTGCAAGCGCAGCGCCTCCACGGCCTGCGCCAGAACGGCTTGAGCCAAAATGGCTACGGAGAGGAGGAGGAGGAGGAGGAGGAGGAGGAGGAGGAGGAGGAGGAGGAGGAGGAGGAGGAGGAGGAGGAGGAGGTGGAGGTGGAGGAGGAGGAGGACAGAGGAAGAGGAAGAGGAGAACAGAGGTCCCTGGGCGCCTCCCGAGGACACCCATGGAAGCCTCCAGATGCCTCCAGGGGCCTCGGAGGCCTGCAGAGGAAATGCTCAGTCCACACGTCCTCCCCGAGGCAATCGGATCTCAGGAGCTGAAGGGGAACAACAGGGGTGGACCAGCTCAGGGGGGAGCATCGACCTGGAATGGGCGAATCATCGCCGACCGATCGGCAACAAGCCCCGATGTCGAATCCGCACGCTCCTGGGCTGGGTGGGCCATCGAGCCCCCATCGGCGATCAATAGGCGATCGGGGATCGATGCATTCCCCCGTTTTCCCCCCCCCTCCTCCTCCTCAGCCTCCTCCCCCCCCCTCCTCCGCCTCCTCCTCCTCCTCCTCCTCCTCCTCCTCTACTCCTCCGCCCCCCCGCTCCTATTCCTCCTTCTACTCCTCCTCCTCCTCCTCCTCCTCCTCCTCCTCCTCCTCCTCCACCCACGTGCCCCCTCCTCTTCCTCCTCTTCCTCCTCCTGCTCCTCCTCCTGCTCCTCCTCCTCCTCCGCCCACGTGCCCCCCGCAGTCTTGCCCCTGACGGCCCCCGCCCTTGGCGAGACCCTCCCCTGCGTGCCCCCCGAGGCGCGGGGCCCGGCGCCCTCGGGGCGACGAGGCCCCAGCCTCGATCGAGCCCCGACCCTCCCCTCGACCCGGCGACGAGGGCGAGGGGACTCCTCGAGGAGGAGGAGGAGGAGGAGGAGGATGAGGAGGAGGGAGGAGGGGGAGGAGGAGGAGGAGGAGGAGGAGGAGGAGGAGGAGGAGGAGGAGGAGGAGGAGGAGGAGGAGGAGGAGGAGGAGGATGTCCTCGTCGCTGGCCTTTCTCCGCGGAGCCCTGCGCCCTCAACGTCGCCGTCGCCGTCGCCGTCGCCGTCGTCGTCGTCGTCGTCGCGCGAGAGTCAAAGTTCGGGGAGACGTACGACTCGGGTTCGGGGGACTCGGGTTGGCCTAACGGGGACATCATGAAAAAGATGAGACCGAATCTGAAATTTGACGCGAGCTCCCGCTGCAGACCTCCCACGAACACTGGACCATCACAATCCAGGGCGGGCTCGTCAAACAGCGTGGGCGAACCAGAGCTCTGGCGTACTCGATTCTTGCATCTCCCCGATTTTCAGAAGGCGGCGGGGCTTCTCAGGGGCCCTCTGAAAAGCCGCCGCTGCCGTCGGAGAAGGCTCCCTTCTGAGCCTCCCGAGCAAGCCCACCCCCCTGGCCTGCCCCCTGGGCGTGCTGCAGACTCGACATGTCCTCCTCGTCCGGTGCCTTGGGCCCAGATCGTCCTACAGCATTTCTCCATCTGGATCGAGCTCTCAGGGTCTCGGAGCCCGAAAATGGGCGAAAACGCCCGGGGGCCCGAAGAAGAGACGGTAACATCAAGGCCTCAGGGTCGTCGCTAGCCCTTTTCATCGCCGTCCTCCCGAAATTCGGGAAGATCGGACCCCGGGTGGCCCCAGTGTCGGATATCTCCTCTTCGTCCCGAACCCATCCCCAGCCTGACTCTGCCTGCCGACGAGCACGCGGGCCGACGCACTTCGTTTTTGGGTTTTCTTGTCTCCGTCTCTCTTTCTCTCTTTTTCTTTATTTGTTTTTTCTCTCTCTCTCTCTGTCTCTTTGTCTCTCTCTCTCTCTCTCTCTCTGTCTCTGTTTTTCTCTGTCTCTCTATACGTGTCTCTCTCTCTCTCTCTCTATATATATACCCCTCTCGCTCTTTCTTTCGCCACTGGGTGGGGCCCGTGGCGGCGCGACGGCGGGCCTGCGACGCGTCGCCTCTGGCAAAGCTGGGAGGAGGAGGAGGAGGAGGAGGAGGAAGGATAAGAAATCGGCAGAAGGAGGAGGGGACGGGGAAGGAGGAGGATTGAGGTAGTGGGAGGGGGTCGGAGGTAGAGCGGGGTGAAGAACAAGAAGAAGATGTGGGTATCCATAATTTGATGATGCTCAACTTTTGACCGAAACACGGCTTCCAACATGTCGTCTGCGGGTACATGGGCCATGCCAGATATCCGATGATCCCATGATTCAAGAAACGTAGTGACACTGCTATTTGTCATCTTGACGTTGTTCAGATGTGACCAGATAGAGACGAAGCAAGTACCCGTCCATAAATATGAAATAATCTGCCGCCACATACCCAAACAATTGCGGAGATTGGCTTCTCCATTTACGGGCATGAATTGGCCCTTCCTTTGAGGTCATCATTGCCAAACCGTCGCTTCGCGCTGCTGAATAAAGCATCAAGCGTATCGAAATCACCACTGTCCGCGAGCCAAATCAAATGTTGCTCCGTCGTTTACGACCCCGCGAAGCTATTTGAACGCCGCATCGGGTCTGCCCCGCGATGAGCTAAGAGTCTCATACACATCCTGCTTCCATTATCGGGGGAAGGGGGCCGACAGCAGAGCTCGGAACTTCAAACGTTCTACATACTTATATTTCTGATTCTTAAGAATGAGAAACTTCGCGACATCCTCAGCAGCAAACTGACAGTTGTTAGATGACTCCCCACCTGTCCCCGGTCGATCAATCTCAGACGGAAGAGGTCCTTCTGGTTGGTTTTCCAAGCATTTGGGGACTGGACTCACACATCCTGCATCGCCACTTTTTCCCGCGCTGGGTGGTTTTCGGTTGCTAGTGGGTCGCGCTGCTCAAGGCTGGGCCTCCACTCAGGATGTGGCTGCGGGCGTGGCGGCGCGGAAGCCGGCGCGCTCTCGCGAGGCTTCTCAATCGCCTCAGCGCCAGGTTGCCGCGCCGCGGGCAGCAGAGAATCGGCCCCCCAGCGCGCTCTCATCAGGTGCGCGGACAGCTTCAACTGCGGGCGTATCCGACGAGTCTCTAATCCACCAGACCTCTCGCTGGAGGTGGCGACGGGCTGTTCTTTTCAACCGCCGTGCGCTCGAAAGGGGTCACATGCCTAGTCGTAACTGGGGCATGTCTGGACACGGCAGCCTTTTGCGCCGCTGCCTCCCGGTGATGATTGTCAACCGTTCGTGGCGAGGTATCCGACCTAAAACTTAGCTGGCCCAGTTCTTCTACGGCTTCATTGCGGATTCTACCTGAATTGGCACTGCGGAGGTCGCTGTTGTTCTGAACTTGGCCAGTCCCACTGGCGCTGACCAGCTCGCAGCCCTGCACACTATCGCGCAGCGTTTGTATTTTACCCTCCGCGTCAAGCAACAGGGCATCGCGCGCGTCGATCGCGTCGCCGTTCGCAGGACACGGTCGCAATGCGCTATCCCGTCTTTCCTGGAGAGAGGCGGGGTTTTACCGTACTTCTGGTATCTCGGGCACAACCTCGGAGGTCTCGCGCTTGATCTCTGCCTGGGGTGCGGCGGCGAGCTCCACTCGTCGAGTTAACTCGTCGCTAGTTTGCTCTAGTTTCCTCGCGCGCTTCTCAAGAATTTGATGGGGCTGCCGCGCTTCGCTTAATTCTGGCGCGGCTTACACTTGTTGGTAATTAAGCAAGTTCCCGACTGCATTGATACACTCGCTCAGATGTGTCATCCCGTGGTCCGTCAGTCACTGGTGCGTCATTCGGGCCCGTGCGCTGGCCTGAAGGCCCGCGCCCTGCGCTCGCCGCGCATGCGAGGCCCATGCGAGCTCCGCGAAAGACGAACGCAACATATTAAGGTTGGTCTCTTGTTATTGTTCGAGCATTCTGCCTTGCCCCCGCAGCGCCTGCTGTCGCGACGCGGCCATCGGCTGGCTCGACGTCGGCGGCGCCTCGGCAGTTCAGATAGAACTTCGCTCGGCGGGGGCTGTTTCGAACCGAGCCCGCAGCCCCGCCTGCGATCTTGAAAGCACTTGGTCTACAGCTCGAAATGGGATCTGCCTCGCGGATAAGGGCCAGCTCCCTGTAGATCCCGCGCGGAGCCTGGCCGCGCCAGCGGCGGATTGCCCCGTCGCGTGAGTCCTCTCAACGGCTCGAGGCGGATGGGCTTGGCCCTTCCCTGCGGCGCGGCCTGCCAGCGCGACTTGCCCGCGCCCCGTTCGTTGCTGCCGAACAATCGTTTGCGTTTCCTCCGCGTCGATTGACGCGTCGGAAACGATGGCCTCGAGTCAGGCCCCCAGCTCTCCCGAGGTCTGCATCCCACTCGCAATGCTCTCGCACTGCTTCGGCAGATGACCCGCGCGCGGGGGCGCTTCGGCCCTCGGGCCGACGCCGGGGCCCCAGACTTCGAGGCAAGGCCTCGGCGCGCCGTCGAGGGCGACGGGATGAACCTGTCTCCAATCATCAGCTGTTTTGGGCCCACGCGCTGGGATCATCTGTGAGACGGGAACCACAAGCAAAACTCCCAACGGGCAAGCTTCTGGATTTCCTAGGTTTGGGCAGGACTTTGTGCTCGAAGAAGGTCCATGACTAATTCTAGTTTCCCCTCGTCCTTTCCGCCACAGCTGCGCACTCTCATCCGCGCGCAAGAGCGCGGGCGACGACGATGGCCGCGAGCGCGCGGCGCGTGGGCGAGCGCGCCCTTTGCGCCCGCCGCCTCGCGAGCCCATGAATGCTCGGGGATGCGTACAATCAAAAACCCTAATGAGGACGCGCGGTAAGGACGCAAGACCCTCGGAAGCCAAAGTTGGGATTTTTTGGGCGGCGGACGACGAAAACCTCAAGGACGCAAGAGCAAGGAAGAGCAAGGACGCAAGGGTACCCTGAGCAAAGTCGTGCGTCCTCAGTAGGGTTCTTGACTGTAGATGCTCGGGGATGCGCAGTTCAGTGCTCTCCTCGATCCTCGGAAGGACGAAAGAGAGGGGGGGCCAAAGAGGAGCGACGGGGGGCCGAGACGGACCGCGGGACCACCCCGAGACCTCCAGTGGGGGGCACCGCGCGAAAGCAACACGCACCAGGTCCAACGAAGAAAACAAACCGCGCAGGGTTGCCCAGACTGACAAGGATGGTTCGGCGGCCGCCCAAGCGGCCGATTGAAAACGAACGCGCCAACCCCCGAAGGAGGGCGAGTCGGCCCGCCCACTTTCTTCGAGGCGGAGGGCTTGTCCGGCGACGAAGCAGCCAGCTTCGCCCGCCGCCGCCGCCACTCCGATCTGCCAAGCGGCCTCTGACGGCTAATCTACGCAACCCTCCGGAGGGGCAGTGCCGAGCTGCTGCTCAGCGCGCTCGGGCGCTAGGCCAGCAGCCCTGACCGCCGCGGTCGCGACCGCCGCGACCACCGCCAACGCGACCACCGCGACCACGTCCCACGAGTACCACGACCACTCTACCGTCCCGAGGCCAGCGTTTGACCGCGGTGCTGTCTTAAAAAAATTATCCTGGCGAAGGACCCAACCATATGCAATTGTGAATACCGCAATTGTGAATATCTTCTTCGGTGGCGCTCCCTATGGGGCCACGAAACGTGTGAGGGGTGTGCCGAAATGGGTGCGCGGGACGCGTGCGGGCACACCCACTGGGACCTTCGGTGGAGCTCCCTATGGGGCCACGAAGCGTGTGAGGGGTGTGCCGAAATGGGTGTGCGGGACGCATGTGGGCACACCCACTGGGACCTTCGGTGGAGCCCCCTGCGGGGCCACGAAACGTGCGAGGGGTGTGCCGACATGGGTGTGCGGGACGCATGCGGGCACACCCACTGGGGCCTTCGGTGGAGCTCCCTATGGGACCACGAAACGTGTGAGGGGTCACGAAACGCGTGAGGGGTGTGCCGAAATGGGTGTGCGGGACGCATGCGGGCACACCCACTGGGGCCTTCGGCACGAAACGTGTGAAGAGCATGCCGAAATGGGTGTGCGGGACGCATGCGGGCACACCCACTGGGACCTTCGGCGGAGCTCCCTGTGGGGCCACGAACGCGTGAGGGGTGTGCCGAAATGGGTGTGCGGGACGCATGCGGGCGGCAGCACTGGGGCCTTCGGTGGAGCTCCCTATGGGGCCACAAAGCGTGTGAGGGGTGTGCCGAAATAAATGTGCGGGACGCATGCGGGCACACCCACTGGGACCTTCGGTGGAGCTCCCTATGGGGCCACGAAACGCGTGAGGGGTGTGCCGAATTGGGTGTGCGGGACGCATGCGGGCACACCCACTGGGGCCTTCGGTGGAGCTCCCTATGGGGCCACGAAGCGTGTGAAGAGCATGCCGAAATGGGTGTGCGGGACGCATGCGGGCACACCCACTGGGACCTTCGGCGGAGCTCCCTGTGGGGCCACGAAACGCGTGAGGGGTGTGCCGAAATAGGTGTGCGGGACGCATGCGGGCGGCAGCACTGGGGCCTTCGGTGGAGCTCCCTATGGGGCCACGAAGCGTGTGAGGGGTGTGCCGAAATAAATGTGCGGGACGCATGCGGGCACACCCGCCGGGACCTTCGGTGGAGCCCCCTTTGGGGCCACGAAACGTGTGAGGGGTGTGCCGAATTGGGTGTGCGTGACGCATGCGGGCGGCAGCACTGGGGCCTTCGCTATGGGGCCACGAAGCGTGTGAGGGGTGTGCCGAATTGGGTGTGCGGACGCATGCGCGGCAGCCCTGGGCCTTCGGTGGAGCCCCCTATGGGGCCACGAAACGTGTGAGGGGTGTGCCGAATTGGGTGTGCGTGACGCATGCGGGCGGCAGCACTGGGGCCTTCGGTGGAGCTCCCTATGGGGCCACGAAACGTGTGAGGGGTGTGCCGAATTGGGTGTGCGTGACGCATGCGGGCGGCAGCACTGGGGCCTTCGGCGGAGCTCCCTATGGGGCCACGAAACGTGTGAGGGGTGTGCCGAATTGGGCGTGCGTGACGCATGCGGGCGGCAGCACTGGGGCCTTCGGCGGAGCTCCTTATGGGGCCACGAAACGTGTGAGGGGTGTGCCGAATTGGGTGCGCGTGACGCACGCGGGCGGCAGCACTGGGGCCTTCGGCGGAGCTCCTTATGGGGCCACGAAACGTGTGAGGGTGTGCCGACTTGGGTGTGCGTGACGCATGCGGGCGGCAGCACTGGGGCCTTCGGCGGAGCTCCCTATGGGGCCACGAAGCGTGTGAGGGTGTGCCGAATTGGGTGTGGGGGACGCATGCATGGGCGGCAGCACTGGGGCCTTCGGCGGAGCTCCCTATGTGACCACGAAACGTGTGCGGGTGTGCCGAAATGGGTGTGCGTGACGCATGCGGGCGGCAGCACTGGGGCCTTCGGCGGAGCTCCCTATGGGACACGAAAACTGTGACGGGGTGTGCCGAATTGGGTGTGGGGGGACGCATGCGGGCGGCAGCACTGGGCCTTCGGCGGAGCTCCTTATGGGGCCACGAAACGTGTGAGGGGTGTGCCGAATTGGGTGTGCGGGAACGCATTCGTGCTGCAGCACTGGGGGCCTTCGGCGGAGCTCCCTATGGGGCCACGAATCGTGTGAGGGGTGTGCCGAATTGGGTGTGCGTGACGCATGCGGGCGGCAGCCCTGGGGCCTTCGGCGGAGCTTCCTATGGGGCCACGAAACGTGTGAGGGGTGTGCCGAAATGGGTGTTGGGGAGGCATGCGGACCCTGCCACTGGGGCCTTCGGTGGAGCTCCCGATGGGACCACGAAACGTGTGAAGGGTGTGCCGAAATGGTGTGGGGTCACGCATGCCGGCGCAGCACTGGGGACAGTTCGGCGAGCTCCTAGTGGGGCCACGAAACGTGTGAGGGGTTGGGGGGGGGGGGTGCGAATTGGGTGTGGGGGACGCATGCGGGCGGCAGCACTGGGGCCTTCGGCGGAGCTCCTATGGGGCCACGAAACGTGTGAGGGGTGTGCCGAATTGGGTGTGGGGGACGCATGCGGGCGGCAGCACTGGGGCCTTCGGCGGAGCTCCTATGGGGCCACGAAACGTGTGAGGGGTGTGCCGAATTGGGTGTGGGGGACGCATGCGGGCGGCAGCACTGGGGCCTTCGGCGGAGCTCCTATGGGGCCACGAAACGTGTGACTGGGGTGTGAGGGAGTGTGCCGAATTGGGTGTGGGGGACGCATGCGGGCGGCAGCACTGGGGCCTTCGGCGGAGCTCCTATGGGGCCACGAAACGTGTGAGGGGTGTGCCGAATTGGGTGTGGGGGACGCATGCGGGCGGCAGCACTGGGGCCTTCGGCGGAGCTCCCTATGGGGCTACGAAACGCTGTACTGGGTGGGTGAAACGCAGGGAAGAGGGGGAGGAGGGAGGAGGAGGGGGAGGAGGCAGCGGGAGGAAGGAAGGAAGGAAGGAAGGAAGGAAGGAAGGAAGGAAGGAAGGAGAACGCGGGGCACCGTCTCTTCAAAACGAGGACCCAACACCACAGGATGGTTGGGAAGAAACCTTAGTTTGAGAGACCTTCATCGGACGAAAGGGCCAGGTGCCCCCATTGCTTGGTTCCCCCATCGTCTGCTGATCCACCCAGTGCTAACATTCCTTTGCAAAGTCGTTGTTGCGATGCTTTCCCAATGGTTTACAACAGGTGCCAATCAATATTATATCAATTTTCATTAGTGTAAGTCGAGTGGCTGCTGCCCGTCCTCATAGTTCCAGACGTGGGTGATGTACGTGTCGCAAACAATTTCTCTGTATATAATATTGATCAGTAAATGTATCCCGCAGCTGTTGTTCACCCACTAATTTCTCCTCCATCCACAGTATGTTGCACAGTGAGTTGGAAGTTGTTCGATACTCGCTGGACGTTCCCAGTCTGCACGTAACTTCGTTCCACCACAGCGATCAGCTCCCAAGTATTGAACTCTCTACTGATGTCCTCACAAGTCTTCCCCCATGCATACTGTGGGTGATACTGCACAACTCCAACCACTCACCCCTCGCAGTATGTAGATCAAAGGGGACAACATCACGGCCATGCCTCTCAGCATCGCCGCGCCACCATCCATTCGTGGTGGTGGCGGTGCCGTGCCCCTCGGGCTTGGGACCCCGACGCCCTGAAACTGCTGGTTCCTTCCAACTGGCAAGGTTTGCACCCAACACGGCGGCTGGCCGATGGAGGGGGACGAGGGAGGAATAGGAAGGAGGCGCAGGAAGGATGAGGCAGGAGGAATGAAACCCGAGGGGCGATAGAAGAAGAAAAGAACGCCAGAAACATAAACGTTGGTGCTCCGTGCGGATTTATTGGATCTGCGCTGGACCCCAATCTCTGGCGCGCGGCGCGCGCCAGGGGCGGCGCCAGAGGCGCCGCCAAGAGAGCCCAACACGGATCCAAGAAATCCGCGCAGAGCTTCACGAAGTTTATGCTCATGGCGCTGTTTTTCGAGATGCAGCAGGAAGGATGAAACGGGAGGGGCGATGTGATGGCAGGCCCGTCGCGCTGTCTCTCCCTGGAAAGGGACCGCGCTACTTCGGGGATGGACAGACCTCCCTTTAGTAAAACGTGGTTTAGTGAAAACGACCTCGGGCCCAAACCTGGCGGGCGCAAGCCTGGAAAATAACGGCCACGGCGCCCTCTCGAGAACCGAAAACGGACAATTCACTAATCGACGTGTCACTGTTGGGGGTTCTGTCCACCCCCGACTACTCCGCACCGCAGGCTCCGGGCGCTGGCGCGCACGCGCCTGCCACCGCAGCACGCTGCTGCTGCGGCCCCAACGCGGACGCCACGGCCGGCGCTGCTGCTGCAAGAGGACGCCCCGGCCAGTGTGGCCGACACTCCACCGGCGATGTTCGGCGGCGAGGCCAGAGGGAGCGGGAAAGGGGGGGCACGTCTCCTCGGAGGGCGGCGGGGCTTCTCGGGATCCCTCGCGCCCTCTGACCCGCCGACTGTGGCTTTGGAGTGGGCCTGCAGAGCTTCTCGGAAGGCGCGAGTGCTTGTGATAAACCCCGCCGCCTTCTGAGAAGGCCTGCTACCTCTCATTTCTCCCTGTGCTCGCCGCCGAGACGTGCACTCGCGCAACAGCTGATTCGCGTGCCCAGCTCAAACCGGGAGGGATGCACGCTTCTCGCTGTCTCTTCGTCTCTGTTGTTGTTCCTCTCTCTCTCTCCCTCTATTTATGCCCACAACTGATATTGCACCTGTTGTGCCCTCTGCCCGCTGCAGCCGCTTCCTCGTGGCAGCTGCATCTGAATACCAACACGGACGATTGCGGCCTGCGAGTGGACTCGCTGATGTCGGATCACCTGTGGGTCGGCAGTCAGCTAGCAGCGGCGAGGGAAACCGGCATCACGTAGGGGGGGCACGACGAGTACAGGCCTTAACGCAATAGACCTAGAGAAGAGAGATAACGAGAGAGAGAGAGAGAAAGAAAACGTGTAAAGTTGAATGTGTGTATGTACGTATGTACGTATGTGCGTATGTATGTATGTATAGATATATGTATGTATGAATGAATGTATGTATGTGTGTATGTGTGTATGTATGTCTGTATGTATGTATGTTTGTTTGTGTGCATGTATGTATGTGTATATGTACGTATGTATGTGTTTATGCATGTATGCATGTATGTATGCATGTATGTGTGTTTGTGTGTATGTGTATGTGTGTATGCATGCATGCGTGTATGCCTGCATGTATGAATGTATGTATGCATGTATGCGTGTGTATACATGTATGATGTGTGTATGTTTGTATGTGTGTATGTGTGTACGTGTGTACATGTGTATATGTGTGTATGTATGTATGTATGTATGTATGTATGTATGTATGTATGTATGTGTATGTATGCATATGTGTGCATGAATGTTTGTGTGTATGTATGTATGTATGTGAGTATGCATGTGTGTATGTATGTGTGTGCATATATATATATATAAACATACATATATATATACACAAGTGGCACGTGCGTGTGTCTGGGCTCATACAACAACAATTAGCCTGGCGAATGGCCCAACCATACGTAGTTGTGAATACCGCAATTGTGGATCTATTCCTCGGTGGCACTCCCTATGGGGCCACGAACCGCATGAAGGGTGCGCCGAAACGTGTGGCGGGGGTACACAACACGAACAAATATTACAAGTGGCACGCGTGCCCTAGCTCTTGCACCAAGGAGCTGAGAGGGACAGGAGGCATTCGCCTCCTTCCTCCAGGAATTTCCTTCTGTGGCCGGGGGGTGGGGGGGGGAGGACGAATAACGAACGAACGAACGACGACCAAAATTAGCCTGGCGAAGAACCCAACCATATGCAGTTGTCAGTACCGCAGCTGCGGGTTTCATCTTCAATGGAACTCCCCATAGGACTACGGAACGTGTGAGGGGTGTGCCGAGATGGGTGCCACTGGGGCATTCGGCGAAGCTCCCTATGGGGACATGAAACACGCGCGGGGCGTGCCGACATGGGTGGCGGAAACGCATGTGCGGGCCGCCGCTGGGGCCTCCAGTGGAAGCTCCCTATGGGTCCCCGAAACATGATGCTGCTGCGGGGGGGGTGCCGGGATGGGTGGCGGAGACGCATGTAAGCGCCGCTACTGGGGCCTTCGGGATGGCTCCGCATGTAAGCGCCGCTTCTGGGGCCTTCGGTGGAGCTCCCTATGGGGCCACGAAGCGCGTGAGGGGTGTACTGGGATGTGTGGCGGGGACGCATGTGAGCGCCGCCACTGGGGCCTTCGTGGGGCCACGAAACGTGTGAGGGGTGTGCCGAATTGGGTGTGCGGGTGGTGACGCATGCGGGCGGTGCCACTGGGGCCTTCGGTGGAGCTCTCTATGGGGCCACGAAACCTGTTGTTGTGAGGGGCGTGCCGGGATGGGTGGCGGGGACGCATGTGAGCGCGGCCGCTGGGGCCTTCGGTGGAGCTCCCTATGGGGCCACGAAACGTGTGAGGGGTGTGCCGAATTGGGTGGGTGTGGGTGACGCATGTGAGCGCCGCCACTGGGGCCTCCGGTGGATGATGTGGCCACGAAACCTGTCAGGGATGTGCCGAAATGGGTATGCGGGACGCATGCGCATGTGAGCGCCGCCACTGGGGCCTTCGGTGGGGCTCCCTATGGGGCCACGAAACGTGTGAGGGGTGTGCCGAATTGGGTGTGCGTGACGCATGCGGGCAGGCAAGACTGGGGCCTTCGGTGGAGGATTCCTATTGGGGCACGAAAACGCCGTGGGAGGTGTGCCGAATTGGGTGTGCGGGACGCATTGCGGGCGGCTAGCACTGGGGCCTTCGGTGGAGCTCCCTATGGGGCCACGAAACGTGTGAGGGGTGTGCCGAAATGGGTGGTGGGGAGGCATGCGGACCCTGCCACTGGGGCCTTCGGTGGAGCTCCCTATGGGGCCACGTAACGTGTGAGGGGTGTGCCGAAATGGGTGGTGGGGAGGCATGCGAACGCAGCCACTGGGGCCTTCGGTGGAGCTCCCTATGGGGCCACGAAACGTGTGAGGGGTGTGCCAGAATGGGGGGTGGAACCGCATGCGGGCCAGCCACTGGGGCCTTCGGGTGGAGCTCCCTATGGGGCCACGAAACGTGTGAGGGGCCACGAAACGTGTGAGGGGTGTGCCGAATTGGGTGTGGGTGACGCATGCGGGCGGCAGCACTGGGGCCTTCGGTGGGGCTCTCTATGGGGCCACGAAACGTGTGAGGGGTGCGCCGGCTTGGGTGTGGGTGACGCATGCGGGCGGCAGCACTGGGGCCTTCGGTGGGGCTCCCTATGGGGCCACGAAACGTGTAAGGGGTGTGCCGAATTGGGTGTGCGGGACGCATGCGGGCGGCAGCACTGGGGCCTTCGGTGGGGCTCTCTATGGGGCCACGGAACGTGTGAGGGGTGTGCCGAATTGGGTGTGCGGGACGCGTGCGGGCAGCAGCACTGGGGCCTTCGGTGGGGCTCCCTATGGGGCCACGAAACGTGTGAGGGGTGTGCCGAATTGGGTGTGCGGGACGCATGCGGGCGGCATCACTGGGGCCTTCGGTTGAGTTCCCTATGGGGCCACGAAACGTGTGAGGGGTGTGCGAATTGGGTGTGCGGGACGCATGCGGGCGGCAGCACTGGGGCCTTCGGTGGGGCTCCCTATGGGGCCACGAAACGTGTGAGGGGTGTGCCGAATTTGGCGTGCGGAACGCATGCGTGGCCGGCAAGCACTGGGGCCTTCGGTGGGGCTCCCTATGGGGCCACGAAGAGTGTGAGGGTGTGCGGAATTTGGGTTTTGTGGGAGCATGTGGGGCAGCACTGGGGCCTTCGGTGGGGCTTCCCTATGGGGCACGAAACGTTTGTGAGGGGTGTTGTGAGGGGTGTGCCGAATTGGGTGTGCGGGACGCATGCGGGCGGCAGCACTGGGGCCGTCGGTGGGGTTCCCTATGGGGCCACGAAACGTGTGAGGGGTGTACCGAATTGGGTGTGCGGGACGCATGCGGGCGGCAGCACTGGGGCCTTCGGTGGAGCTCCCTGTGGGGCCACGAAACGTGTGAGGGGTGTGCAGAAATGGGTGTGGCAGGAGGAGGTGGGGAGGAGGAGAGGAGGAGACGCGGGCCACCGTCTCTTCAAAACGAGGACCCAACACCACAGGATGGTTGGGAATAAAGAAGTCCGAGCTCTAGAACACAACTGTGCAAGAGGATAAAAAATGGTTCCGTGGCCCAGGGGGGCTACCCTTGGAAGCTGGGCGAAGGGGGGGGGGGGGGAGCCGACGGGGACGGGGAGGGGCGAGGGGGACGAACGAACACGCACGAACGAGAAAGTAAAGGGTTCGAGGCCAGGGGGGGCTAGGTTACCCTAGGGAAGCGTGGAGAGGGGGGGGGCGAGGGTACCCTGCGGAAGCGTGGAAAGGGGGGGGGGAGGGGGCGAGGGGGACGGGGGGGGGGCGAGGGACGAAATCAGACACGACGAACGACGAAAACAAGAGATAAAGGGTTCCGTGGCCCAGGGGGTACCTGGGAAGCGTGGACAGGGAGGGGGGGGTGCGAAGGGCAGATAATGACACGACGAAGGACGAAAATAAAGGGTTCCGTGGCCCAGGGAGCTTACTGGGAAGCATGGACAGGGGGGCGGGCGAGGGGGACGGGGAGGGGGGGGCGGGGGTGACCGAACGGACCGACGAACGACGAAAGTAAAGGGTTCCGTGGCCAGGGGGGCCACCCTGGGCAGCGTGGACAGGGGGGGGGGGGACGAACGACACGACGAACGACGAAAACAAGAGAATAAAGGGTTCCGTGGCCCAGGGTGGCTATCCTGGGAAGCGTGGACAGGGGGGGGGCGAGGGGACGAACGACACGACGAACGACGAAAATAAAGGGTTCCGTGGCCCAGGGGGGCTACCCTGGGAAGCGTGGACAGGGGGGGGGGGGCCAGGGGGACGAACGACACGACGAACGACGAAAATAAAAATGTCCGAGCTCTAGAGCACAGCTGTGCAAGAGAATAGTTCTGAGTACGAGAGACTGAGCGCGGGTGAGTCTGAGCGCGAGTGGTGCGTCTGTTTGTGAAAGAGTTTGCGTGCGAGCGAGTCTATGTACATGAATGGGAACATGACTCGGCCCAGTGTAATTGTATCTGAATGTGAACGGTTTGAGTATGACTGGCTCTGAGTACTTGTGACACTGAATGTGGCCGCCGCAAGGAGCCCCCCCAGAATTGCCGACGGCAGCGTCCGCACGCCGCGACGCCCATGTCGGCGCGCCCCTCACGAGGATAGCGCCCGTTTCCTTTTCTCCTTTTCCTCCCTTTTTGCCCGCGCACTCCAAAGTCCAAGGCTGCAGGCGCAGCGCAGCGCGGAGTCCCCGCGACGCGCGCAGGTCGCCGCGGAGGGGTCCCAGCGACGCGCGCGGGTCGTCCGTTGCGCGGAGCAAAGAGAGCTCGCCGGCCGGCCGATTGCAGGCAAGGCTCCGGCCGCTGGGCAGAGCGACGACGGGCGAACGAGGCGCCGGGCAAAACGCAGCGCGCTGGTCGCCCTGAGAGGGCCCCGGCGACGCGCGCGGGTCGTCCGCGGCGCGGGGCCAAACAGGTTGTCGAGCAGTCGAGAGAAGGCGCGGCTCGGGGGGGACGCTCCACAAGTCAGGCCTCGCGGATAAACTCGGTGAAGCCGAGCTCCCTGGCGAGGGCCGTCGCCTCCCTCCTGCGCCGCTTCGTGCGCGCCGCAAACTGCTCCAACTGCTTCCGCAAGCCCTCCGGCGGCCCTGCGAGGGAGAACTCGATGCGCGGCGCCCGCATGAGCAGGAGGTCCTCGCGGCGCGTGGCGCGCGAGAGCAGCGCATAGAGCAGCGCATAAGGAGCTCCAGCTCCAGCCGACCTCGTGGCGGCCGCAGTCCAGGATCGCGCCTGGGCGACGTCGGCCGAGGGAGCAGTGCGCCGGGCAGCCGACGGCCCAGGGCGAGAGTCCACAGGACCGAGGTCTGGCCGCGGACTGCTCGCGCCTCGGAGGTCTGGCCGCCCCCGGAGCTCCGTTCCCCCGCCCCGTCGCCCTCTCGCATGGTGCGCCCCTGGCACGCCACCGCGGTGATGACCCTGCCGTGCGAGAACGGGAAGCCCGCCCGCGTGACTTTGGAGGCGCGGAAGGTGAACGGCTCCGACGTGCGGGGCTCGATGAACACCAGCGGGCCCGCGAGGTCCCCCGTGCGGCTGTCGTCGTGGCGCTTCAGGTCGTCCACGAAGGGCGCGCTCGCGTACTTCTCCATGCGCACCCAGAACCCCAGCGGCAAGCGCTTCAGGTAAATCCTCTTCTCCCCCTCTCTCTCGGCTCTCTCGACGTCGTCTCGATCTCGAGGGTCCACGACGATGTGCACGATCTGCCCCTCGGCATCCTTGACGCGGCCGTTCTTGAGGTCGAGCGCTTCCAGGAGCCGGATCCGCATGCCCACGTGCACCAGGAGCAACCCGTGCATGCCACCGGTGTTCTTCGGGTTGGCACAGTTCATCATCTCGGCGGCGTCCTTGACGCTCATCGTCGGTGCAGACCAGTCGGCGGCCTGCACGAGGAAGAGGGGCTTCTTCAGGACGTCCGCGTCCCGCTGAGCTCGCATGTTCACCCACCGCGCCACGGTGTCCCAGTAGGACCCGATCATGTGGCCGTTCTGGAACCTCTCCTCCCGGAGCCAGCGATCATCGGGTTTCAGCTGCATTGCGTTCCATGTGGCCCGGATGGCCGCGGGGGCCTGCTTCCCCGGTTTGCGCAGGAACGCCATGAGATCTCGGAGCTTGGTGTCCTTGAAGCGGTTGGACGCCTGGAGCTCGAAGCACAGCGGCGTGTTGCAGAAGAGCTTCATCACGGCCTGGTACTCTGGAGCGAGATTGATGCCCGCCGCCGCCAGTTCCTCGAAGCTGGAGATGAGCGACACCTTGCCCCCCGTCGGCTTCAGCTGCAGGACGTCTCCCAGGTGGATCACGATGGGCATCCGGCCGAAGGCGCCGCCGACCTGGTCGTACTCCCGCTCCTCCGCGCCCCACTCGGCCTTGCGTCCCAGGTAGGACCGGAACGCCAGCATGTTGTACAGGTTGGGCGAGATCATGCTCACCTCCTCCAGGATCAAGCGCCTGACCGCCTCCCACGTGTCCTGCAGCGCTTTCAGCTTGCCCCCCGCGGGTATGTCCTTGTTCCTGAAAGACTGCACTCCTATGACGCCCGCCTGGTGGCAACTGACGGCCTTGTGAGCGTCCGTGGAGATGTTCGCGGCCTGAGACCACTTCGCGCAGACTATCAGCGTGGACTTCGCCTTGCCCGCTTCCACGGGGAACAGCGCGTCCATGGCCGGCAGCGCGATCTCCTGCACCGCGGTCTTCCCGCTGCCGCCCTGGCCGAGGAGCGGGAACTGGAACGTCTTCCGCTTCGCGTGCTTGGCCATGCTGCCGCCCTCGGTCTTCTGTTCCTCGCTCCACACCACGTTGCAGGCGTTCGCGAACGCCGTGACGAACAAGGCCTGGTCGGGCTTCAGAGGGCGGCGCCCCTGCTTCCCCGTGCTCGGGTTGACCACGCCGTCCTCGAACTTTTTGACGAGGCGCTTGACGAGGTCGCTGGGCCGCTGCAACTCCTCCGACGGCTCCCACCGCGCCTGCGCCGCCTCGGCCGGCATCGCGCCAGCGCCCGCTGCCCCGACGTCGTCCGGCGCGGGGGCGTCGTCCGCGGGCACGTCCGCGTCCTTCGTGCCCCCCTTGGCGAACCTCTTCCGCCGGGTCTCCACCAGTTCCTTCAGCTCGTCTGCGTCGAGGTCGCGCAAGGCCCTGAACGGAGCGAGGACGTCTTCCTTCAGGGCGCGGGCTGCGCGCCGCGACGCGTCGGCGTCAGTCGGCACTGGCAGCGCGCCGTTCTCCATCATCGTGGCGGCCTTCTTGAGCTCCTTCACGAAGGCCTGCGTGCGCTCGGCGGTGTCGAAGCGCAAGATCTGCCTAGGGAGTTGCACGGGGGCCTCGGTTTCGAAATGATTTTCGGGATCTGCCGTTGGCAAGCACCAGTTTGTTCGATCATGAAGATCGCCACCGAAATCACACGTGATCTCACTCGACATGCAAAAACCCATTAACGACGATTAACATAACATCGAAAACCTATGATTTCGAACGCCGTCGCAATTATTACCCCGAAACACATGGACGACCCTGCACGCCGCAGCGCTGGCGAACTTCTGGCACAGAAAACTCACTGCGCGAACGATGAACATTATCGCGCACGTTCTTTCACGATGTTATCAAATTGATATCGCGCCGTCTGCCTCTGCGAATCTGGCCCGGAGGATCTTCGGCGCAAGCCTCCAAGTAAACCGCAAAGGGGGAGGGGGGGAGCTGGGGAGTTTTGCCCGAGTGGTTTAACTGCGCCCTTACTGGACCCAGGCTCCCACGACGCCGTCGCGGGGTGGGCCGAGCTCGGACCTCCTCCTCATCTCCCTCGTCATTTTGTTATTCGCCTTGTTAGTTGCTCTATATCGTGCCCATTTTCTCCTCCTCCTCTCTCCCCCCCTCCTTCCCCCTCTCCCGTCACCACCCCCTGACCCCTTGTGGACTTCCCCCCGCGCTGGCTACCCCCCACGCACTAGTGTCGCAGACCCGGGCTCGGAGGGAGCGGATAGGAGGTAGGCTGGGGGAGGTTGAGAGAAGAAGGCGAGGAGGAGGAGGAATATAACATGGGAGGGAAGGTGAGGATGCTGCCTCAGTTCTACAACTGGCAGCGTGACCTATGCTCCGCGACTGGCGCACGTTCGCCATCGAACGGTCGGACCCCTGCCAGTCGCGAGCTGCCCCTTCAAAAAAAGGGCCTGAAACATGCCCAAGAAAAGTCGCGCCGACGTGGACGCTGCCAGATATGTGGACCGCGTCACGTTTCACTGGACGCCCGATCATCCCAACACTTCGCCCCCACCTCCACTGGCAGCGCCACTTCGATGAGAAGGCTGAACGAGCTACGTCAGACGACAGTGCGACGAAGGGCCAAGCAAGACGACACATCTGGCAGCAGTGCTGCTCTCGCAAACGCGGCGCCGAGGACGAGCCATGATGCGCGCCGAGCATCTCGGCCAGCTCTGAGGCGGAGGCGAGAAAGAGAGAGGATGTGGGTGCCAGGCCCTCCTGCATGCCCCCCTTCACCCCCCATCCTTCTCTGGAGCCCCAGGGCGCCCACGGGAAGAAACCTAGAGAGGAGAAAAGGGGGAGGCTAAGAGGAGCTCGGGGTCGCCGAGCTTCAAATCGAGATCAAGACATCCCGAACTCACTACGAAGCATCCTGCCTGAGAAGCGCAGCGCAAACATGTGCTGCATCCTTCTGCTTCTCGTCGCCCATGGCGTCGTGCGCCTCCGCAACGGCGTTGAAGAAATCGGCGGCCTTCTCATCGTCCTTGCAGAGGCCCCGCAGGACGAAACCGAGCAAGTCTGACTGGGGGGTAGTTTTCTCCACGACGAGCCACCCTGCAGGGATATCAAGATGTCCCCCACAGTAAGAGTGCCATAGAACAGAGGCCTGCCCGACGAAATGAACAGCTTGGCATGGTTCTCATCCGTGAGCTTGAACGCTGTGGAGGCCTTGCTGGGCAGAAACCGCATGGTGTCGATCTTGCTGTGCTCCTTCATGTGGGCGATGATGCCCAGCCACGAGACAAGCACCACCTCTCTGCAACCAACTGCATGGTAGCGAATCGACGCCAAGCCAAATCTCAGCATAGGACTTCACAACATCTGGAACAACCCCAAAACTTGACAACTTTGCGCTATCATGCACGTCCTCGGGCAAGCCGTCGACCTCGAAGTTCGTGAAGACGTTGTTCATCACATGCTGGGCGGAGGAAGCCTCAGGTACTACTGGGCAGACCTGCCCGCCGCGCCCGTAGGTCTTGCGCGAGTCAGACTTCGCGAAATCCCTGGCGAACGTGTTCAAGAGACTCTTGATCAAAGGCTCCTCCATCTTCGCCTTCATGCCCGGCGGGGAGGCAATGCAGGGCAACGCGGGCTGCGGGATCTTGTCCTTCGTGGAGATGCCTTCCTTGAGGTGGGCAAAAAACTAAAGCTCGGCCTTGACCCCCCCCCCCAGCCCTTGCCTTGCCCCAGCCCTCTCTGGGCCCGGCTGGGCGCTTCCGAACCGGGGGCGTTCCAGGATGATTCAGATGCTTTGGAAGTGGGCGAAACCTGTCAAACGCTGGGCAGGGCCCCTGGGCCCCTGGGGGGAGCCGAAGCCGAGTTTAGAATTTCACGACTTCGATCCTGAATCTGGATCGCGGCGATCTCTTTGCCGCGCTCCCCGGCGTACTGCAACAGCGCCGCGCCGGGCGCGACTGGGGCCTTTAGAACCGCAGCGTCGACCCCCTTGCCAACCTTGCCCGCGCCCTTGCCGCTGTACTTGCCCGCGTCCTTGCCCTTGCCCTTGCCGAGGCCCTTGGCGGGCTTCATGACCGCGTCCCGAGCCGCCGCCAAGTCCCTAGTCGACCCTTTAACTGCCGCCATGAGCTCCTTGATGGATTTGCGGAGGCCGTTAATCTTGCGGTTGACCTCCTCGATATCGTCGTTGGAGGTGCACTCGCGGAAGGTCTCGGCGAGCACCGCGATCTCGTGCACGTTGAAAATCTCCCTGTAGCACGCGCACGGCGGAGCTGCCCCGATGGCGGAGCGACCCGCCTGCGATCCGCCTCCAGAAGGCTTCCCTCTCGAAGAACGCTGCGGGTGAATCGAATGGCAACCTCCTCTGGTTCCTCCTCCCTCCTCCTCCGTATCCTCTCCATGCTTTCCTCGTCGACTACTGGCCGCTCCTCCGCGGCTTAGAGGCCCCCGAAGGCTGAAGACCACGGACTATCCTGGGGCGATTCTGGAGAAGGGAGGGGGAGCCAGATACCAGAGACCCCACGTGGGAGCGCTGGGCTGAAGGCCGGAGGCTTGGCTCGGGGGGGCCGGGGGGGGGAGCCCTTCAATCAACCGCAGTCGCACTTCGAGCCTGGCGACGGCTCGGCGAACGTCGCCTTCAACGTCTCCAGCCCCGGCGCGTCGTTCAGGCAGGCTTCGAGGAACTTCGCCCTGTTCACGAGCGCGCGATGCTCTGTCGCGATCTTATCCTTCACCACCTTGTCCGAGCTCTCGACCAGGAGCAAGACCTCGTTCGCTTTGTCAATGACCCACTTCATGTTGACCTCCAGCGTGTTCTGCGCGGTCTCATGCGCCCTCAAGGCCTTGGGCACTTGCTTGTCGTAGTCGAACCACCTGCCTTTCTTCTGAGGGGGCTCGTCGACGGCGGCCTGGGGCCCCTCCTCCTCGGCGCAAGCGCCACCCTCATCAGCATTGGGTACTGGTTTCTCCTCGCCGGCACGCTCGAGGTCCTCAACGTTGGGGAGGTCGATGGCCCTGCCAGAGAAGGCCTCGCCTTGCTCGCGGAGGTTGGTCTCCACCGACGCGCCGCCCATGAAGTCGTGGTCGAGTTTGATGCTCTTCTCTGCGTCCTTCACCATCTGCTCGGTCGCGTTCTTCTGAAACGCATGCGCGGCCAGCATGGTCTTCGAACGCTCGATCTTGTTCTGCAGCTCCATGAGGTCCTTCGTCTTGACCCAGACGCGCTGCTCGCTGCCCTTCCCCTTGATGTCGCGCGGAGGCCACACTGACTGAGGCTCGTTGACCTGAGCCACCCACTCCGCCCACTGCTGCTCTGCTTCCCACTCCGTAAGCTTGCCGCCCGCCACTGACTCAGCTCAAGAACAATATTGCTTTTTCGTCATCATCTCGCCGATCTCCTCCACGGCGACCGCCGTCGAGGCCGTCACAGACTCCAGCACATGCAGCGTAATCTTACGAGGTTGGCGTGGAGCGGCAGCCCGATTCCCGTACTCGGAGAGCACCTGCTGCAGCTTCACGTCATTGGCGTGCACTTCGTGGAACCACGCCAATTTGTTCTGGCTCTTCGCGATCTTCCTGACGTTGTCCACTCGATTCTTGCTGGCGTGGTCGAAGCTCGACCCGGTCGCCATCTTGTCAGGCTCCCACCAGAGATTGCAACCGCGGCACTGGCGCGAGAACTTCTTCGACGGTTTCCTCTGCCCTGGAGACTCGACGATGAGATTGGGGATATAGGAGTAGAGGTTCGCGGGCCCTTCGGCCGAGGCCCTCATGGTCGGTCAACCCCTTACTGGCACTCCTCCTCTTCTTCCTCCTCCTCCTCCTCCTCCTCCCCCATCCTCCTCTGCCTCTTCCTCCTCCTCCTTCTCCTCAACGCCATCATCGAGCCATCGAGCGCCTCGCCCACCCTGGGATGATTAGGCCAAGGGTCCTATGATCTCCGAGGGCTTCTTCTTCGGCACCCCCCGAGCAGCAGCGTCGGGCCGAAGCGAAGCTGCGACGCCAGAGCCAGAGCCAGACTCGCCCCCCGCCTCCGTTGTCGACGCCGGCAGTCCCCACAGCTCCGTCGCATCGACGTCGAGTCGAACGACGCGCTGGCGCCGTCGCCGCCGCCGCCCGCGCCGATGCCCGACTCTTGAGCTGGAGCCGTTGGCGCCGCCATGGCACTGCACCCGCACTCTGGGTCTGGCGACAAACCAAACAACGCAAAAAAACCTGGGACTCAAGCGCAGGCCCCAGGGCCCCAATAGGAACCTTGAGCGGAGGCGGCAGCAGCTATATTATTTGATTGACATCTTCGTTTTGCCTAGTCATACCCTAACACCAAGAACACATAACCCGTAACATATCCACGCAACGGCCAGTACCTCGACGTTATGTTCTAGTTAATATTTTTGTGTATCATGTTGTTGTTTCGTTTTCTTTTTTGTGATTGAGCCCCAATGAAGAGTTTGGTGTGTTTTTTATACAGAAAAACGGGACCTGCTCATCAGATCGCTTTCGACCTGCGGGACACCCCCCCCCCTCGGCGATTCGGTCACTTCCACTCGGCACTTGACCGCTGGCCACCGCGCGGCCAGCGGCCCCGCGTGCAAGATGTCAGATGTGGCGCGAGCGCGTTTAGCTGAGCCACCCTCCCATCGATTCGCAAGGCCACTGGGGCTCGAGGAGCTGATGCATCAAGAGTGGATCTGATAACGTTTTGATTTTCTCAATCAAGAACAGCAGATCGCTCCAGCATCCCCCCGCCTCTCTCTGGGGCTGCAAAGACGGGGGGAAGCTGACGTGGGCAGGAGGTCCAGGGCCCGGGAAGGGGAGGGGAGAGGGGGGAGGAGGAGGAGGAGAAGGAGGAGGGATTGAGAGGGCGGACGAGGAGGAGAAGGTGGTGAGCAGAGCCATCCGCTGCTCAAGCTCAGCGCTGCTGCGCCAGAAAATCTCGCCCATCGGCTTCGAGAAAAAAATAAATTATGGGCCCTGCTGGACTGCTGGAGATGTGCTATCTCCGTCTGCGTTCTCATCCTCCGATCCTTCTCCCTTCTCCTCCTCCCCTCATCCTCCTCCGAGAACGCCCGGCCCCTTGTGGGCCGCGCTGCCGTGCTCCAGTCCGAGCTCGACGAGCAGCGGCTGCGCTTGCAGGTCATCGCCGCGAAGAGAATCACCGAGCAGATCTGCGCGACGTTCACGCCGTTGCCGCACAAGTGACGCGCCTCCGTCAACGGGCACTTCTTCCCGAAGAACTTCCCCCAGGGGTCAGCGTCGAAGTGCTGCTGCGCGGGGTGGTCCCTATCCAGGAACATCGGCAGGCACTGGAAGGCAAAGAACTCCATGGGGCTGGCAGGCCTGTCCAAATTCCTGTCCTTGCTGATGCGGTAGATGTAGCTATTCTTGATAAGAGTAGGGATCGCTGCATAGTCAGCACTGTGGGAAAGTCTGCCTCTCGACGTTCTGCATCAGGGAGTTGAAGGACGGATCTGGAAGGCCCACCTCTTCGAGCCTCAAGAGGTTGCGGTGGATGAAGCCACTGAGCAGTGCGCGCCAACGCCACTCCTGGCCGCCCGGCGCCGGCACCGTGGGGTCTAAGTGCGCGGCGGCCGCAAGCATCTTCTTCATATCCGACAGCTCCTCGTCGCTGGCCTGGAAGAGAACGTTCGGGTGTGCGTCCAGCTTGCGGAACGCGCTGTGCTTGAACGCGCAGGAGCTGAAATGGGCGATCTGCTGGACACTCTCTACTTTGATGCACACGGTGTACTGGCGCTTCCTATGGATTGGGATGCCCAGATCAACGGGGCTGAAGACGACGGTCGACATGGAGTAGTCATGCGAGTCATCATCAGAGTTCCAGTTCAGAGACTCACAGAGCCTGTTGGGATCGAAACCTTGAAAGCACTCGTGGATAATGATGTCTGGCTTGGCGTTCCGCATCATCCACGCCCACACCACGAAGGATAAGGCGCTCTCGTGAAGCCAGCCCCAGCCGACGCCAACTGGGCTGAACCCCACGCACACAGCACCTGCAATCTCAATCCACAGCTGCCTGACCTGGAAAGCAGTCTTCATAGGCGGCATGTGCAAGCAGTTCTTGGAGTGCTTCACGCACCAGCCATGGAACTGAGGCCTGTACTCGATCCTGTCGAGCTCGTGGTTCATCTCCTTGAACAGGCGAAGACCATGAGTCTTGATGGCCAGAATGCGCTCCGGGCTCTTGGCAGCACCGAACTCCGCGTTGATCTTGTTCCTCGCGGTCGCCAACTTCACATCCCACCTGCTCTTGAACTCCCCGGGCAACGCGTCGAACATGCTCGCGAAGACGTGCGTCGGCTCGAACGGTGGGCCGCCAGGGCCTCCACTGCTGCCGCCCTTGTGGCCCTTCTTCAACACCTTCTGGCAAAGGGGGTCCCAGTCGGTGGCGCTGTGGCAATAGATGCACTGGTTGCGAATGTGCAGACTTGGGTCGGTCTGCAAGAAGCCCTGCAGTACGCCCGCCGTGATCTCTGCCGTTCCCATGCCAGAGAAGTGCGCGGCGATGACGGCATGGGAAAAAGGATGAGGGAGGGGGGGGGGAGGGGGGGGGAGTAGCGAGAGCAAGGATGAGGGCAGGGATCACAGACGAGGACGAACGGAGCGACGAGGGGCAGCGCCGGGCAGCGCGACCAAGAGAGAGTGGGAGATGCGAGGGGATGTGCGGGGATCATAACTGACGAGGGGGAGGATAAGTAAGGAGGATGAGGGGAAATGAAGAGGAAGAGGAAGGGGGGGGAGGGGGGGAGAAGGGGGGAGGAAAGGTAGCCTTGTTGCTCGCAAACTCCTGAATGCAATCGATCATGTCCGCGCGGCCGTACTTCTCGCACATCTGCGCTGTCTGGAACTCATGCCACCTGTGCATCTCATCTAGGCTGGTCGGCCCAGGGGGTAAGTCATTGTCGATAGTCGTGGGCTGCTCCGACTCGGCGTCGTTATCCTCGCAGTCGAAGTCCGCCTCGTCGATGTCGCCATCCAAGAACACGGCGTCGTGCTCTCGGGCCTGCAACTCAGCAAGCGCGGGCGGCGGCTTCCCGACGCCGTCGGGCCCGGGCCCGCGGCTCGGGCCAGCCGGGCCAGCGAGCGGCCTGGGCGGCTGGGAGCTCGCCGCCGCTGCAGCTAATCCGCCAGGCTGCGGCTGCCCCGAGAGCCTCGCGGGGCCAAAAGCATGGGGGCCACGAAAAATATTCGAATGCCTTCGAGGGCCCTCGGGGCCCCCGAGGCTCTGGGCCACGGACGCCAAGTCATGTCTAAGCCTCCCGAAGCTGTCCGAGGGCTCCGAGTCCCGAGGAACCCCGGAGAGCCCAGCCCTGAGTGAGAGCCACCCCCGAGATCGGGCGCTGTCATGGGGCATGCCACATGGGTGTAAACGTTTTCGTGGTTTTATGATGTCCACCTGCAGTGCCGTTCCCACTCCTCCTCCTTCCCCATCCATCTTACCCCTCTGCCTCTGCCCCACTGCCACCCCCTTCCGACCTTGCGACCTCCTCTCTTCCCTCCTCCGCTCGCTCCCTCATTGTTCATGTATCCCCACCGTTGCCTGCGCCAGCGCGGCTGGCGGCTGCGGCTGCGCTCGGCACCGGGGCCACCAGGGCCCGATGGCCCCGGCCCGCTGCCGCCCATGATGGCGAAACGCCAAAACTAATGCAAGCTAATTTGGGCCCCAGCGGCTCACCGGGCCCACCGCAGACCCGACGGAGCCTGGAAGGGAGGAGGCCTGAGGCAAGCGGGGTAATGAAGGAAGGGCGAATGCGAATAGGCGATGGTGACTCGATTGCTATGTCGCACGTTCGATCTGGAATCTGGCTCCGCAGGCTGCGACTCAAAGACCTGGCCAAGCCTGGCCCGGCCGACTCCAACGTCGGTCCTGGCCAGTGACTTGGATCACTTGAATACCATCCTGGCCCGACCCCCTCCAACGTCGGTCCTGGCCAGTGACTTGGGATAGTTTTTGGATGCTCTCTTGGGGCCCTCCGACTCTGAAACCCGAGATCTCCGAAAACCTTTGGACCCTGGACTGGACACTGGACCACTCCCTCCCCCCCCCCCTATGCCTGGCCTCCTGGGGTGGCATGGAAGGCCACGAGGTCGGGCCTCTCACTCCTCGCCCTCCTCGAGGTCCCCGATTCGGACGACGAGAGCGGAGGGGGCGGGGAAGAGGGCGGGGCCGTCGAGAACGAGGCACAGGCCGAGCCCGACTGCGACTGCCCCGAGGCAGATGCGGATCCAGCGACGACGACGAGTGAGGCGTCGGGGGCCACGAGCCAGTAGATGAAGTGGGGTGGGGCTGCCGTGTCGCCGCGTCTAGAGCCTCGCCTCAGAGCCTCTGAGGAGAGGCCCTGAGGCGAGGCGAAGCAGGGAACCAGGCCGCCGACCGTCGTGAAGCGTAGGTCTGGGTTCGCGTCACATCGACAGACGGACAGCGAAAACCTGGGACCGAGGGAAGGAAAATGGAGTGCGAGAGGTGAGTGAGCAAGGACCTGGGCCAGAAAATTCCAAGGTGGCGAATGCTATGCTGTTTCTCTCTGGAGAGGGAGGGCGCAAACAGGGATGGGATGATGGCGTTTAAACCCGAATCTCCATCTTATCCGTGAATTGCCGCGCCGCCTCCCACGCCCCCCCGGGCAAGAGCTGGCGCGAGGCCGCCACTGTCTCTCCAGGCCTGCTAAGTCGTCCTCCTGAATCCTCCTCCTTCAACTCTTTCGGCTCCTCGGCCTCCTCCTCCTTCCTTCATAAATCCTCCCCGAAATCTTCTGTCCTCCTCATCCTCTCCTCCCCCCTCTACCTTCCCTCCCCCGAGCCTCCGGCGCACCGCCGTTCGGCCCGACTGGCGGCCCAATTCTGAAACTCTGAATGGCAGTTGGCCCTTGCGCGGCCACGAACGAACGAGCGCGAGGGCTTTGGGGTTGGGCACCGGCTGGCGCAGGCGGCCCAGCCCAATCCACTCGTCCATTTTGGAACTTGATCCCTATACTATACCGATACCGCTCGTTCCCAAACCTTCCCTGGGATGCGTTCGGGCCAGGATTTCGAAGTGATCCAGCGGTGACGACGAGGGCCGCCCAGGACCCAAGAGGCCCAAAATGGTAAAACACGGGACGGGCAGAGGCATGGGCCACGGGCACCTTGTCCGCCTCTAATACTTGCGAGATCAAGCACATCATGGGGAACACTGGATCTCATGTTTCGCAAGGCATTGTTAATGTTGTACCTTGCAGTGCAAATGGGTTAGGCATGAGTGAGCGCGCGCACGCGCTGCGTGGCACGCACGCTGTATCATGCTACGCGAGCGCGCGCGCACAAGCGTTCGAAAGCATGGACCACGTTAGGACACATGTAACTATCAGTGCGTCGGTGCAGGCGCAAGGAACGTGCAGCGCCATGTACATGTAGCGCGTGATTCGGTAACTTTATAGATCGCACGCACGCAGGCAGGCACACACACACACACACCTTGTACATGCAAGAATATGGTGGCGCGCACGCGCAACTATTGAGTGCGTGGGTGGCCAAGAGGGCGCTCGCAGGCGTGACCACTGGTGCAATATAGCACGGGAAAGAACAAGTACTCGCGCACGCGGGCCAACCCTCAGCACGACCATAACCATGACCCAAGGCGAACCTTATCCACGTCGTTAGCCCTAAGCCTTGCTGCACCCGTAGCTCTAACCGAATGCTTCATCCTATCCTGAGCCCGATCCTGACCCAGGCCTTAATCAACTATATCCTTAGCCCAAACCTAAGCCTACCCCTACCCTTTGCCATAACCCTACCCTAACCCTGACCCTACCCCCGACCACGCCATCAACCCTGACACTAGCCCTATCCTTGGCCCGAGCCAGCCCCAAAACTACAAGTACCCTCTTTTATCGTCTCCCCTCTATCTACCCTAACCATGTCCCGAGCTGAGCCTTGACCATAATTCCTAGCCGTAAACTTAGCCTTAGCCCAAGGCTCAGACCTAAACTCTATCCCCGAACCCACCCTCGCACCGTGCCAGAATCCCAAACGTTGATCTGCCCCGAGGCCCTGGATCTGAACTCCAGCCCCAAACATAAGATAACTACGAACCTGATAAGATACCTGGTTCGAACAACCTACAATGGCCAATGACGCTACCATCCCCCCCAGCATGTGCCCCAACGTTGGCCAAACCTCAAACATCTCAGCGCCAACCTCGCCCCTCGCCCCGACCTGCGCCTTACCCGCCCCCCGCCCAACCAAGACCTTAACCCTAACCTTACTTCTGACAGCCACGCGAGACGTGGGTCCCACCCCGCATCCGCGTCGCCCCCCCCTCCCACCCTCCCCCAGTCCCTGCCCCCCTGTCGCTCCAGCCCAAACCCTAGCTCTAGCCCCTGCCCGCGGCCTGGGCCCCTACCTGACCTGGGCCCTCAGCCCTGGCCTCGACCCCAGCCCTAGCCCGAACCCTAGCCGCGGCCTAGCCTCAGCCCCAAACTTAGCGCCGGCCTTAGCCCAATCCCAGACCTTGGACAGAGCCACAACCAGTCACACCTTGACGAACCACGCGAAGGAGCCGAACATGCAATATCAACCAACCATGCAAAACTTTCACGCAAAATGATGAAACGGCTGCGCGCAACACCAGAAAGCCGCTGATTTTGCGCAAAACATGCAGCGCACGCGTGATGTTGGAGGTTTTTGACCGCTGCGGGCGGAAAATTGTAAGAACACGCTGCGCGCAAGCAAAGAAACAACCATAACAGAGAGAGAACATGCCGCAAATTATGAAAATGACACGAAACGCAATGAAAACCACGGCAACAGCGCCTGCGAAGAGAAAACCTTACGCCCGCTATAGGTTTCGCACCGAAAATGATCGAAACCGACACATTCAGGGTGCGTCGGGCCCGTGCTGGCGCGATTTTGGTAAAATTGGAACGCGGGCGTCGACTGGCGAGTAGTTTCCACGCGAAACGCGAAATCGCATCGCAAACTTTGAAAACAGGGTGCGCTGGCTGCCCGCGACGATCGCTGGACGATCGCTGACGATCGCTGGCGACGATCGCTGGACGATCGCTGACGATCGCTGGCGATCGCTGGTCGGTCGGGTCGAAGCTGTTCAGGCCCTCCCCGACGTCAGCGAGCGCCCGCGCGCTGAAAAACACACTCCCGCGCTATGAAAACGCGCCGCGCGCCCCAAACGCAGCATTTCAGTGGAAATGACGGAAGAGGCTTCGCGCGAACACAAAAAAAACCCAAACCGTTGAAAACGGCCGCGATGACGTAGCATCGCGCAGAAAAGGACGACGCACGCGTCGAACGCGACGAAAAAACTCTTTCTGCGACGAAACCATTCCCAAATATGTTTGAACAGCTCGAAAAAACGACAGAACGGATCGCGAAACGTAGCAGTACACCTGGAACGCACACGATACACACGCAAAACGCACGAACGCGTACGACACGCTCACAAAAACGCACCCGAACGCACGCAACGCACGATATGTGTACAAATGCTGACGCAACTCCACACGCTACGCAACAACACGCACGAAGCACGGCGCGCAATTAACCCATTCGCGCCGCAATTCACCACCCACCTGCGCGCCAACACCAAACGCGGCAGTAGCTGGCCAAAAAAACGCAAACGCGCGACGCACTCGACGCGCAATGCTTCCCAGACGCTGGCCAGTTGGCTCTGGGGATGCATTCGCCCTTCCACCATTGTGTGCCCTCGATGCCATTGTAAAAAGCGCAGCAAAAATCACCTTCTCAAGTCAATGTCGATGTAAATGTAAATGTGGGTGCTGCGGGCGCTCCTGCCGCTTTCTCCCCCCCCCCGCCGCCGGCCTGGCTCGCCGCCGCATGGCCTCGCCATTGCGGCCATGGCGGGCCCTGGCCCGCGGGCCGAAGGCAGGCGCGATGCCCTGGCGGCTTAGGAGAGAAGGGGGGAGCAAGAGAAACGCAAATGGCAGCGCAAGACCGCGAGTCATGCTGCGCGAACAATGTCTTCGCGCGCGCCATGTTGCGCCTCAGCGCACGCGCTCCTAATCAAGCATGAGCGCGCGTTCGCGCGAACGCGATTTCATACATCGCGCTGACCGCGCCGCCGAAGTGCAGGTGTGAGCGCACGATGCACATGATAACCACACGCGCGTACGTACATACGTACATACGTATACACATACGTGCATACGTATACCCACGGCGCATATAACCTGCACACCACCGCGCAGAGCATATGCGCGATACTGTACCACATGTTCGACATAGATGCGCACGGGCAAGCTGCTTCTATGTTCTAATTGCAGGGGCACGCGCAGGCTATGTATATGCATATATTTGCATAACTTTAAATGTGTGTATCTATTTGCACATATACATATACATATGCGTGTAAATGTAGAATGTAAGCGTGCTACCTACTTAACATACATTGCTCCCGTGACGCATACTGCACATGTGATGCACGCGTTTACGTGGTATAGACGCACGCGCGTGGACCCCAAACATCTAGGAACACATTAACGAGTGCATTGTCTGCAGGGCCCGGTTGCCCGACTAGCCATCGCGAGGGCCTAGATGCGAAATGACAGGGCTGGACAACCCAATGGAACTCGATGCAAATGGATGGGGGGACCGAACGATTCACTCGAAGTCTGAGACGATGTTCCGCGCGCTGATGACGGACGGGGGTCTCTCGGCCCCGCCCGCCCCCTTCCCCTCGATTTCGGACCTCTAGTGGAAAAGAAAGCTCTATCGTCAGCGCGGCCACAAATGTGCAGAACCAAATTTTCTTAGACCTTGGGCCGCCAGCGCCATGAAACTGGACTGCATCTCTTACGGAACTATCCCTTGTCGACGCGCCCAAATCGCTTGCGAGACAGGCCGGGCGGCGCAGCGGCCAAGCGTTTCACGAGACGCTCCCGCAATTTAGGGCTACGAACCTTGACATTTCCAAACCGCATCCGGATGGAGGGCGGCTCATCTTCTTCTCAGCAGGCGCATCCCTGTCTGAGAACATCGCACCTTATTTGACACAAGGACAATGTCACAGTGCAACGTGAGACGTGAGTCAGCGAGTCAGTCGCCGCTGCTAGGAGAGGAGGAAGACGATGAGGACGAGGAGGAACGAGACGGGCCGGAGCCGCTGTCGCAGCTGGCCGCCGCCCCCCCCGCGGCAGCAGCACGGCCCCGCCCCCTGCCGCGGCCGCGGCCGCCGCCGCCGCGACGACCGCCACGCCCTCCGCCGCCGCCGCGGCGTCCTCGCCCCCGGCCGCGAGCCGCGCCTCCAGGCAGCGAGGGGCCGGGGCCCGCGGCGGGGCGAAGAAAATGAGGCAGAGGCGCGGGGTGGGCGGAGGACAATGCGCCCTCTCGCAACCGTGCTCATCGTATTTCACATGTATCAATGACACTGTAGAATGCAGCGGCATAGCGTGCAATCCAAACGAATGTTACACGCCGTACTCTACAACCAACAACATATCCCGATTCAAGTCTGCCGCCGCCAGAGGCCAAGGGCGCCCCGGTCGACCCACGCTAGGGCTTCGGGGGAAGGACCAATGATGGGGACAAGCTTGATCAAGCATGCGCAAAGCGGATTCACGAATTGCTGCTAATTAGTGGGGGGTGTTGTTACTAACGTGCGCACACAATGAGGAAGATGGGAGAGACGCGCCGTGTCTTCGCCGCCACCCTGAGCTCTTTCATCCTCGACCATATCCTCCACTGCATCTGCCATCTGCACTGCCTCATTCTCCTCATCCTTTTTCCCCGCCCTCCTTCCTTCTCCTCATTATCCTTCTGATCCTTGTCGTTATTCCGTTTATCTCTTGGTCTCTTGGGGGGCATGCCGGGCAAGCGTGCTATGGTTTCCCGCTTTGCTGCGCTGCTCTACGACGCGCCCGCTGCCTGGCCAGGCTTTACCAAGGGGGGTCCAGGGGGGGCCCAGGGGCCCACGCTGGCTTGAGAAACAACAACAAACATATGCGCTCCATTTCCTAGCTTGCAAAGCGTTAGTGTTGCCTGCCCTGCCCAAATGCAATGACCAAAAAACGCGCCTGCGGGCGCCGGATCGTCTGCGGCCGCTGGTCCGCCAGCGCCGGCGCCCGCAGCTGCCGCGGGCGCCACTGGCGCTGCCGCTGCGGCAGCTGCGGCGGCAGCATCGAGCTCCCTGTCTGTTAGGACAACAGCTGGCTTCTGATCCAGAGGTATCATCGCTCGCTCGATGAGGCCAGGATCTGGGTAAACACCAACTTCCACGTGCACGGACATATGCTTCCACTGTCGATCGTAGCGAAGGGCCTGGTTACACCAGTGTTCAATGGGTAGATCGTGGCCGCATGCCCCACATCTGGATATGTGCGAAGGGTCTTGACGCATCTAGTGGCATGACTGCGTCGGTGAAATGGGCAGGCCGTCTCCCAGCTGCCGACCTTGGTCTCACTTAGCCTGAACGGACCGAACCTGAGTGTCTGAAGTTTCCTTGGCGGCGGCTCCGCTGGCAATGGAGGCGCACGCTCCGCCTCGGGCGGCTCCTCCAGGTCGGGCCCTGGCCCGGCCGGCCCTGGAGGATGCGGCGGCGACCTCGGCGGAGTCGGCGCCATCGATCCTTCCGAGGTCGGCGACCTCGGCGGCGATGGCATATGTGGAGTCGGCGGGGCCCCCTGCAACACTGGAGTCGCCGTACCCCCGACAGAATCATCTGGGGGCGACGGCAGAGGCAGCGGCGGCTCGAGCACCTGCGCAGGCTCCAGCACTGGCACTTGCCCTTCGCCACCCAGGTCGTTCTCTGCGAGACCAGGGTCTTCTGCGCCGCGGCTGGACCGCGGCGACTCAGTCCCGGAGCCCTCAGCGAGACCCTCGGGGCCCTCGGCGCCCTCAGCTCCGTCGGAGATGGCGAGGTGGGCGCGCGGTCCCTGAGGGGACAACGAACGCGCTGCTACAAGAAAACATACGTTTTCGATGGCCCCGATCCTACCTGGCCGCCCCTTGGGCCGCACGGCCTTGAAAGGCCCCCTGGAGACATCTCAGGCCCTGGATTGCACGGCGCTTTCGGGAAGCAGCACGATTTGAAAACCGCTGTCGCCTGCAGATTCTCGAGAAGCCCATCCTCAGGCGCCACGACCCCATCCAAGATAACGCGGCTCCGGCGAGACGTGGGAATGAGAGCTGCTGCAGTAGCGTCGCCTCTGAGCAAAGCTTCGTAATACTTGACAGGTCTGCCATGGCTGATGGATTCACAACCCGTCATCTCTCGAACTCTCTCTGCATCCAATAAACACGCAAGGTAAGCAGCAGGGCTGGAAGAAGTCGCTTCGGTGCTCAGGCCAGCTGTAAACCAAAACTTGTATCCATCAAATTTGTACCGAACAACCTCCGACATGTATAGTACACTATATACATATCGGATCGGTAAGAAGGCAGCTTGAGTCGCACATCTCTTGCCCCCGTGTCCCAGGCTGCCCAGGGTCGAACCACTTTTACCCCCTCGTTCAAAACGCGATGGAGAGGGAGAACTTGTAGAAATCACTATGTTTTTAGGAACCGAGCAGGCCGAATCAAGCCAGCGCCAAGCAAGAGATCGCGCACCTCGAGTTGCCCTCTCAATGGCCCAATGACCTTCGCAAGTTCGCAACCTCGCGCTCTGCAAAAGTCTTCGGCAATCGTGCCCACTGCCAGCCCTGTTCGCGAAGAAGCCGCATGAGCTCGTATGGCGTGCGATATTGCAGTTCTTTCGGGGCAGAAGATACATCTGATATACGCATGGGTAGATGTAGATCATGGCACATAGTAATGCTAGTCAAGGCCAACGACGTGAGGGCCCAAGTAGGGGAATCGTTGCCACCGTCATCGGCGAACTCCTCGGCATAGCCCGAAGCTTGCATGTCCCGGAGACACCCCAAACATACCTCGAATGTGGTGTGGTCGGAAGGATCCAGTGCATATCGGTTCCCTGAGCCACTGGCAGAAATCGCACCGCAACTCAACATATCTGCCAACAGCGCCGACGCAACGTCAGAGTCAGCTAGGCTGGGGGGGGGACTTAAACTTGTATGTAACCTTGTCCGAAGTCTGCCACTGCCTCAGTCCAGACTCCAACTCAGGTAAAGGAACGCCCCAGCAAACGCCGCGTAGGACCATTGAGGGGTCAGCAGGGAAGTCAGGTTCACAAGAAACGCACAAGTTCTCACCGTCTGCTCCGGCAGATAATACAGGGTGCGTGGCAACGATGATCGATTTACTGTCAATGGGACGTCCGGCTGATCTAGATATGGCTGCAGTTTTCCAAGCTGCTGGGTTGCTCTTGATAACTCGGAAGCATACTGTTTTAATTGGCCCTGGACCTGAATCACCAGAATGATCATCAAGCAGAGGTATCTGCATCGCACCCACCACATCAATACAATCCTCATCGCCAGTGACATCTATACCAAGAAACGATGGGGCCACCCCGTCATCTGGTCTGGAAGCCTTGTGGGGTGTAACGTGTAACCTTACATTGCTTTGCTTGTTTCCTACATAGAGCGTTGCCCTCGAAAAACTGAGCCGCTTCCTTCATAGAGCGTTACCCTCGACCCAGGACTAACCCGAAGATGCCCCCACCCTCCCTGCTTCAAATTTGGTGAAACGCTGAAACGATACACGACGCCTGAACCAGGGCAAGCAATGTAAGGCCAACTCCCCACCGGCCCCCTCCCCCTTGCGAGCCTCAGGACCCATCGCTTCTGCAACTGATAACCTACGGGAATCCAGCGGCAGTGGGCCAGTGCAAAAAACACCTGCGCCATTCTCAGCAACGACTGCACGGAAATGCTCGAGGAATGCGCTCGCGACAACGCCATCCAAAGTCACCTCCTGGTCTTTTGCCGCAAGAGCACCTGCACTCACCATGGTGGAAAGCTCATGGGCCTTTCGAGCTCTAGAAGATCTCTCATTGAACTTTGCGGCATCGATGGCCGACGCATGGTACATGCTGTAGATATCACACCCATACAAAATCGGCCGCATGCGCGCGACAACCTGGGCCCACTCCGCCGCCCACCCAAGAGGCGAGAGGAGGAGGAGAGGGAGGAAGAGCAGCAGGAGGGCCTCAGGAGGGGGGGGGGAATCGATGCCCAGAATGGCCCCAGAGGCATCAACGATTCTGCAATGCCCTCCGTCCGACGCCCGAAGTCCTATGTCCTTTGTCCATACATGCATTTCTTCCTGGACGCGCGCCTTGGATAAGGGAAGAGGAGATGAGGCGGCCCCTCGGGGCCCTCGGGTGGGATCTTGGCCCCACGCTGCCGACCTGGCCAGAAACTTGGCCCCGCCCCCATGCCCCCCCTCCCCCTCTGGGAACCTGGGTATGCCTCATGTCGCTCGGGCTGGCGGCCATGAAGACAGGGTGACCATCAAAACCCATGGCAGAAGGTAGATTCGCCGCGTGCCGAACGTGACCAAATGCTTCCGCCAGAATGCCAATGAAGCCAGGTTCATCTGCCAACTCCTGTTCGATCTGAGGTAGCCGCCGAGCTAAACTAACTACGGCGCCCGAGGACTGCGTGGCGCGCGCTCGCTTTGCGACGGCATGCCCCCCCTCGATGTACCGTTCGACAATGTTTACTAGCCTAAAGGTGCCAATGTGAAATTCGAGCAACGGGAACTCTTCGAGGCTGCTTCCTGCAAGGAACTGGTCTAATGACCCCCGTAGCGGGCCGTCTGGGTCCAAGAAGAATAATGTCCTCGGATGGTGAAGCTGCTGCACTGCTGGCTCAGCCGAGTCGAACTCCGCAACGGCGGCGGCACCGTGGAGGCGAGCTGTGAAACCACACGGATGCGCAAGCCCACCTAGTGACCACGGCAGCCGCTTGCACCAGTCGAATTTGACGTCAAGTATTGTTTTCATGTAAGCTTTAGCTAATGAGAAATCTCCTTGCAAGACGGACCATTGCCCCTGATCGAGGGGAGCTTTGATATCAGACAACAGCGCTTGCCACGATTGGTTCACCAAAGACGTGCAAACGCGCTCGAGCTCCCCAGCAACGAGTTCTGGAAACCGTTTCCCTTTCATTGGACACCGCCCCGACCGGGCCTCCTCATAATGATACTCTTCGAGGCGTCTACGTTTGGCAAAGGACGTGCGCGTGCCAACTGCATCGGCATCTGCAAGGTCACTGTGGCAGCAACAGCCTTCAGCCCAAGCACCCAACCCCTCGGCAACATTGTACAAAGCACAAACCATGTCCAAGTCCGCAACCTCCCGAAAGATGTACCAGGCCACGACACCTGGCGAAGCGCCCGCTGATTCCTTCAGACCCAAGTGGGTCCTATTTTTGCCTCTAGAAGCGGAGCTTCATTGCATTATGTTGCATTGCTTAGCATTCGTTTGCATTCATACTCAAAAAAAACCTTGCGTCTTTGCATATTTGAGCTAGTTATCATTTCCTTTCCTCTCATTTCTCTTCATCTTCTTTCTCTTCTCCTTTCCCTTCAACTGTCATGCTGCCAAGGGCGGGGGTGGAAGCCATGGGGGACGGCGGAGGCAGTGCCAATCAGGCTGGTATATATGCTGCAAAGAATGTATCATTACATATATCTGTAAGCATTGACGGCCTGAACTCCGAACCCTCTCCGGTGGACGCCTTGGCGCCAGGGCCGTGGACGAACTTGCGAGGGTTCCAACATGCGCAAATGATCGGGAGCTTTCTTTGCAGCCTATTGCAGAACTTACTTACCTCACCCCAACGTTCAGTGTACAATTTGCCCAGGTGCCACCTCCTGATTTCTTCCATGCTCCCGTGGTGGACGGACCCCTCAACGCAGAACTTCACGAACCGTTCTCTCCGACCTTCCTCCCACAAATACTGAAACTGTTTCAGTTGCTGGAAGAACATGCGCCAGTGCCCCAATTGCTCGCTAATTTCATTGAGCATGTTACTGATGATATGCAAGACAGCGGGGATCGTGATCGCATTAGGGAGAAACGATTTGCGATCGCATCTGCGGATCTGCCCGGCCTCGACCTCTTCGAAGCCTCTGAAGCGCGCGAAGAAAAATTGTTCTTGCTCACATGCATTAGAAAGTAAAGGACTAGGGGACGGGAAGAGAAGGAGACAGACAGACAGACACGCGGCTGTTGAACAATGGTGTACTGAAATTATGCTAGGCTAGCTGGGAGTCAGCTGGGAACCGACGGTCCGCGCGCAGCCCAAGTCGACCCCCTGAGAGCCGATGGCCCCGCGCAGTCCCAGCCGACCCCCATGGGGGCCGACGGTCCCGCGCGCAGTCCCAACCGACCCCCTGGGCGCCGACGGCCGACGGTCCGCGCGCAGTCCCAGCCGACCCCCTGTGACACGTGCTGACGACGAGGGCTCCGAGGGGACCGAAGGAGGCCCGAAAGCACCCACCACCGACGAGGGTGGCGCGCCCGCGCCCTTCTGAGTGGCCCTTCTGTCGCCGTTTCGCCTACGCGAGAGGCAGCCCGGGGCCCAGGGCGGCGGATCGCGATAGCAGGAGAATGTATTCTGAACAAAACTTGATCGGGCACTCCGCTTGCTCCTGAGGCTCAGGAGGACAAGCTTGAAGTGCTGATGCTGCGGCCTCGTCGACTTCGACATCTGCGTCAATGTCAAGATTCAATCCAGGGCTGGTTTTGTCGAGATGCACGTCTGCGTCAATCTCGCGATCCATCGCATCAGGGCTGGGCATATCTGCGTCCAGTTCCAGGGCAGGGCGGGTCGGCGATGGCAGCAACGCTTGGTCGCTGTCGCCCATGTCGGCGTCGGCGTCAAGCTCCATACCCCGCGGGAGAAACCAGTCGGGGAGCAAGCTGACATGAGAATCTATTTTGAACTCGGCCACGCCAAGCTCCGTGCCCATATCAGTGCAGAAAGCCATGAAAGAGGACACGAAATCTAACGCACTCGTTTCAAAATTTTGACGGTCCCGCTGGTCCCGCCCAACAGACCACGCGACGAGGAGCGCGCTGGCTTTGTTCGCGGCCGAAGAGGCCCCAGAGCCAAGCGCGCGAGGCAGACAGTGACACCGGCGGATACCCTGACGGACGACCCTGTGGGCTTGAGTGCCCTCCTCTGCAGCAACATCTATGCCATTCAGAATGGGCGCCTGGCGATCGATCAGGATTTTGACGGCGCGGCGCACACGAATGACGTCTTTCGCAGACACCTCGTCGTAACAACTGAGCAGATAATCGAAACCTTTCTGAGGAGACGAGTCGGCCAATCCAAATCTGACGGCTGGAATCTCACGCGCACGCTCACACAGTGTGAAAGCACAATCTATCAACACCCGGGCCCGGCTGACAGTAGCCTTGCATGGCATGCAAGTCCTACCATCATCAAACGCTGCAGCAACGTGCTCGGCAAACCAGGGTACCCGACTGGACGCCTGCGCGAACGCGTGCCCCAACCAGGCGCGTGAACAAAGTTAGCTAATCAGCAACGCTCGACCGCCAGAAAACCTCGGCACTCTTCAGATTTGCGATGTTGGGATGGGGGAGGGCAAGGCATGAAGCAGATAAGCAGAAAGCAATGATGATGCAATCATACACGCAGGATATAGTGGCAGCAATCTATTGTGTCGACAGACCGCTAGACTCCATCGTCGGCCCTTGTGGCCCTGTGGGAACCTGCCTGCGCGTTGTGTTTTGCTGTCGGCGTTGCAACTGCATTGGCTATTTTGATGGTTAATGCCACTCAAATAGCCAATGCAGTCCTGGGAGCCCTAGGTCCTAAGTTCTTAGGGCAGGCACTCGGGACGGGCCACGGCCATCGGGGCAGCGGGCGCCGGAAGGCGAAGTACACGATTGAAACCGAACGTTGGACGACATCTTTCAATGAGCCTGCGTTGGCGACGAATCTACAGAGTGCTAATGTTTTGATCATCTTGCTAGCGGAATACATTTTCCGGCTGGGTCTGCAAGGGTCCAAGTCATGGGCGCCCGCTGTGTCCAAAGAGAAAGTGCGAGCCAACCCGTTCATCCATTCAACCAATGATTCCAGCGTGCGCCGAGCCGCAGCAGCGTCTTCGACGTCTAAACTGCACAGGAGACCAGGCGCCATCTCAACGATGCGCTGCACGAAAAACTCAATCCTATTTGGTTCTGGGTCGGCGAGATTAGCGAACGAGTGCACCCAACCAACACGGATCCGAGCTTTCACATCCAGAGGGAACGTCGCAATCATATCGGAATAGCGACCCAAACAACAAATATCACACCATTTGCCCAGTGCTACAAGCTTGGCAATTGGCTCCACGACAGGCAAGCACACCAAATCGTCCAACTGTCCTGGGGCTCATTCGGGGCGAATGCGAACCCGCGGAGGATGGAGGGCGGGCGGCCCGTCCGTGGGCCTTGGCCGTCCTCCCTCGCTCCTCGTGAAGCGTTGTTCCATTCCTCCTCGTCGTCCTCCTCCCTCCTCCTCCTCCTCCTCCTCCTCCTCCTCCTTCTCCTCCCCCCATGCTCTCCCTGTCCTCCTTGTCCTCTTCCACTTGTGCCTCTTCTGAATATCTTCGCGCGTCCGCGCAGCGGTCTTCGCGCTTATGAGGAGCGGGCCAGGGGCGCCGAGCGCCCCCCCCCCCTCCCCCCCCCCCCCCCCCCCCCCTCCAAAGAGGAACACAACGCCCTATAGGGGCGCGTGGGCTAGAAGCTGGCGCGACCACCGAAACGAAAACGCCACCCCCGAGACTCTTTCCAGAAACTCGTGGACTGTGGAGCCGCCCTCCAGGAGCCATTCGCCAGAGTTCCCACTGGCCGCCGAGTCCAATACCTCTGGCTCCATCTGTAAACCGTGAAGAATCCTTTGGGGCACCCACGAAACACGACACAAAACGCGACCACACGTGCCCAAACATCCACTCGCCCTCCCCCCTTCCAACCCTCAACCAGCCAGCCTGCCTGTCAGCCTGCCTCTCACCACTACCCTTCCCCCAGGAATGGCATTACCGTCAGAGGCGAGCCAGCGGGATGAAGGATGATGAGGAGGAGGGAGATAGGGGGAGTGGGCACGCGCGCACGTGCACGCTGGAATTTGACTGAGCGCCGACGTCCTCGGCTGTTGCAACAAACGCAGGCAGCCCACGCGCAACGCGAAGAGATCACATGGATACCCGAAATATTCTTGCATGAGCAGCGCTTCGGAACTCAACTTTGTCAAGGGGCCGCGCCACGCAACATCCACGCTGGCCTGCATTACACCCAACACCTCGACGAGACAGGAATCGGGGCGCACATCGCCCTGCTCCAGAAGATTGCCGAGCCCCTCGGTGGCGAGGCGGTCCTGGAACCATCTGCGTCGCGGCAGGGATAGCCGCCGACTCGAGCTGACGCCGTCGGGCGTCGTTACATGAATTCGTCGCGACTGGTGCTGATAGGAGGCCAGCCAGAAATACATATGAGATACAACTGCGGGCCACGGGCCACGCCGGCTGGGCCCCCAGCCAAAACCAGAGGCCCAGAAAAGTTAGGGGAGCGGGGAACACATGCGATTTGAAGGGCAGGGGGCGGAGGGGAAGGTTAACAGGTGGCGCGGCAATGGTCTAGAAATAGAAGGGCGAGGAGGGAGGGGGAGGAGGGGGTTGAGGAGGAAGAGGGGGGAACAGGATAAGGAACGACGACGAAACTCATGATTTTTGATGCGAACTGAACGAAAGTCTGAAAACATACATGTAATATCGCGCGCGCAGGTCATAAACAATAGCATCCGGCTCTGAATGGGCAGCCGCCGCTTCGTTCCACACAGATCGCCCTAGAACAACGGAGAATCACGAAACGACCTCGAAACCTAGGCCCCCCGTGCAACTCCCTAGATCTGCCCGAGCGTCTCGGGGTCGAAGTGATGCTCCAGGACAACGTTGGCGCCCAGCTTCGCGGAGCCGTCCTGAGCGCGGATGCCCTGGGCCTCCACCTGCGCGGCGCCCGCCCCCGAATCCTCGGCGCCCTCCCGGAACATGACGGGGCGCTGATTATCATTTAACCCTATCGATTAGCTACTTATTCTTGGGTTTTTGGGTAAATTCGAGGGTTACCTTCGAATTTCCCAAGAATCTCAATACGTTCTGAAACAAGACTAAATGCAATATTATTATTCTGGGGCTGGCCTGGGGCTTGGAATTACAAGGTAACCCTGAAATTTCCGAAGAAGAATAAAAGCTTCAAATTATTATTCTTGGCGTGCGCGGTCCTGCTGCTTTAGCATGGAGGGTGAATTTGAGGCGCGCAACGTAAATTATTCTTGGCTGGGCGGGTGGCAAGGAAGGTTTCCCTGAATTTGCTGGTGGGGGACAGCCTATCGGGGGAAGCCTATGGAAGCCTGTGAAGGGCGGCCTGCGAGGGGCAGACTCTGGGAATCCTTGGGGGTCCCTTGGGAATCCCTAAAGGATTTCTAAGGAATCCTTCGGAATCCCTAGGGCATCCACAAGAATCCCAAGGGAATCCTAAGGAATCCCGAGGGCACCCCTAGGAATCCCTAGGGAATCCTTAGGAATCCTTCAGGGTTCCTCAAGAATCCTAAGGGACTCCCGAGGGATCCCTTGGGAATCGTCAGGAATCCCTAAGGAATCCTTTGGAATCCCGAACGTGTCGTTAAGAATCCCCGCGGACTCCAGAAACCATCGGGAATCCTTATGTCGGGAATCCAAGAGAATCCCTGCGGAATCCTTGGGATTCAAAACGGAATCTTCAAGAGTCCCTCGGGAATCCTGAGGAATCTCTCGGCGCTCCCAAAGAATCCCTTCGGAAATCCTCAGGAATCCTTCGGGGATCCTGCGGGGTCCTCAGGGAATCTTTCGGATTCCCATCGGGGCTTCTTAGGAATCCCTGGTGCCTGGGGCACCCTAAGGAACCCCAAGGGGAACCTCAGGAATCCCTAGGACATGGCCCGGCGCCCTCCGAGGAATCCAGATGACTGCCACCTTGGACGTGTTCCATGCAGCGCAAACACACCAGGTGACCCACGAAGGGGTGGGTCACCAGAACACTGGTTGAGAGAAACAAATTGCTTCACCTGCATCCTGGGCCTCGTCATGAGGCGACGCACTGCCACTCAATATGTTTGCCATGCGGCGCAAGCACACCAGGTGACCCACGAAAGGGGTGGGGCACCAGAAAACTGGTTGAGAAAAACCAATGGTCTCACTTGCATTCTGGGCCTCAACATGAGGCGAAACATTGCCACTCAATACGTTTGCCGTACGGCGCAAGCACACCTGGTGACCCACGAAGGGGTGGGTCGCCAGAAAACTGGTTAAGAAAAACAAATTGTTTCACCTGCATTCTGGGCCTCAACATGAGGCGACGCACTGCCACTCAATGCGTTTTCGATACGGCGCAAGCACACCAGGTGACCCACGAAGGGGTGGGTCACCAGGAAACTGGTTGAGCAAAACCATTGTTTCACTTGCATTCTGGGCCTCAACATGAGGCGATGCATTGCCACTTAATACGTTTTCCATACGGCGCAAGCACACCAGGTGACCCACGAAGGACCCACCAGAAAACTGATTCAGAAAACCAATTGTTTCACTTGCATTCTGGGCCTCAACATGAGGCGACGCATTGCCACTCAATGCGTTTTCGATACGGCGCAAGCGCACCAGGTGACCCACGAAAGGGGTGGGTCACCAGAAAACTGGTTGAGAAAAACCCATTCTTTCACTTGCGTCCTGGGCATTGCCACTGAATGCGTTTTCCATGCGACGCAAGCACACCAGATGACCCACGAAGGGGTGGGTCACCAGACAACTGGTTTGGAGAAACAATTTGTTTCACTTGCATTCTGGGCCTCAACATGAGGCGACGCACTGCCACTCAATACGTTTTCCATACGGCGCAAGCAAACCGGGTGACCCACCAAGGGGTGGGCCACCAGACAACTGGCTGAGAAAAACAATTTGTTTCACTTGCATTCTGGGCCTCAACATGAGGCGACGCATTGCCACTCAATACGTTTGCCGTACGGCGCAAGCACACCAGGGGACCCACGAAGGGGTGGGTCACCAGAGAACTGATTGGGAAAAACAAATTGTTTCACCTGCATCCTGGGCCTCGTCATGAGGCGACGCACTGCCAATCTGTATGTTTGCCATGCGGCGCAAGCACACCAGGTGACCCACGAAGGGGTGGGTCACAAGACAGCTGGTTGAGAAGAACCAGCTGTTTCACTTGCATTCTGGGCCTCAACGCGAGGCGAGGCATTGCCACTCAATACGTTTACCATGCGGCGCAAGCCCACCGGGTGACCCACGGAGGGGTGGGTCACTAGAAAATTGGTCGAGAAAAACCAATGGTCTCACTTGCATTCTGGGCCTCAACATGAGGCGAAACATTGCCACTCAATACGTTTTCGCTACGGCGCAAGCACACCAGGTGACCCACGGAGGGGTGGGTCACCAGACAAGTGGTTGAGAGAAACAATTTGTTTCACTTGCATCCTGGGCCTCAACATGAGGCGAGGCATTGCCACTCAATACGTTTTCCATGCGGCGCAAGCACACCAGGTGACCCACGAAGGGGTGGGTCACCAGAAAACTGGTTGAGAAAAACAAAATGTTTCACTTGCGTTCTGGGCCTCAACATGAGGCGACGCACTGCCACTCAATACGTTTCCCATACGGCGCAAGCACACCGGGTGACCCACGAAGGGGTGGGTCACCAGACAAGTGGTTGAGAAAAAAAACCACTTGCATTCTGGGCCTCAACATGAGGCGAGGCATTGCCACTCAATGCGTTTTCCATGCAGCGCGAACACACCAGGTGACCCACGAAGAGGTGGGTCAAGAGAGAACTGGTTGAGAAAAAACAAAATGTTCCAATTGCATTCTGGGCCTCAACATGAGGCGACGCATTGCCACTCAAGATGTTTGCCATACGGCGCAAGCACACCGGGTGACCCACGAAGGGGTGGGTCACCAGACAACTGGTTGAGAATAACCAATTGCTTCACTTGCATTCTGGGCCTCAACATGAGGCGATGCATTGCCACTCAATACGTTTTCCATACGGCGCAAGCACACCAGGGGGCCCACGAAGAGGTGGGTCACCAGAAAACTGGTTGAGAAAAACAAATTGTTTCACCTGCATCTTGGGCCTCGCCATGAGGCGATGCGCTGCCACTCAAGATGTTTGCCATACGGCGCAAGCACACCAGGTGACCCACGAAGGGGTGGGTCACCAGAAAACTGGTTGAGAAAAACCAATTGGTTCATTTGCATTCTGGGCCTCAACATGAGACGAAGCACTGCCACTCAATACGTTTTCCATGCGGCGCAAGCACACCAGGTGACCCACGAAGGGGTGGGTCACCAGAAAACTGGTTGAGAAAAACAAATTGTTTCTCTTGCATTCTGGGCCTCAACATGAGGCGATGCACTGCCATTCAATGCGTTTTCGATGCGGCGCAAGCGCACCAGGTGACCCACGAAGGGGTGGGTCACCAGAAAACTGGCTGAGAAAAACCCATCGTTTCACTTGCATTCTGGGCCTCAACATGAGGCGATGCATTGCCACTCAGTGCGTTTTCCATACGGCGCAAGCACACAAGGTGACCCACGAAGGGGTGGGTCACAAGACAGCTGGTTGAGAAGAACCAGCTGTTTCACTTGCATTCTGGGCCTCAACATGAGACGAAGCACTGCCACTCAATACGTTTTCCATACGGCGCAAGCACACCAGGGGGCCCACGAAGAGGTGGGTCACCAGAAAACTGGTTGAGAAAAACAAATTGTTTCACCTGCATCTTGGGCCTCGTCATGAGGCGACGCGCTGCCACTCAAGATGTTTGCCATGCGGCGCAAGCACACCAGGTGACCCACGAAGGGGTGGGTCACCAGAAAACTGGTTGAGAAAAACCAAATATTTCACTTGCAGTCCGGGCCTCATCATGAGGCGAGGCGTTGCCACCTAATACGTTTTCCATGCGGCGCAAGCACGCCAAGTGACCCACGAAGGGGTGGGTCACCAGAAAACTGGTTGAGAAAAAGTAATTGTTTCACTTGCATTCTGAGCCTCAACATGAGACGAAACACTGCCACTCAATACGTTGTCCATGCGGCGCAAGCACACCAGGTGACCCACGAAGGGGTGGGTCACCAGAAAACTGGTTGAGAAAGACCAACTGTTTTATTTGCATTCTGGGCCTCAACATGAGACGAAGCACTGCCACTCAATACGTTTGCCATACGGCGCAAGCACACCAGGTGACCCACGAAGGGGTGGGTCACCAGCAACTGGTTGAGAAAAAACCAACTGTTTCACTTGCATGCTGGGCATGGACACGAGGCGACGCACTGCCACCTAATACGTTTTCCATACGTTCCATACGGCGCAAGCACACCAGGTGACCCACGAAGGGGTGGGTCACCAGAAAACTGGTTGAGAAAAACAAATCGTTTCACTTGCATTCTGGGTCGTAGCATGAGGCGACGCATTGCCATTCAATGCGTTTCCCATGCAGCGCAAACACACCAGGTGACCCACGAAGAGGTGGGTCACCAGAGAACTGGTTGAGAACAAACAATTGTTTCACTTGCATTCTGGGCCTCGTCATGAGGCGACGCGCTGCCACTCAATACGTTTTCCATGCGGCGCAAGCGCACCAGGTGACCCACGAAGGGGTGGGTCACCAGAAAACTGGTTGAGAAAAACAAATTGTTTCACCTGCATCCTGGGCGTCGTCATGTGGCGATGCGCTGCCACTCAATACGTCTTCCATGCGGCGCATGCACACCAGGTGACCCACGAAGGGGTGGGTCACCAGAAAACTGGTTGAGAAAAACAAATTGTTTCACTTGCATGTTGGGCCTCGTCATGAGGCGATGCGCTGCCATTCAATACGTCAGGTGACCCACGAAGGGGTGGGTCACCAGAAAACTGCTTGAGAAAAACCAGCTGTTTCACTTGCATTCTGGGCCGCAACATGAGGCGATGCATTGCCACTCGATGTGTTTTCAATACGGCGAAACACACACACCAGGTGACCCACGAAGGGGTGGGTCACCAGAAAACTGGTTAAGAAAAAACAATTGTTTCACTTGCATTCTGGGCCTCAACATGAGGCGACGCATTGCCACTCAATATTTTTGCCATACGGCGCAAGCGCACCAGGTGAACCACGAAGGGGTGGGTCACCAGAAAACTGGTTTGGAAAAACCAATTGCTTCACTTGCATTCTGGGCCTCAACATGAGGCGATGCATTGCCACTCAATGCGTTTTCCATGCGGCGCAAGCACACCAGGTGACCCACGAAGGGGTGGGCCACCAGAAACCTTGTTGAGAAAAAACAGATCGTTTCACCTGCATCCTGGGCCTCGTCATGTGGCGATGCACTGCCACTCAATATATTTGCCATACGGCGCAAGCACACCAGGTGACCCACGAAGGGGTGGGTCACCAGAAAACTGGTTGAGAAAAAACCACCAACTGTTTCACTTGCATTCTGGGCCTCAACATGAGGCGATGCATTGCCACTCAATACGTTTGCCAAACGGCGCAAGCACACCTGGTGACCCACGAAGGGGTGGGTCATCAGGAAACTGGTTGTGAGAAACCCATTGTTTCACTTGCATTTTGGGCCTCAACATGAGGCGGCGCACTGCCACTCAATGCGTTTTCGATACGGCGCAAGCACACCAGGTGACCCACGAAGGGGGGGGTCACCAGAAAACTGGTTGAGAAAAAACAACTGTTTCACTTGCATTCTGGGCCTCAACATGAGGCGATACATTGCCACGCAATACGTTTTCCATACGGCGCCCTCCGAAGAATCCAAGATGACTGCCACCGAAACATGCACGGACATGCGGCGCCGAACGGTGCCGGGCCATGTCCGAGACATGGCCCGGCACCCTCCGAGGAATCCAAGGTGGCAGTCATCTGGATTCCAGATACCAGATGGTGTCCAAAATGCGGCGCCGAGACATGCCCCTGGCGCCCTCCGAGGAATCCAAGATGACTGCCACCTGGCCCAAACAGGCCACCAGGGCCGCCAAGATTGCCCAAGACCGATTCAAGACGGCCCAAGACGCAAGACGACCTAGGATGGCCTCGAGACGGCCCAAGCGGCTTCCCAAAACGGCCCGACACGGCTCCAAGAAAGCGTCCAGGGAGGAATCCTCCAGGACGGGGCTCCAGAAACCAGCAGAATCCATCAGAATCCGTCAGGGCCCCTAAGATTCCTGGGGGGTCCTGGGCAAATCCAGGGGGTGTGCTTCCAATTTGGGGGTGCTGCCGCAATTTGAAATTATTATTATTCTGGGCGCCTGCGGCGGAGTTTGGAGGGATGGAGGGTCGGATTTTAATTTGAAAAAGATTCCCAAGAATATTTGCGAAACAAATTCGCAAGGACCCCGGTACATGTACGCGAGCGCCCCGTCCTCCCGGAACGCGGGGGCCTCCGCGACGTGCGCGTCGTCCTTCTGCGGCCTCTTCGGCTTCGAAGCCTTCGCCTTGGAGATGCCGTCGAAGTTGGCCGCGGTCTTCGTGGTCTCCAGGGCCAGGTACTCCTGAACCGTCAGCATGCTGTCCAGCCAGGTTGCCCAGCTCCGTGCACTGGGCGCACCGGCAAGGAGGCTGAGCGTCCTCGCGGCGGTCGCTGCTCTTCTCGCGCAGCGCGGACTCGACCTCCTCCGTGTTCCAGATGCTGGGCGTCGCCCACGACCCGACGTCATTCCTGAGGCACTTCGCACGGGCCATCTTCGCCAGTTGCTCCTGGGCGGTGGCGAACGACTCCCAGCCGCGCTGGAACGGGCCCGCGACGCCTTCGCCCGCCGGCTGCGCCGGCCACTCCGGCTCGCCCTCTGGCGCCGCGCACAAGTGCTCGCACGCGCGGAGGTAGCGCAGCTCCGTCGTGTCGCTGGGCCCGTCGGCGCCCGGCAGGTGCGCTGGCCGGAGCAGCACCGACTTCATGAGGTGGTGCGTCTCCACGTTCGACTCCGCGCTCACGAACTGGAAGCCGTCGGCCTCCGGGACGCGCGGCTCGACGGCCAGCCTCTGAGTCCAGTTCCGCGCCGCCGAGTAGGACGAGTCGATGGCGATGTCGACGTGCAGGGTGCGACCCCCGCTGCCCTGGGCCCTCGGGATCCAGCTCCCCGGCCGGAAGGGCGTGCAGCGGCAGTTCCACGCGGTGCACCCAGATGCTGTAGACGTACAAGCTCATGTCTCGGACAATAGGGTGGTCTCCGCGGTGCATCCAGTCGTCGTGCTGGCTCAGCACTGCGCCCCTGAACTTGCCCTGCGCGAGGCCCTCGACTGTCGGCCCTGGTGCCTCGGGCGCCTCTTCGGCCTCGCCTTCCCGCATCTTGTTCAGCGCCTTCGTCGCGTCGCGCAGCGAGCCGCCGCTGGCGTTCGCGATCTGGAACGCCTGGTGCGCGTACTCGATCGCGTCGAACTCCTCGCCGTGGGGGCTGACGTACACCGTCTCGCCCTAACGCTGCACCTCGCGCCACCCCAGCATCGCGACCTGCTGTCCAGTGCCGGGGGCCGCGTACGTGATCGAGGCGGCGGGTGCGCTTTCCGCGGCGTCGGCCTGGCCGCATCGCCTGCGCCATGACTCCGCGGCCAGGTAAATGGATTTCCGCATGAACACCTTCCAGCAACGGTGCGTCACGAAGGAGAGGTGCCCGAAGAGCATGGGGAAGACCATCTCGCTGCCGCTCTCCCAGGAGGCCCTGCGGAAGCAGGTCTCGAAGCGGGCCAACACCTGCAGCGTGCGCTTGAAATCATCCTTGCGCTTTCCTGCGGCGGTCGACTGGGCCTCGTCGCCGGCGCCGCCCGCGGCCTGCGCCTCCCTGTCGTCCCACTGGCTCCACAGGCGGCGCACGCCGTCGAGGAGCTTGCAGAGCACGTCGTCCATGCTGGGGTCACCTTCGTGGTGTACGAGTTGACGTGGTAGCTCGTGTTGTGGGCGTCCACGAAGGTGGCCAGCGCGCGCCGCTCCAGGTCGCGTTGGAGATCAGCGCGCGCAGCGTCGCCACCGTCCACGGCGAGGCTGTCGCGGTTCGCGAGCTCCCTGAAGATCTCGTGCCAGTCGGTGACTACGACGAGGTCCCACTTCTCCGCGGACGTGGTGTTCAGATGCTGGAACCATCCCCAGTCCTCCAGAGCACCCACCGAGAAGTCGGCGTAGCGCTGAGGGTAGAGGCCATGGTTGTAGCTCTTGCGGTCCTCCTCGTTCGCCGGCGGTTCCAGCTCGGCCGCGTCCATCCACAGACGCGGGGGCAGCACCCGTCTCATGTCCTGCGCGTCCACGTTGCACCGCGCCGAGACGACCGCCGCGTACTTTGTCGAGGTCTCCCCGGGGCGGAGCTGGAAGGCGACGATGCGCCCGGCCATGCCGTGGTCCGTCTCCCGGAAGATGCCGATGCAGCCGCGCAGAGCCTTCCCGCGCGTGCGGAGCCGGCACTCTTGGGGCCCCCCCCCTCGGGCCACGCGCACAGCAGGTTGTAGAAGTTGTGGCGGCAGATCTGCGAGCCGCGCGTCTTGTCGGAATGGTACTTGTAGCAGGAGGGGCTGCAGACGTGGATGCCGCAGCCGATGACAAGCTCGCGCGCGTCGCGGCACATCTCGCGAATCCACTCGTCGCTTGGGAGGGGCTCCGCCAGGGTGCCCCCGCCGCGGTACCTCGGGAAGATGCCGGAGGCGCTGCTGGAGAGCGGCCGCCGCCAGTACCCCTTGTTCTCCGCGGCCCTCTGCTCTGTCCACGCCGCATCGCCGTCCACGGCCTCGCCGTCGTTGTTGCGCAGCGGCAGATCGGGGCGAATCGCCCCGTGGTAGTCGTCTACCTTGGGCTCGTAGAGCCACAGCTCCTGCGGCTCCGTCTCGCCTTCGACCCCGAGCTGCTCTGCAGTCGCCATCTCCGCGCCCCCGTCGGCTCTGAAGTACCGCTTCTCGTTGGGCCCGAACGGCAGCGGCGGCGCCGCGACCCCGCACTTGTTCTCGCCCCCCTGCAGCTGCAGGGGCAGCAGCTCCACGGCGCTCTGCTGGGTGGCGACCACGGCCTGCACCACCTGCCGCATCCACGGGTTCAAGCGCTCCTGGAAGCGCGCCTCGTCGCGCTGCAGCATGTCCAAGAGCACGCGCAGCTGCCCCTGCAGCAGCCAGATGAGGATGTGCGGGTGCAGCGAGCCGCGGCCCTGAGCCTCGACCGGACCGAAGGCCGCCGCCAGGGGGCCGAACACCGTGGGCACGCCCATGAGGTCGGCCACCACGCCGTCGGAGATCCAGTGTTCCGAAGCCTTTCGAACTTCTCCTCGCCGCCACCCGACGGTCTCCGGGCGCAGGCCGAGGACGTGAACGAAGAACAGCCTCATCATCAACTCGAACACCACGGCCTGGCCCACGGGGTCCGCGGCGATGCGCTGCGACATCTCGCTGAACGTGACTTGCTCCGCCTCGGTCAGGTCGTCGCCGAAGGTGCGCTCCTCCCCCTGCACGATGAGGATCAGGGGCTGCTTGGTGTCTGCCAGATTCGGGGTGACGAACTGGACGGGCGGGCCGAAGCGCAGGGTATACGCCTCGCCCTCTCCGCGCAGCTCCCGCCTGTGTCCGTCGGACCCGACTTGACTGGCAGTGGCCTGGCCCAGGGTGGCGAAGGCCTTCCGCACCTCGTTCGGGGTGTCCTTGTCCTTGAGGATGCCGTGCAGCGTGGCTTCCCCGCCCGTCTGCTGCGCCCTGCACCTCCTCGATCATCTCCGGCGTGATGTCCGCGCAGGCGCGAGCGGCCCCGAACGCTCCGGGCGCCTTCATGAACGCGTAGGTGCTGTTGGTCGTCCCCGTAACTCTCCAGAAGGAACACAGCAGGTGCACGTCGTACCAGGAGCTCTGGAAACGACTGATGGGCCTGGCCACGTACTTCTCCTCGTCGGCAGGCACGTCATACTCCATCTCCTCCCGCGTGAGAAGATTCTTGATGAAGTGCGCCACGCTGAAGCAGAGCCGAGCCTCCTTCTGCTTCTGCGGGCCCTCCGGGGGGAGCTGGCCGAGGCCCCAGGCGCAATCCCCGTAGCAGAAGTCTGTGGGCCTGGCAATCGACCAGTACTTCGGATTCCACCAGCTCTCCGCCTTCCTCGAAGTGGGCACCCGAAGCCTCGCCTTTCGCTGGCCGTCGGGGCCGGGCGGTCCCTGCAAGGAGCGCGGGTCGTCCTCGGCGGGAGTCCCCGCGACTCCTGCAGGTCGCGCCGGGTCGCCCACGCCCTCCTTTGCCTGGCAGTTGTTGGTCTCCAGCGCCTGGGCGCGCCAGCGCAGCTTCGCCGCGTCCTCCCCCGGGGAGATCTTCCGACAGCGCGCGTGGAATTCCTGGCAGAGGTCCCGCAGGCGGTGACGCCCGATCCCGTCCAGCTGCAGCGCCCTATCCTCGCCTCCCTGGTCCTCGAGCCTGGACATCAGCTCGTTGGCCACCACGCGCCCCGCCTGACTCTCCATCCTCTCGAGCATGCCCTGGAGCGCCGGCAGGGACGTGAGCTCGCTGACGTCGTCCACGTGGTCCTCAAGGACGGACAGACACTTGGTCAGCTCCTGCGCGTCCTCGGCGGCCGCGCTCATCTCTGCCTGCGCACCAGTGGTGGCCGACGCGGGCCGCCCGCCCCTGCGCCTGCGCGACATCGTCCAACGCCGCGTCTGTGGGGACATACTTCGCGCAGGCCAGCATGAAGTCGGGCACGCCCGGCTGCGGGGGGAACCGGTCCACGAGGTCCGATCGGCACTGCACGCCCGGATCATTGTACACGTAGCTACGTGTACAATGATCCGTAGCTATTGTACACGTAGCTACGTGTACATTGTACACGTAGCTACGTTGAAGCAGCACAACTAGTTGTGCTGCTTCAACAACCGCGCCTGGGCGTCGTACTCCGCCTTGTCGACGTGCAGCGCCACCTCCTCCCTCGCGGCTGTCGGGGCCCTCTCCTGCTTCTGCTCCTCGGTCAGGGGGGTGCCCTCCTCGTCGTCGTCGGCGCCCGCGAAGACGGCCACGAACGTGTCCCTGAGCATGTCGGGCCCCGGCGGGAAGCTCCGCGTCGCGTGGTCCACGTTCCCGTTCCCGAACACGATGGCGGCGCCCTGCATGGCGTACTGCAAGAACTTCTGCCTCCACGACTGCTGCTCCTGCCGGACGGCCTTGTCGGCGCCCTTGCTAGACAGGTGGATCTTCGTGGGCACGACGCGGCCGAGCGCGACCAGCATCTGGCGTGCGAGAGCGGCCTTCCTGAGCAGCGGGCGGTGGCGGCCCAGCCAGAGGTCGTTCACCAGCGCCATGAGCGGCACCTTGGGGTGATCAGACCACAGGTCTCTCCGGCAATCCTCGCGCACTTTCACTGGCACCTTCCCTTCGAGCGCCTCGGGCGGCACGCGCCTTCTGTGCAAGAGTATCTTCGTGGACGTCGGCGAGCCCTCGCAGTCGTCGTGGGGGAAGTCCACGGCCGACGACATCAGCTCGTCGCGCGGCATGAGGGGCCACCGCTGGTGATACCACTCGGCCGACAGGCAGTCCGCGAACAGGGCACGGCCCTTCATGGTGCACCTGTCGTCGACGAGGAACTCCGAGTGGAGGTTCTCGGACCACTGCTGCATGGCGCAGCAGACGCAGGCCTGGAAAGCGCGGGGCTCCCTCGCCTGACACGCCGCCTGAGCGCGGGCTGCCGCCTCCGCCGCGTCGGCCGCCTGCCGGGGCACCTCCTCCGCGGGCCCCCCTCGCCAGATCTTGCCGACAATCCTGCCGATGATCTCCGCGTGGAGCAGCTTCTTCTGCACCTCCGGTTCGGGCTTCGGGACGAACGGCTCGTCCACGGGGTCGACGGTGGCGCAGCACTGGGAGATGTGGAACCTGGCTACCACCTTCAGCGGGGGCGGGGAACACCGCCCGACCCCCAGCGCTCTCGATGCCCTTCGCTGGCGCCGGGAGCGCCAGCGCACGTCTCCGGGGGCTGGGCGCAGTTCCCCGTCGCCCGCTCGCCTGGCGCTCCTCGGTCGGCGACGGCTGGTAGGGCTCCAGCTCGCACCGCGCCACATGCTGCGACTGGTACCACCGCTGCCCCCCGTGGACTCTGCCCTGGCGCGCCTTCAACGCCTCCCTGTTGGGGAACTCGGCCTCGCACATGCGGCAGGCATAATGTAGCGCAAGCGCGGGGCACTGGAACCACTCGGAGCGATCCCGGAGGCGCGCAGGCATGGCCGAGTGCCGCGGCGGGCCGCGGCTGCACGGTCTGCGCTGCCACGCATCGGCCAGGCGCGCCCTCGGCGGGTTGCCGTCGCCCTGCGCGCCCGGCCTGTCGCCCGCCGCCAGGCGGACCACGGCCGCCACGGAGTGGGCGCTGTGGGCGGAGTTCAGACGCTCGTCCAGGAGCTCCGCGACGTGGTGCACGTGCCACTCCCCGCTCTCCAGTCGGCGCTTGGCGTCGGAAATCTCCTCCTTCGCCACCCCCGGCGCCCCCCGCAGCCTGCCGGGCAACTTGTCCGGCCGATCGGGGGCGCGCAAGAACGTCGCCCATCGGTTGGCGCAATCGTCGCCGGCGTAGACGAAGAAATCCGGGTAGTGCTTCAGCAGGTCATCGGCAGCGGCCAGCGGCTCCAGCGGATGCAAGAGCAGGAAAAGGTCGCCGCACTCCCGGCGCGCGTCGCAGGCGGCCTGCAAGCCCTTAGCCTCCCCGCTGCTGCGCAGGACAGGGGCGGCGGCGTTGTTCTGGGCGTCCTGTCTGGGCCCGTCGGCGTTGTCGCCCTTGCTCTTCGGCTTCCGCCCTTGCCGGAGAACCTCTTCCGGCCTGCAGCCGCGCTTCTTGCCCTCCTGCTGCCTCCCTGCGCGGCTCCGGCCGCCCTGCCCCCCATCGCGGCTCCGCTGGCGCCCGGCGCGGCTCTGCTGGCGCCCGGCGCGGCTCTGCTGCTGCTGCCTCCCAGCGCGGCCCCGACTGCCCCGCCTCCCGCCAGCCATGCTCTGCTTCCCTCGGAGGCCGGGCCGCTTCTTGGGAGGGGCGCCGCTCCTCGCGGACGCCGCGGGCCGCTTCCGCGCGCCCAGCGCGCCAGCGTCGCCGGCCCCGCCACCGCCCCCCCCCCTCGGGCGCTCCGTCGAAGCTGGGGCTGTCCTCGTCGTCCGCGTCGCTGTCGCCGTCGCCGCCCGCGCCCCCCGCGCCGTCGACGACCGGCCCGGGCGGCCACGGGCGCGCCTCGGCGCGGGCCGCCCTGGAGTCCACCTTCTCAAGGCAGATCATGCAAGGTATCTTGTGCTGGGTGCCAGGCGCCCACTGGACCACGTGCGGCCGATCGCCCAGGTCGTCTGCAGTGCGCCAGCCCCCGTCCTCCTCGAAGTGGGCCACGTAATGGCCGCGGGGGCCATTCAGGACGTGGGGCGGCTTCCGACCCCTCGGGCTGGATGCGCTGCACGTAGGCGCGCAAGCGGTGTGCGACATCTTCCCCCCCCGCCCTCAGAGCCACCTCCGGGAGCTCGCCCCAGTAGGGCGCGACGTCGCAGCCGCCGAGGTAGAGCGCCGCGCCGTCGCCGCGCACCCACCTCTGGGGCACGTGGACCGCCAGCAACTCGGGCTTCGATCGCAGTCGCCCGCCCACGGAGGCGCCGCGGCGGAGCAGCTCTCGCATATCCAGTCGCTGCGCGCCCCCATCGAGGAAGAAGTCCTGCGGCGACAGGGCGTCGTCGCCGTCGTCTGCCCCGCCCACGAAGGCTGGGGGCCTCATCATGACCTCCTCGTCGTATCCGGTCTGGAAGAGAGGCTGGCGAGACCAGGCGCGTCTTCCAGGATGAACGACAGCGCCTCGCCCGCGTCCTCGTACCTCCCCAGCTTGAAGAGCAAGTGTTTCGCGAGGAACGCGTCCACGAAGGCGTGTGGGGACCAGCGGTCCACGCGGACTGGCGCTGGCGCGGCGCCGCCGACGCCCCCCGCCGGCGGCGGCGCCCCGCGCGCGCAGGCGGCCGCCAGGGCGCGCAGCTCCTCGAGGAGGGGCACGAAACCCAAGCCGACTGCCCCCCGCCCCCTGCCCTGGCGACGCGCCAATCGCCTTCCCCCCCCGTGGAGGGAAGAACTCCAAAGTCAACGAGGGGCCGTGCTGGAGCTAAGCTATCGACGAGATTCCCCCCGCCCCGCGTTCTGCGCGACCAGCGGCTCGCCCTCGCCCTCCGCCCCCAGGAACGCGGCGCGCGCGGCGGGGCAGTGGAGGAGGCACTGCAGAGGCGCGTTGAGGTAGCAAGTGTTGCATGAGTTAGAGAGGCCCGGGTACAGGCGCTGGCCGCCGCGAGACCGATGCAGGGCAGGCTGCCTCCAACAGTCCTCGTCGTGGACGTCGTTCCCCTCGCACCAATGCTGGCGCAGCATCAGCAGCGCCTGCTCTGCGCGCGCAGCGCGACGATCATCCTGCATTGCTGCCTCCGACTGCGCCGCCAGCGCCTCGATGCGCATCTTCAGGCCCCGCGCAGTCGGCGTCAGCCGCGCAGAGGTTCTCCACCTGCGCCACTTCCGCGCGAGCTCATCTTCAGGCCCGTCATGCTGCTCATGCCAGGCCAAAACCTCGCGGAACGCCATGGCATCCCGACCCTGTCGGCCTCCCGCTGTCCGGGGAGTCGGCCCCTGGCTGCGCGCCGACCCGGGGGGCCCCCGGCCGCGCGCGACCGCGGCAGGAGGGCCTGGCGTCTGTAGAGCCGCTTTCAAGGGGGCGCCGGGCGTCGGGGGCGGGCGCGGCGACGCCGCGCGCTTGCCCGTCATCCTGCGCCGAACTGGGCCCTCCCGCTGGCGCTGCGGTGTCTGTGGGCCGCCCTCCAGGACCGGGCTCCTGTTTCAGGCGATGGAGCTCCGCGTGCCGATCTGGGGCGCGCTCGATCCGCCTCCGGTCCGCCGCGGCCGCGTGCTCGGTGCCCCGCAGGGGCCCATGCAAATATGATCCTTTGCTCGATGTCAGGCGGACTTGGAACTTCGGGCCCGCGGCGCGTGTCTTCTGGACTACTCCGACCCTGCATTGGGCCCCGCTGCCTTTCGGGGGCATCCGCGCGGCGCCCCCGCAGCGCGCCGCCGGGGCTCCGCTGCCAGGAATCCCCCCGACTCGCGCCCGTCGTCCCGGGCGGGAAATCCGGGCGACGAGCGGGGGTTGTCCGCGGCGGGTCGCGCCCGGCGCGCGCCCGCGGGCCAACGGCGCCAGCTCGAGCCGCAATGCGCGCGGGAAGGACGGGGGAGAACGAACGCAGCTCGAAGGGCGCAGTGGCGGAGTGGCGGACGGAGGCCCAAGTGCCCCATTATGTGGTCCAGTGTACCCCAAGATGGCCCACGGGAGCAAGACGCCGCTTCGGTTGGCCCCAGGTGTCGGACGGCCTGAAGGACGCCCAAGATGCCTCAACCAGCAATCCGATGCACCCCAAGATGGCCCTGGCGAGCAAGATGCCGCTGGTCCCGCATAAGCCCCATGAAACCTGCGCCACCGAATTTGTTTTTCGGAGCTCAGGGCTATAAATAATGAGTCTGGCCCCAGGTGTCGTGCGGCCTCAAGGACGCCCAAGACGCCCAAAAAAGGACTCCTGTGTAACCCAAGACGGCCCCGGCGAGCAAGATGCCGCTGGTCCCGCATAAGCCCCATGGAACCTGCGTGACCGAATTTGCGTTTCGGAGCTCAGGGCTATAAACAATGGGTCTGGCCCCAGGTGTCGGGCGGCCGCAAGGATGCCCAAGACACCCAAAAAAGACTCCAACGTTACCCAACATGGCCCCTGCGAGCAAGATGCCGCCGGTCTCGCATAAGCCCCATGAAACCTGCGCGACCGAACTTTCGTTTCGGAGCTCAGGGCTATAAACCAGGTGTCGGGCGGCCTCAAGGACGCCCAAGACGCCCAAACAAAATACTCCAATGTAACCCTAGATGGCCCCGGCGAGCAAGATGCCGCTGGTCCCGCATAAGCCCCATGAAACCTGCGTGACCGAATTTGCGTTTCGGAGCTCAGGGCTATAAGCAACGAGTCTGGCCCCAGGTGTCGGGCAGCCTCGAGGACGCCCAAGACGCCAAAAAAAGACTCCAATGTAACCCAAGATGGCCCCGGCGAGCAAGATGCCGCTGGTCCCGCATAAGCCCAATGAAACCTGCGTGACCGAATTTGCGTTTCGGAACGCAGGGCTATAAACAATGGGTTTGGCCCCAGGTGTCGGGCCGCCTCAAAGACGCCAAAGACGCCCCCCCCAAAAAAACTCCAATGTAATCCAAGATGGCCCTGGCGAGCAAGATGCCGCTGGTCCCGCATAAGCCCCATGAAACCTGCGTGACCGAATTTGCTTTTCGGAGTTCAGGGCTATAAACAATGAGTCTGGCACCAGGTGTCGGGCGGCCTCAAGGACGCCCCAGACGCTCAAAAAAGGATTCCAATGTAACCCTAGCTGGCCCTGGCGAGCAAGATTCCGCTGGTCCCGCATAAGCCCCATGAAACCTGCGTGACCGAATTTGCTTTTCGGAGCTCAGGGCTATACGCAGTGGGTTTTGCCCCAGGTGTCGGGCGGCCTCAAGGACGCCCAAGACGCCAAAAAAAAGACTCCAATGTAACCCTAGATGGCCCCGGCGAGCAAGATGCCGCTGGTCCCGCATAAGCCCCATGAAACCTGCGTGACCGAATTTGCGTTTCGGAACTCAGGGCTAGAAACAATAAGTCTGGCCCCAGGTGTCGGGCGGCTTCAGGGACGCCCAAGACGACACCCAAAAAATCCAATGTATCCCAAGATGGCCCCGGCGAGCAGGATGCCGGTGGTCCCGCATAAGCCCCATGGAACCTGCGTGACCGAATTTGCGTTTCGGAGCTCAGGGCTATAAACAATGGGTCTGGCCCCAGGTGTCGGCGGCCTCAAGGACGCCCAAGACGCCCACAAAAGTACTCCAATGCAACCCAAGATGGCCCCGGCGAGCAGGATGCCGCTGGCCCCGCATAGGCCCAATGAAACCTGCGTGACCGTTTCGGAGCTCAGGGCTATAAACAATGGGTCTGGCCCCAGGTGTCGGGCGGCCTCAAGGACGCCCAAGACGCCCAAAAAAGGACTCCAATGCAACCCAAAATGGCCTCAGGACCGCCCAAGAGACCTCCAAGACGGTCCAAGAGACCTCCAAGGGAGCCTCCAGCAATGCCCAAAGAAGCCCAAATCATAGATTCACATAAACTGTTGAACCATTTACACACTCTCGCCTTTGATGTCGCTGACCGTGGGCGCCTTGTGTATTGTGCCGCTGCTATAAAAAAGCGGCATGTTTGGTGATACTTCGGTGTGCGTCACTGGGCTGCGCCCGAAGCATATTTCCGAAAAACTGCAACTTGTGATTTTCATGCCGACGTCTTCTCTGCGTTTTCCTTGATCTGGCGCGCCTAACGCCAAAGGCCATACCATACCTCCTGTTTTTCGGGCCGGGCTAAAACACGGGAAGTAACACCAGCTGCGGCCGGCGCGAAAGACCCAAGAAAACGCAGAGACGTTTGCATGAACATTCGAACGCTTCGTTTCGGAAAAATGAGCCTTGGGACCAGCCCGAAAGCCCTCTGCTTCTTTCCTCTTCCTCCTCCTGCCCAACGAGCCCCAGAAAACCATTTCAAAATTTTGCGATGGTCCTCTCCCTCTACGCAGCCGAAAAAACCCTTACGAACTTCCATCAACTCCCGTACATACTTCCCCACCTGCCAACGTGCGACCGCCCCAAAACGCGGGCGCAAAGCGGGCGCTCCAACGAGGGCAAAACACCATTTCAAACATTTCGCGATGGTCCTGTCCTTCTACGCCACCGACCTACGTGCGACCGTCCGAAAGCGACTGCGAAAGGCAAACGTCCCAACGAGCCCCAGAAAAAAAATCAAAATTTTGCGATGGTCCTGTCCTTCTACGCACTCGAAAAACTCACCATGAACTTCCATCCGTTCCAGCGGGCCCAAGCCAGCCCCAAGATGGCCTCAGGACCGCCCAAGAAGCCTCCCAAACGGCCCAGGATACCTCCAAGGGAGCCTCCAGCAAGGCCCGAAAAAACCCAAACTGTTGAACCATTTACAAATTTTCGTCTCTTCGAACTTCCGTCGGCTCAAGAGGGCCCAAGAGGCCTCCAAGATGGCGCCACGACGGACCAAGAGGGCCACGTGATAGCCCAAGGGACTTCAAATACGTCCTCAAAACAGCTCAATGCGGCCGCTGGGGAGCCCCGGATCGACCCAATAGGGGATTCAAACTGACCCCGAATCGCCTCCGGAGGGGCCCAAGACGGCTTAAGAGGACCTCTGGACGGCCCTCCCTCTTTTCGCCGTCCCCGCTAGGGCCCCCAAGACCTCTGGGGGCGAAGGAAGACGCCCCAAACCAACGAAAACAATTGAGCACCCCAAAAATTTACTTTCGCTGAGCACGAGAGCCCTCAAGCAGCCTCTGGAAACATCCGAATAACTCCAGGGATGGACCGCCAGGAACACGAACCAAACAGTTTCAAAACTCGGCAGCGTGTCCTTTTTGTCGGCGACGGCGACGACGACGACGGGAAGGGCCCAGGGCGCCGTTCCGAACGGATTTGTTGGGGAGGCAGGGGCCCGCTTCCGGCGGCGGCGGCGGCGGCGACAACGACGACGACGACGACGACGACGACGACGACGACGACGACGACGACGACGACGACGGCGGAGGCGGTGGCGGCGGCGGCGGCGACGGCGGCGACGGCGGCGGCGACGACGACGACGACGACGAAGACGACGACGACGACGACGACGACGACGACGACGACGACGACGACGACAACGAGGACGGCGGCGGCGGCGACGGCGACAGCGGCGGCGGCGGCGGCGACGGCGGCGGCGGCGGAGCGGGCGGCGGCGGCGAAGATGACGGGAAAGGTCCTGGGCCCGTTCGGAACGGATTTCTTGGGGGGGCAGGGGCCCGCTTCCGGAAGCCGCTCTCGGGCTCCGGGGCCACCGAAGGCCAGCCTGGGGCGACGACTCGGCGCGCGGATCCCCCATCTGTCCAGATCTCTCACGTCGTGATGTTTTCGACGCGGAAGTTTTTTCGGCGTCTTCGGCCTCAGAATTTTCAGCCAAAGCGGCTGCGGTTGAAGTCGCGAGCCAAAGCGGCCACGGAAGACAGAGCGGAGAAGGAAGAGGGGGAGGATGAGGAGGAGGAAATGCAGCAGGGGCCATAAGCAGATAGGGGCCAGACGACGACGACGACGACGACGACGACGACGACGACGACGACGACAACGCTGGTGGCGAGGGACCCCCGCAAAGCGAACATTAATGTCCATGGCTTTATGAGTCCGTTCGTACGAGTGGAGAGGCCATGAGACACCCGTCGCTGAAGAATCCTAGACACCGGTCGGGGCCAGGCCACACGCCGCGATGGTTCGGATTCTTTGCAATGGATGGCTTCACAGCTAAGTGGACTCAACAAGCATGGACAATGATGCTGCGCGCGGGCAACAAAGAGAAGGAAGCGAGGAGGAGGGAAAGGAGGAGGAGGGGGAGGGGACCCTCTCTCCCGTTCGCCTGTGGGGCCGCGAGCATGACGCCGACGGCGGCGCCGACGGCGGCGACGGCGGCATCGGCGGCGGCGACAGCGGCCAGGGCGGTCCTTCTTCCTCCTCCTCCTGCTCCTCCTCCTCCTCCTCCTCTTCCTCCTCCTCGTCCTCCTCCTCGCTCCTCCTCCTCCTCCTCCCTCCTCCTCCTCCTCCTCCTCCTCCTCCTCCTCCTCCTCCTCCTCCTCCTCCTCCTCCCTCCCTATGGGACCACGAAACGTGTGAGGGGTGTGCCAAATGGGGCGGCGGCGCCATGCGAGTTGCGCCACTTGGACCTGAGATGGAGCTCCCTGTGGGGCCACGGAACGTGTGAGGGGTGTGCCAAAATGGGACGGCGGCGCCATGCGAACTGCGCCACGGGGACCTCAGGTGGAGCCCCTATGGGGCCACGAAACGTGTGAGTGGTGTGCCGAGATGGGGCGGCGCCGCCTATAGGGCCACGAAACGTGTGAGGGGCGCCCCGGAATCGACAAGGCGCCGCCATGTGAACCCATCCACTGGGGCCGTCGGTGGAGCTCCCTGTGGGGCCGCGATCCTCGTGACGGGTGTGCCGAAATGGGGGTGGAACCGCATGCGGACCCTGCCACTGGGGCCTTTAGTGGGGCTCACTATGGGGCCACGGAACGTGTGAGGGGTGTGCCGAAATGGGGGTGGAACCGCATGCGGACCCCGCCACTGGGGCCTTCGGTGGGGCTCACTATGGGTCCACGAAACGTGTGAGGGGTGTGCCGAAATGGGGGTGGAACCGCATGCGGACCTTGCCACTGGGGCCTTCGGTGGGGCTCACTATGGGGCCACGGAACGTGTGAGGGGTGTGCCGAAATGGGGGTGGAACCGCATGCGGACCCTGCCACTGGGGCCTTCGGTGGGGCTCGCTATGGGCCACGGAACGTGTGAGGGGTGTGCCGAAATGGGGGTGGAACCGCATGCGGACCCTGCCACTGGGGCCTTTAGTGGGGCTCACTATGGGGCCACGGAACGTGTGAGGGGTGTGCCGAAATGGGGGTGGAACCGCATGCGGACCTTGCCACTGGGGCCTTCGGTGGGGCTCGCTATGGGGCCACGGAACGTGTGAGGGATGTGCCGAAATGGGGGTGGAACCGCATGCGGACCTTGCCACTGGGGCCTTCGGTGGGGCTCACTATGGGTCCACGAAACGTGTGAGGGGTGTGCCGAAATAGGGGTGGAAAGGTGGGTCCACGAAACGTGTGAGGGATGTGCCGAAATGAGGGTGGAACCGCATGCGGACCCTGCCACTGGGGCCTTTAGTGGGGCTCGCTATGGGGCCACGGAACGTGTGAGGGGTGTGCCGAAATGGGGGTGGAACCGCATGCGGACCCTGCCATCGGGGGTGGAACCGGGGTGGAATGCGGACCCTGCCACTGGGGCCTTCGGTGGGGCTCACTATGGGGCCACGGAACGTGTGAGGGGTGTGCCGAAATGGGGGTGGAACCGCATGCGGACCTTGCCACTGGGGCCTTCCCTGGCGCTCACTATGGGTCCACGAAACGTGTGAGAGGTGTGCCGAAATAGGGGTGGGACCGCATGCGGACCCTGCCAATGAGGCCTTCGGTGGAGCTACCTATGGGGGCCACGAAACGTGTGAGGGGTGATGGTGATGATGACAGCGATGCTGCTGATGATGATGACGATTCTGGTGATGATGATGGTCGTGAGGATTCTGACGATGATGGTGATGACGGTGATGATGACGACGATGATAGTGATGATGACGACGATGGTGATGACGACGACCATGATGGTGCTGATGATGATGACGATGACGATGATGATGGCGATGACGATGATGATGATGTTGACGATGCTGATGATGATGATGATGATGATGATGATGATGATGATGATGAGAGGGAGGAGGGAGGAGGGGGAGGAGGAGCGGGAGGAACGCGGGGCACCGTCTCTTCAAAACGAGGACCCAACACCACAGGATGGTTGGGAACTAATGGCGATGGCGATGATGATGATGATGATGATGATGATGATGATGATGATGATGATGATGATGATGATGATGATGATGATGGTGATGCTGGTGGTGATGATGACGAGGATGATGAGGATGATGATGATGATGATGATGATGATGATGATGATGCTGATGCTGATGATGATGATGACGATGATGGGAGGAGAGAGGAGGGCAGCGTGATGATGGTGGTGGGATAGGTGATGGGATGGGGGGAGGAGGGGGGAGAGGAGGAAGGAGGAAGCGGGAACGCGGGGCACCGTCTCTTCAAAACGAGGACCCAACACCACAGGATGGTTGGGAAAAACTGAAGGGGCGTTTGAAGCAGGAGTGAAATGCAACAGCGAAGTCGCGCTCGAGCGCAAGTGGGGTTGCCACACCTTGCGATGTGTGTACCAGGGCCCCCCAGGAAGCCTCAGGAGGCCCGACTTGGATACCAGAAGAGGCTCCAGGAGGCCCCAAGATTGTGAGTGTTGTGTGGGTGTGTGTGTGTGTGATGTGTGCTCTCTGTTGTGCGTGCTTATTGTGCGTTGTAGGTGTTGTGTGTGTTATGCTTGTCTAGCGTGTGATGTGTTGGGCGTGATTTGTGTCTCTGTGTGTGCATTTAGTTCTGAGGCCCCAGGAGGCCCCAGGAGGCCCCAGGCGGCCTCAGGAGGCCCCAGGAGACCCCAGGAGGCTTCAGGAGGCCCCACGAGGCTCCAGGAGGCCGCAGGAGGCCGCAGGAGGCCCCGGGAGGTTTCAGGAGACCCCGAGGAGGCTCCGAGGCGGGGCCTGGGGTACCAGAAGGTTCAGAAAGCCCCAGGAGTATGCATGAGTGTATATATATATATACACATACATGTACATGTATGTATGCATGTGTATACATATACATAGATGTGCATACGTATGTTTGTATGTATGCATGCATGCATGCATGTATGTATGTATGTATGTATGTGCGTACATGTATGTATGCATGCATGCATGCATGCATGCATGCATGTATGTGTATGTATGTATGTATGTATGTATGTATGTATGTATGTATGTATGTATGTATGTATGTATGTATGGATCGATGGATGTATGTATGCATATGTGTATGTATGTATGTAGGTAGGTAGGTAGGCAGGTAGGTAGGTAGGTATGTGTGTGTATGTATGCATGCATGTATGTTTGTATGTATGTATGTATCTATGTGTGTATGCATGTATGTTTGTATGTGTATGTATGCGTATGTATGTGTATGTGTATGTGTATGTGTATGTATGTATGCATGTATGTATGTATGTGTGCATGTATGTATGTACGTATGTACGTATGTACGTAATTACGTATTTACGTATGTACGTGTGTACGTATGTACGTATGTACGTATGTACGTATGTACGTATGTACGTATGTACGTGTGTACGTGTGTACGTATGTACGTATGTACGTATGTACGTATGTACGTATGTACGTATGTATGTATGTATGTATGTATGTATGTCTGTCTGTCTGTCTGTATGTATGTATGTATGTATGTTTATATGTATGTGTAAACTCACAAACATAAGCATATGCTAGAACCACGCGTGCGCCACGCGAGCGCTTAAGTTCTAGTCACAGATCGGCCATGGCTCTCGTTTTCGCTCGCGTCATGGGCGACACTGGGAATTTTCACGCATGTGGATTTTGCAGAGCCTCCGTCCTCGGCCCTCTCATGTCCTCGTCCCTCTCAGTCCTCGCCGTTGCTGTGGTCATCCTCCTCCTCCTCCTCTGCCTCCCCTTCCTTGTCTGCTCCCTCCGTGGTTATTCCTTTCCCCCTCTCCCTGATCCCTCTTTGCTCCTCCGTCTGCTCCTGTTCCTCCTCCTCCTCCTCCCCCCCATCTCCTCCTCCTCCTCCTCCTCCACCTCCTCCTCCTCCTCCCACCCTCGACGAGAAGCCGTCGCACGCCTCGAGGGGGGGGGGACGGGACAAGGTTCGAACGTCCAGGTTCGAAATATTTCGGATTTGGACCCTCCGGTAATGCTCTAGGAGGCTGCTGGAGATGTCAAAAGCCTGAGGGCCCGTTTCCTGCAGGAGCCCTTTCCCTCCCGGCGAAAGTTGCGGAACCTCTTGGGCCCACGCCGACGACGACGAGACGATAAAGACGACGAAGGAGGGGGGGGGAGGAGGAGGACGAGGAGGAGGAGGAGGAGGAGGAGAACGACGACGACGACGACGACGACGACGACGACGACGACGACGACGACGACGACGACGACGCAACGACGACGACGACGACGAAGCAACGACGACGACGACGACGACGACAACGACGCCGACGCCGACGCGGACGACGACGACGACAGCGACGACGACGACGACGGCGTGGGCCCTCCTTTACGGTCCTGAAGTTTCGAAATTCTTGAAGCTTCGTTGATACTTCGTGGGTTGTTGTATACCTTCTGAGTTGACAAGGCGGGAACTCCCAAAAACGTTGAATCTATGGAAACGAATCTTGCGTCATGGGGCCTTTTCGAAGGCTGTATGGGGACCCTCTTGGAGCGTCTGGGGGGCGGTCTGGGCCGTTTGGAAGCCTGCGTGGAGCGTCTCGGGAACGTACTGGGCCGACGGGAGGTGACCGCAGGCGCGTGGGAGTGATTTTCCGTCGACTCCGGCTCGACTCGGCGTCTCGTCGAATTTTCGCGGAGGTCTCTCGCGGCGGTGCGTCTGGGGCCGGGTTGAAGCGTCGGCAAGCCGAAAAGGCGGACACCCGAAAAAACATTCCAAACCTTAGGGAAACCAGTGATTTATGTGCGCCTATCGGGGCGTTCTTGGGGGCCGTATGGGACCCCTCTCAGAGCGCCTGGGGGAAATTTTGAACCGTCTGGAATCCTTCGCGCAGCGCCTCGGGAGAGGGGTGGGCCATCTGGAGACAACTGCAAGCGCCCAGAAATGAATTTCCAGCGAGATACACACCGACGCCACGCAAGTATCGGGCAGGATCGGATCACTCGAATCCGAATCGGATCGCCTTTATCGAATCGCCTTTATCGAATCGGATCGATCGGAACGAAATGCACCTTGGAGTGGGGGGAGGGGGAGGGGCGGGGCTGGCGACCCGCAGGGAGTGGGGCGAGGCGGTGCGGCCTTCCCAGACGGCAAAGGAAAGTTCGGCGGTAACTCGCGGGCGCCTCCCATACCCTCTTGTTGGCTCTTACGACTCGGCACTAGTCGACGCGGTTCGACGCTAGTTCGGCGCTATCCCATCGATTCCCCGAGGCTAGCCGAAGCGACTGCATGAAAGACGGATTCGCGAGGGTACACAAGGTCCCCATGATTTGCGACCGAAGGAAAGAAGTCTTGGCAAGACTCAGGGGTTTCTGAGAGGGCCCGCCAGGAGGCGGGAGGGCTTCCGACAGGCCCCGCGCCTGCTTTGAAAACATCCCCCACTACCTGCCGCTTTCTGCGCGCCGCCAGGCGGAAGAGGAGGAGATGGGAGGAAGCAGAAGGAAACGATAGGAAACAGCAGGAGGACGAACATATAACTTGCGCCCTGACGAGTCGCAATAACACCTGCGAGATATGATGCATCAAGGAATACGGAGAAGTACGTCAGCTCAGCGTAGACGCTCGTGGCTTAGCTTGGCGTGGAGCTCTGGATCGTCGTCGTCGTCGTCGAACATTCGAGGTTCGAGGATCGACGATGCCGGGGTCGTCATCCACCTGAGGGGCGTCTTCTCTCCTCTGACGGGCGCCCTTGGGGCATCTGGGAGAATGTTGGGGCCGCGCTGGGGCACAAGACCCGAAGCCGTTTTGGAGACTCTGATGCTGTTGTGGGAACGTTTTGGGGCCCCGGAGCCCCCTGAAGCTGCCTTGGGGCTGTTCTGTGCTGTATCCAAAACTGTGGACGTCCGTGGGCTCTGTTGGGGGTGCTTGGGGACATCCTTTGGGCCCCCCCGGGGGCCTGCAGGAGCCTTTCTGAGCTGTTTCGGGTCGTCTTGGGGCCCTCTTCGGCCGTCTTCAGGCTCTCTTTGGGGCTTCTTGGGTTGTTTTGGGGCGGTCGTGGCGGCGTCTGGAATATCTGGGGGCCTCCTTTGGGCCCCCTCTGGAGGCTGGCAGTGGCCTTTCTGGGTCATCGCGCGCCTCCTTGGAGCCGTATGGGGCAGTCTTCGGGCTCTCCTGGGAAATTCTTGGGCTGTGTTGGGGCGGTCTGGGCGGCGTTCGGGGTCGTGGCGCACGCTGGGGCAGCCCGCCACGTGTAGACTGGGCCGTCTTGGAGGCCTCCAGGACCGTCTGGGGCAAATTTTGGGCCGTCATGGACCGTCTCGGCGCCCGCTTGGGGGCCTCTGAAGCCGTTTTGGGGCGACACTTGCGGCTTCCTGAGCCGTCTTGCAGCGTCGGAAAACCGAAAGGCGAAAACTCCCCAATTGTTCAGAATCGACCACCAAATCCATAAATGTTGCCTCTTCGGCTCCTCTTGGGAAGCATATTGGGGGCCTTGGGCCGTCTTGGAGGCCTCTTGGGCCGTCTGGAAGCCATCGTGGGCGTCTTGGAACGGAATTTCGGCGATGCTCTACCCTCAAGGCGCGTTTTGGGGCTCTTGGAACCCTGGCGTCCTGTTCTGGGAGCTGTTTTGGGCCGCCTGGTCGGGGGGCGTCCCCGGAGGCCCGGGGCCCGCCTTGTCGGCTGTCTCGGCGCCCGCTCGGGGGCCTCTGAAGCCGTGCTGGGGCGACACTTGGAGCCTCCTAGACCGAGATGGAACGTCGGGAAGCCGAAAATGCAGAAATGCGAATAACAATCAAACACATCAAGAACATGAGTTTTGCCTCCTGGGGCCCTCTTGGAAGGCCTCTTGGAGGCCTCTTGGGGCGTCTTGGAGGTTCCTTGAGCCGTCTGGAGGCCATCGTGGGCGTGTTGGAGCGGGAGTGGGGCGATTCTCGGCACTCGTGGAGCGTTTTGGGGCAGCTTGGGGCCCTCGTGTTCACTTTTTGGGGCTGTCGGGCCGGGCGGGGCCGCGGCCAGCTGCTTGTCGGCGACCTGGGCGAAGGCGCAACGACCAGTCGAAGCCCGCGCCCATGGAAGCCCAGGTGGGCCACGCCGCGTCGGCTGGCCTATGCCGGACGCCGCCCAGCCCCGTGAACTCCAGAACCCGCGCAGGCACCTCCAGCCAGGCGAAGGAGGCCCTAATCCAGGGGGGGGGACTTGAGCCGGTGGAAACAATCCTTTTTGTCGGCCATGCCCGGGCGCAGCTTCGGGATCGCTAGATTTTCGAAGTCGCCGTCGCCCACTTCGACGTTCGCGAACGCCTCGGAAGTGCAGAGCCGCGCGCCCAGCGGGGGGCGGAACCAGCAATTGCTCCTGCTAAGCTAGTGTCAATGATCAGCCTTAGACGCGTCTCGTTGCTCTTCCAGACGAAGAAGCCCCCGATCCTCTCCCGCGGCGTCAGCGTAGCATCGAGCATCTGTCGAAGTCCCCGAGCCCCCTCACGAAGGCCTGGTATGTCTTCTTGATGAACATCAGCTTTCTGTCGGCGCAAGGCGCGATCCGTCGCTTCATCTCAGGCCGCGGCACCAGCTCTTGATAAGCCTCCAAGTGGCGAGAGACCTTGCGTCCAGCAGCGATTCGATCGGTGGGGGGGCGAGACGTCGTCGGGCAGGGAAACGAGGTCGGCGTCGAGGGCAGCGAGGTTCGTGGAGCCGGTCTCCAGCTCGCACAGAGACCGACCGCGCAGGAGGTTCCGCAGGGTCCCCCGCCCCGAGAGGGCCTCAGGCATGGGCCCCCAGTCCTTGACCAGGCCTTCCACGAGGGCCATCACCTCGGGCGTCGAAACACCTGGCCTGGCCGACTCAGGGGCAAGGTCCCAGATGTCGTAGCCGCCGAGCCCGCTCAGTCCGTGGACCGCCTCCGGCACCATCTTTATGCGCCGTCTAGCATGGCCCCAGGCCTTCTTTGCACAGCGAGTCGAGGTGGCAGGGCCGGCTGGCGACGCAGGAACAAGCGAGGGGAAGAAGTCCCACGTCGGTCGGCCACCTGGGGGAGGGCACCCGACGCCCAGCGATGCCACGCCGAGAGTAGGGCGATACCCCTTCGGCGGCGCCGCTGCTCACGGCGGGGAGGAGGCAGCGGGCGCGGGTCCAGCCGCCGTCCTCGCGCCCGCATCCGCCGCGATCTCTCCGCGCCCTGCTGGGCCCCCGCTGCCCGCGTCGGCGCAGCTTGCCCTGATGCCCCCCGCGGCGGCCGCAGTGCCCCCGCGAGGCCCGCGAGCGCCACCGCCCCAGCCGAGGGCCCCGGCAGGCGCGATCCTTGACCCGCCAGCCCGCGTGCGAGTGGAGGAAAAGCTGACCAGCTGGTCGGGCGCGCCCGCGTCCACGCCCGGCTTCGCGCGTTCACAATTTTCCTCCAGCGGGTCCCTGTAGGCGTCGATGATGGTCTGGAACCACTTGCCGCGCGTCTCCAACAAGTCGAGGGCGCCCGTGCTCACCTGGTCGCACGCACTCGCGGCACAGAGGGCGGCGCGCAGGACCTTCATCTCATGGTAGTCGATATTGCGCCCCCCTTGCCACATGAGGAGCCACTGGCGCGGCGGTCCCAAACGCCGGTCGAAGCGCTTGGCCAGGAGGAGCATCGTGCCCGGGCCCTCGAAAGGCGTAACAGTGAACCTCCTGCGTCCTGCGTGCTCTCCCGGATCACACGCAGCCACGACTCAAACAGTGCCTTCTGCGTGTCGCAACCCTGGTAGACAGCCGAAAACAAGAATAGACACTTTTAGACATCCTGAGCTTCCCGTTGAGGCGCCGTGCGCACAGTATCTATTAGTATATACGTTTTAGAAATAGACGCTTTTAGAAATTATCGTGCTCCCGCTGAGGCCCGGTGGTCATAGTATCCAAAAGTATCTATTTCGGACAGCGTCTAAACATATGTGTTTGCATCGGCTGCGTTGCAATATTTCTGTGTCTATGAATGTATAACTCGTATATATGTAGTATCTATCTTTGAACAAAACTATCTATTTTAAAGCACGAAGTAGCGACCATAGTAGAGCTGGGAAGACCAGCTGGGGCCCTAGGAATCCATAGGGAATCCCTAAGGCATTTTTAGGGAATCCTTAGGTATCCGTGAATCTTTAAGAATCCGCCAGGAATCCGTAGGAATCCCCAGGGAATCCTTTTGCAAGCCTATAGAGAATCCTTAGGAATCCAAAAAGGAAATCTTTAGGAATCCCTATAGGGAAACCTCAGGAATCCCTCGGGAATCCTTAGGACCCCCTGTAGGGAATCCGCAGGAATCCCCCGGGAATCCTTCAGCAAGCCTGAAGGAATACTTCGGGATCCCGAATGAATTCCGAGGGAATCCCTAGGAATCCTTAAGGGATCTTTAGGAATCCCTAAGGTATCACCCAATCTTTGAACTTCAGACGTTTCAGCGGAGTTGGGAGTGTATATTTTCGGGCTCGGCCAAGGATTCGGCGCGCGCCGAACCTATCAGTATCTATTGTTCGAACCAGTTTCTATTTGTTTTTATGAGTTTCTATTTTCAACTCAAGGAAATTGCAACGCGCATCTATTTTTAAATAAGAAACGTATCTACCAACGTCTATGTTTCATAAAACGGAAAGCTGGTTCCGTCTCTACTGTTTGATAACATGTTCTATTTGGTACGTGTCTATTTTCATTAGGTCAAACGATTTGCATAACAAAACGACATAAAAAATAACAGACTCGCGTTTCTGGCGCTCCGACTCAGATGCGTTGCGGTTTCGTCATAGCAGGCGCGCACCAAAGATAGACACTACCAGTATCTATTTTTTGTCTACTAGGGAATCGACCCGAGGGGTGCGGATGTCCGCGGCGTGGTCGCTGACCATCTCAGCGGTCGTCTCCGCAATCTCCCGGCCCAGCGGCCCCCAAAGGGGCCCGCACGTGGAGCCCAGCCGCCCCAGGACACTCTCGGGACGCGCCAACAAGCACTGGACATAGTCGGCGTCGCCCCGCGGGAGCAGGTCGTCGGGCCCGACCGCCGCCACGGCTCCCGCGTACTCATCGAAACCGGGGATGAGGATATCCCAGCGATGTTCGTCCGCCGAGCAAAGGAGGCAGACGCAGCCGCTCATGGTCAACATCGCAGTCTCGATGCTGCACTCCGACCGTCCCCCTGGCCTTCAGGTCACTTCACCACGCCCTGCCAGTCACGAACACCAGCAGGGACATCTCGAGGCGCCCAGGCTCCTTCGGCGGAGAGCCTCGTCCGGCCTCGTGGTGCGCCAGAGACCGCGCTGACAAGCGCGCGTGCATCTGCCCCAGCGCTCGCGCTGGTCGTCGGAGGCTCCGATCAGCTCGGGCAGGCTGGGCAGACGGGCACCTCGGAGAGCCCAGGCGGGCAAACTGGGCAGGCGGGCAAACTGGGGAGTCTGGGCTGGAGGAGGAAGAGGAGGAGGAGGAGGAGGAGGAGGAGGAGGAAGAGGAGGAGGAGGAGGAGGAGGAGGAGGAGGAGGAGGAGGAGGAGGAGGGGACGCCGATTCGACTGGGGCGCCGAAGGGCTCTCCGCCCCCGTCCAGCTCCAGTCCCGGGAGGGCCGCCCGCTGTCGCCGCCGCCTGCGCCGCCGAAGAGGGGCGGGTAGTCCGCGCATCGGGCGCGCCCGCAGGATCCGGGGGAGCGGGCGGCCTCCGCTTTCCGAAGCAGCAGACTTCAGAGAGAAGCGTTGCGGACGAGACTCCTTTGAAGCACGTCGATGTTTAAGAGCCCCCAAAGGCGCACGCACACCGATTTATGCACATGTGTGTATGTATGTATGCATGTATGCATGGTTGTATGTATGTATGTGTCTATGTGTCTATGTATGTATGTATGTATGTATGTATGTATGTATGTATGTATGTATGTATGTATGTATGTATGTATGTATGTATGTATGTATGTATGTATGTATATGTGTGTATGTATGTATGTATATGTGTGTATGTATGTATGTATGTATGTGTGTGTATGTATGTATGTATGTATGCATGCATGCATGCATGCATGCATGCATGCATGCATGTACGTGTGTATGTAGGTAGGCAGGCAGGTAGGTAGGTAGGTAGGCAGGTGTGCATGTATGTATGTATGTATGTATGTATGTATGTATGTATGTGTGTATGTATGTGTGTATGTATGTATGTATGTGTGTATGCTTGTATGTATGAGTGTGTGCATGTATGTATGTATGCATGTACGTATGCATGTATGTGCGTTTGTGTATGGGTATGTATGTATGCATGCATGTGTTTATGTACGTGTGCATGTATGTGTGTATGCATACATGAATGTTTGTATGTATGTGTATACCTGAATACACACAAACATACGTACGTGCGTGCGTGCATACAAGCATGCATGCATACATAATTACACACGTAAACATATACGTACAGATCTACATACCTACATGCCTACACACATACATGCATACAAACATACATAAGTATGTGTATATTCATGTCTATGTACACACGAATATGTGTGTAGATGCACGCATATGCATATCATTATATAATAAAAGTATACACCTGTGGACACACCTGTACACTGAGAGAACACACATGAGGAACCTATACACACGACCTCCTCTTCTTCCTCCTCCTCCTCCTCATCCTCCTCCTCTTCTTCCCTTCCATTATCCTCCTGCTTCTGTTACTCCTCCTCCTCCTGCTGATCCTGCAATTAGCAGGATGCGACGACGAGACGTGCTTGCGCGGATGTATGCGCATGTACTGCACTTCGGGATCCGGAGCGCAAGAAGAGAGGGCAGAGAGCATGAGGAGAAGGATAGGCGGAAAGAAGTCAAGAGGGAGCGCGGAGGCATGGTGCAGGCAGCAGCAGGAAGGAAACAGCAGCAGTGAAGAAGGGGGCACAACGAGCTCGCAAACTGCATCAGGCAGGAATGGGACGAATGATAACGGGATACTGGGGGATGAATGTGGTAAGGAGGAGGAGGGGGAGGAAGGACGACGGAGGAGGGAGGAAGGAAATCGGGGGAAGGAAAAAGGAAGGCGGGGATGGGCAGAGGGAGCTGGGAGGCATGGGAGGAAGGCAGAAGGGAACGGGGAAAGGAGGGGGGAGGGAGGAGTGTGGAAAGCGGGAAGGGAGAACGCGAAGTAAAGAGGGAGGGAGACCGAAAGACAGGAAAAACGAGGGAGGGAATTTGAAAAGAGAAGAAGGGAACAATATGAGGGAATCGGGTTAGGGAGGAGTGGAAGTTAGCGGATGGGGAGGCGGGAGGGACAAGTCAGAAAGGAGGAAGAGGAAGTGTGGCGTGTGTGGAAGTGTGGGGTTGGAAACGAGGGGGGGACTCGAAACGCGGGGGGAGGAAGATAAAGGAAGAAAGGGCATGGAGCAGGCACGAGAGAGAAGGCAGGGAGGGAAAACACAGCAGGGAGCTGAGTGGAAAGCGCAGGGAGCATAGAGCAGAGAGGGGACGCGGGTGAGGAGGCGATGGGGCAAGGCTGCAAGGGAAACGAATACGACAAAGGGCAGGTATGTTTTCCAGTGCCCTCGGTGGCCATCCATTGCCGTATGGCCCTTTGTCCTTGCCCCACCCCTTCATGGCAGCACCCTTCATAGCGGCCCCCTTCATCTGCATCAGCGTCCAGGGGTCCATCCACTCCATGCCCCAGCCTCGATGGCGTGCACCGCCACGGCGCGCAAGAGAGGGGGGGAAGAAAGGGGACAGGAGGAGACACGGCGCAACAGTTCGACGGGCAGTTCGCCCAGGCCTAGCGGGGCTTGACTCCCGCTCAGGCCTACCTCACATTGGCGGGAGGTGCCGCAAATCGAGCAGGGGTGGGGAGAAACGCGACTGTTTTTTGTGCGGCCCGTTGGTGTTATGTACGGCCCGTTGAATGTTTGTGCGGCCCGGCGCACGACCGGGTGGGTCTGTGGCCCGCGCTCACCCTTCAAATAAAAGCATTGTGTAGAAGTTTCCTGTCATAGCTCTGGTAATCCTGGGAGCCCTTACAGGTTTGCGTTCCCGCCCAGAAAAAGCTGGCCGCACAAAGAACCATCTAAAGGCACGTTAAAAACAATATAGTAGTCGTTGTGCCAGTCTTCAATGTAACATTCAAGAAAGCAATTTTGGACGCAACGTGGTAAGCCAAGCTGCATGTCCAAGGGTGCGTGCAACGCTGGACAAATTGTTCGAAAAGCGGGCTCGACACGTCCTCCTGAGCATCACGATCATCATTTGATTTGATTCATCCTCATCCTCCCCATCATGATCATCCTCCCCTCCTCTTGCACTTGTAAAACATCACGGGCGTAATCGCCCGTCACTCCTCTTCCTTGTCATCATCACCCTGGCCCCCATTTTCCTTCTACTGGCTCCTCACTCCCATCTTTTCCCGCACCTCCTCCTCCTCCTCCTCGTTGTTCATTGTTCCTCCTGTCCCTCTGCACTATGCTCCTCCCACTGCATGCTCCTGCTGCCTCACTTCCTGCTAGCTCCTCAGAGGCCCCAAGAGGCTCTTCAGAGGCCCCAAGGGGCTCTTCAGAGGCCCCAAGAGGCTCTTCAAAGGCCCCAAGAAGCTCTTCAGGGGGCCCAAGAGGCTCTTCACGGAGCCTTCAGAGGCCCCGAGAAGCTCTTGCCCCAAGAGGCTCTCCAGAGGCCCCAGGAGGCTGAAGAGTGCCGAAGGGACTCTTCAGAAGCCCCAAGAATCTCTTCAGAGGCCCCAAGAGGCTCTTCAGAGGGCCCAAGAGGCTCGTCAGAGGCCCAAGCATTCAGATGCCCCAAGACCTGCCCCGCTTCACTGTTCTCGAGGATTCCTACACCCCGGAGAACCCCTGGCCGCACGAAGGCCCACCGGGCCGCGCCGAAGCCCATCTGGCTGCAATAGAACCTATCTCCCCTCTGGCGCGGACTAGATTGGGGAGACCAAAAGGTACCGATACCGCTACTCCCCGGACCTCTCCTGGGGTGCGTTCTGACTAGGATTTCGAGGCGAATCCAGCGGTGGCGACGAGGGACGCCCAGGAGGCCCAAGAAGAGGAAAACGAGGGAAGGGTAGATGTATGGGCACCTTTTCCTCCTCTGATAAGTGGGCCCCCCGACCGAAAATAAATACGAGTCGGCGGCGACCATAGCGCGGCTCGCCCCGTCTGCGCTCGGGGATCTTCTGACCCGGGTCAAGCCAGACCCGGGTCAGCGGGAAACCAAAAACCCGCAATGAAGGAAACAAAAACTGCAACGCAGATCTTCGCAAACCCGGGTCGGCCAACATGCGCGGCCGCCTCGCGGCCACGAGCGGCTCGCCAACCCGGGTCAGCCAGAGGGGGTCTTCGCAGGATCCTGCAGGATCCAGCGCCCTGGCTGACCCCCGTTTGCACCGACCCCCGTCTCGAGGCTCCCGCTGCGCGCCCGAGCAGAGGGCGCCGGCTTCGAGCGCGGCTGGGCCTGCGCGCCTCGGCCTCCTCGGGGAGGCGCGGCGCCGCCTCGGGGCAGCCCCCGCGGCGGCCCGGCACGAGGGCCGCAGAGCGGTTGCCAGTCGTGCACACAGCGCACCCGGAAGGAGAGAGGCTACCATTTAGAGGAAGAAGGTTACCATTTAGAGGAGCAAGGTTACCATTTAGGAGAGAGGTTACCATTTAGAGGGAAAAGGTTGCCATATGGAGGAGAAAGGTTACCATTTAGATGGGAAAGGAGAAAGGTTACCATTCAGAGGAAAAAAAAACTGTGCACATGCACCGATTCTGGCCAGGCCCATCCTGAGCCCAGGATCGGTGCATAGGCCCTCCTGCCGTGGCCAGGACACCATGTGCACCGATCCTGGGTCAAGGACGGGCCTTGCCAGGATCGGCGCATGTGCATAATTTTCTTCGCTCGAGCCAGTTACCATTGGCGCGCCAGCGGCGAGCTTCGAGGCGCGCCTGGAGGCCTCCATGGAGAGCGACCCCGAAGGAGGCGATCGGACGGAAGCCCCATCGCAGGTCGTTCCAGGCTTGGCGAGTTCGTTGGAATCAGTCCAACAGAGGGCTTGGCTGTGACTCGATGGTGTGACGGCTCTGCGCAAGGCTTGTGGCGCGCTGTTGCGACACCGCGATGCTAGCTAGGGGGGCCGTTTCCCGCGCCCGATCTGGCTGTTGACTGGCAGCCATGAGGTGCTACGTGAAGGCACGCCTGCGATCAGTTCGCTGCATTGGCGGTCCTCTGGCGCCTACGGCGTCATGGGTGGCGGGGCGGTCGCCAGTCCCCGCTCCCTGGTGAGAGGGGGTAGCGGCCTGGTGGCTATGCGGCGCGGCCGCGGGGGCGGGGTCCTGCTGGACTTCCGCCCCTTGAGGCGCCTCTCTCAAATTCCTTGGCTGACGCTGGCCTGCGCTGTCGTCGTCGGCGCCGTGGCCGTCGCCACCGCGACCTCCCGATGGAATTGCAGTTTGTTCGTCATCTTTGTCCAAAGCCGTGCACTTGCCCCAAGTGGGAATAAGGCCGATCCCAACCACTCGGGGCCGGTCCCAACCACTTGGGGCGGATTCCAACCACCGCGCAGGGGCCGATCCCAACGTGACAGGATCCTACATTAGTGCTTCCAGGCGAACACAAGATTACAGACGGATTACAACCTCTACAGAGCCTCTGAAACGCTTCTGCAAAGCCTCTGATATTCGTAGTAGTAGTAGTAGTAGTCCCACCAGCCCTTTGGGCGTGAGTGGTTTAGCGAGCTTTCTCTGTTCTCAACCCCCCAACCCCCCTTCTTCCCCTTCGGGGAGGGGTTTACCCCTCCCCCTACCCCCTCCCCCTGGACCTGGAGAGCGCACCCCGCGGGTCGTCAGGGTGGTCTTTTTCGACGCCTGGGAGGGCCAAAAAACGACGACCCTCACGAGGATTCTGGCTCCGACGGGGGGACGCTCTTGTAGCCCCCTCCTCTTCTGTTAAGCCAAAACCCTTGCTTTTACGAGGGTTTTGGCCCCATTTTGGCCTCCCGAGGGGGCCGCGCTCATCTTCCTTCATAGCAAAATCATTGATTTTACGAGGGTTTTGGGCTCATGTTGTCCTTTTCAGGGGGCAGCGCTTCTTTGCGCTTCTGAGGAAGTCGCAAGAGGCGCCAAGATGGCCCCAAGAGGCCCCCAGGAGCATCCCAAGAGGCCTCCAAGAGGCCCCCAAGAGGCCCCCAAGAGGCCCCCAAGAGGCCCCCAGAGGCCCCAGAGGCCCCCAAGAGGCCCCCAAGAGGCCCCCAAGAGGCCCCCAAGAGGCCCCAAGAGGCCCCACGAGGCCCCGACCAGAGAACGACTCATACCACGAAGACCCGAACGACTCACCCAGAAGGAGGAACGAACGACTCCTACAAGGACGAGGCGCCCGACTCACCCAGGAGGAGCCCGAACGACTCACACCACGACGAACGACTCACACCACGAGGAGCCCGAACGAGTCACACCAGTACTACTACTACTACTACTACTACTACTACTACTACTACTACTACTACTACTACTACTACTACTACTACTACTACTACTACTACTACTACTACTACTACTACTACTACTACTACTACTACTACTACTACTACTACTACTACTACTACTACTACTACTACTACTACTACTACTACTACTACTACTACTACTACTACTACTACTACTACTACTACTACTACTACTACTACTACTACTACTACTACTACTACTACTGCTACTACTACTACTACTACTACTACGACTACGACTACGACTACGACTACGACTACGACTACGACTACTACTACTACTACTACTACTACTACTACTACTACTACTACTACTACTACTGCTACTACCACTACCAGTACTACAACTGATCCTACTGGTACTACTTCTACTACTACGACTGGGAGCCGAAGAGGAGGAAGAGGAGGAGGGAGAGACGGAAATGGGAGGCAAGACAGAAGGCGGTCGTTCACCAGTCCTACACGTAACCGACTCTGTCGACTCACACGACGGCGACTTCCTGGACCAGAATGCATGTGGTGTGCGTCGTTGGGGCCCCTCGCCCTGGTGTGAGTCGTTCGGGCTCTTCCCTGTGTGAGTCGTTCGGGCCCCTCGCCGAACGACTCACACAAGGAAGGAGGGGCCCGAACGACTCTGTCCAGGAGGGGGGACCCGAACTACTCACACCAGGTCCACGGGCCCGAACGACTCATACCACGAAAAACCCGAACGACTCACACCACAAGGAGGAGCCCGAACGACTCATACCAGGACGAAGCGCCCGACCCATTCACACCACGAGGAGCCCGAACGACTCACACCACGACGCGGGCCTCGAACGACTCGATCCGCTACATGGAATGGATCCACTACATGGAATGAGACGGGATGCGCCGACAGTCATGTTGAGAGCCTCGAGCTTGTGCATACCTGCAAGACCTCTACCACTACTTCTACTACTACGACTAGTACTACGACTACTACTACTACTACTACTACTACTACTACTACTACTACTACTACCTATTAGTACTACGACTACTACTACTACTACTACTACGACTACTGCTACTACTACTACTACTACTACTACTACTACTACTACTACTACTACTACTACTACTACTACTACTACTACTACTAACTACTAGTACTAGTACTACTACTACTACTACTACTACTACTACTACTACTACTACTACTACTACTACTACTACTACTACTACTACTACTACTACTACTACTACTACTACTACTACTACTACTACTACTACTACTACTACTACTACTACTACTACTACTACTACTACTACTACTACTACTACTACTACTACTACTACTACTACTACTACTACTACTACTACTACTACTACTACGACTCCTACGACGAAGGGCCCGAACGACTCGCACGCGGACGAGGTGCCCAAACGCCGCACACCACGAGAAGCCCGACCGACTCACACCAGGACGAAAGGCCCGAACGACTCACACCACGAGGAGCCCGAACGACTCACACCAGGACGAGGGGCCCCGACGACTCACACCAGGACGAGACGCCCGAACGACTCCCACCACGAGGAGCCCGAACGACTCACAACACGACGAGCCCGAACGACTCACACCAGGAGGAAGGGCCCGAACGACTCACACAACGAGGATACCGAACGACTCACACCAGGAATAGGGTCCCGAAAGACTCACACAAGGACGACGGGGCCGAAGGACTCGCACAACGAGGGCCCGCACCGCCGCCTTCGTCGTCGCCGTCGTCGTCGTCGACGTCGTCGTCGGAAGCGGGAAGAAGGAGGAACATGGGGGGGGGGTATGCGGCGCCAAGCGGACACACGCCTGAAAAACAAAACTGTCGGCACGCTTCGCAAGAGTTGCTGCTGTGAGATGGGATGGTGGGGATGCGCGAAGCGTAAAGAATTGTTGTTGTTGTTGTAGTAGCATTTGTAGTAGCAGTAGAAGTAGAAGTAGAAGAAGTAGTAGTAGTAGTAATAGTAGTAGTAGTAGTAGTAGTAGTAGTAGAAGTAGTAGTAGTAGTAGTAGTAGTAGTAGTAGTAGTAGTAGTAGTAGTAGTAGTAGTAGTAGTGGTAGTAGTAGTAGTAGTAGTAGTAGTAGTCACACTGGTAGTAGTAGTAGTAGTAGTAGTAGTAGTAGTAGTAGTAGTAGTAGTAGTACTAGTAGTACTAGTAGTACGTAGTAGTAGTAGTAGTAGTAGGAGTAGTAGTAGTAGTAGTAGTAGTAGTCGCCGTAGTGGTAGTAGTGATAATAGGTAGCCGTAGTAGTGGTAGTAGTGGTCGTAGTCGTAGTGGCGATAGTATAATACTAATAATATTACTGGTGGAAGTAGTTGTAGTAGTAGTAGTCATCGTCGTCGTAGTAGTAGTAGGCACTAGTAGTAGTAGTAGTAGTAGTAGTAGTAGTAGCAGTAGTAATAATGATATGAGTAGTAGTAGTAGAAGCGAAAATAGTAATAGTAGTAGTAGTTGGAGTGGTGGTAGTAGTCGTAGTACTAGTAGTAGTAGTAGTAGTACTAATAATGATAATAGTCATACTACCAGTAACAGTAGTAATCGAAGTAGTGGTAATGGTAATGGTAATGGTAATGGTAATGGTAATGGTAATGGTAATGGTAATGGTAATGGTAGTGGTAGTGGTAATGGTAGTAGTAGTGGTGGGAATCATAGAGGTCGTAGTAGAAGTAACAATAATCGTAAAGTAAAAGTTCTGGTAGTAGTAGTGCTGGAAATAAAACTGATCATACGTCTGCTCTAATCATGGAAGAAGTACGTTAATAACACTGAGGCTAAAATTCGGAATAAAAATCAGCGCTCTAGTAGTAGAGTAGTAATGAAAATAAGTGTAATGGCAATCGCAGTTACAGTAGTTAAAATAGTAGTCGTAGTAGTGATGCAAGTAGCACTGGTAAACGTACTAGTCGTAGTCGTGGTAGTCGCATTAATAATGGTAGTAGTAGTAGTGATGAAAAAGTAGTAGTAGTAGTAGTAGTAGTAGTAGTAGTTGTTGTAGTAGTAGTAGTAGTAGTAGCAGTAGTAGTAGTAGTAGTAGTAGTAGTAGTAGTAGTAGTAGTAGTCGTAGTAGTAGTAGTAGTGCTACTACTACTACTACTACTAACAGTCGTAGTCGTAGTCGTAGTCGTAGTAGTAATAATACTAATAGCACTCGCACGAGTGGTACACATCGTAGTAATCGTGGGAGCAGGCGTAGTAGTATTTAAGAATAATCCTCGTAGTAGTAGTAGTAGTAGTAGTAGTAGTCGTAGTAGTAGTAGTAGTAGTAGTAGTAGTAGTAGTAGTAGTAGTAGTAGTAGTAGTGGTAGTAGTAGTAGTAGCCGTAGTATAGTCGTAGTAGGAGTGGTCGTCGTACTAGTAGTAGTAATAGTGGTACTACTACTACTACTACTACTACTACTACTACTACTACTACTAATAATAATAAAAGGAGTGGTAATAGTAGTAATGGTAGTTAGTAACATATAAACAAAGAAATTACCCCGACGGAAAAACCCCGCATAAGAATCCTCTGGGCGAATCTGGAAAAAAACCATCACCGTCGTCCTCGTGGTTGGTGAGGCGTCCTGGCTGTCTCTTCTGCGTATATTTCCTGTCGCCTTGGCGCGGGCCCCCCTTCCACTCCTTACGTTGTCCCCATCCTCGCCCCCCTGTTTGTTCCGCGCCCCGCCACCTCCTCCCCTTCCTGTTGCATGAGCGCGCATGTCGATGTTCCTCGGCGCCGTCGCCGCCACGGCCAGCACAGGCGCGTTCTCTACTGGTCACGTCGCGCAGCCGTTGGGACAACCCCGCGGGCCAGGCTGTCGGGACAACCCCGCGAGCCGCTGGCGCGCAAGACCAAGCCGTTGGGACAACCCCGCGGGCTTCGAGCGAGGCGCAGCCGCGCTCAGGCGGAAGGCAGCACGAAGCCCAGCTCTGCCGCGAGCTGCTTCGCCTCCGCCCTGGACAAAACCGCCTGAGACTTCCTCCATATTCAGGCTTGAGGAGCCCAAAAGTGACGACAATTACAATGTTCCGATGACCCGCTCGGATTACCAACGTGATCTGCGGGCCCCATGGGGAGGGGGCTCCCGCCTGAGACTTCCTCACAATTCACTCAGAGACGAGGCTCCCGCCTGAGACTTCCTCCAAATTCAGGCTTGAGGAGCCCAAAAGTGACGACAATTACAAGGTTCCGATGACCCGCTCGGATTACCAACATGATCTGCGGGCCCCATAGGGAGGGGGCTCCCGCCTGAGCCTTCCTCAGAATTCACTCACAGACGAGGCTCCCGCCTGAGACTTCCTCCAAATTCAGGCTTGAGGAGCCCAAAAGTGACGACAGTTACAGGTTCCGATGACCCGCTCGGATTACCAACATGATCTGCGGGCCCCATAGGGAGGGAGCTCCCGCCTGAGACTTCCTCCCAATTCACTCACAGACGAGGCTCCCGCCTGAGACTTCCTTCATTTTCAGGCCTGGGGAGCTCAAAAGTGACGACAGTTACAAGATTCCGATAACCCGCTCGGGTTACCAACATGATCTGCGGGCCCCATAAAAAGGGTGCTCCCGCCTGAGACTTCCTCACAATTTACTCACAGACGAGGCCCCCGCCTGAGACTTCCTCCAAATTCAGGTTTGAAGAGCCCCAAAATATCGACGGTTACAGGATTCCGGTGTCCCGCTCGGATTACTAACATGATCTGCGGGCCCCATAAGGAGGGAGCTCCCGCCTGAGACTTCCTCCTAATTCACTCACAGACGAGGCTCCCGCCTGAGACTTCCTCCATTTTCAGGCCTGGGGAGCTCAAAAGTGACGGCAGTTACAGGATTCCGATGACCCGCTCGGATTACCAACATGATCTGCGGGCCCCATAGGGAGGGGGCTCCCGCCTGAGACTTCCTCACAATTTACCCAACGATGATGAGGATGAGGATGATGAGTGGTGGTGAAGATGAGTGGTGAAGAGGATGATGACTGATTGTGAGTGGTGGTGGCGATGATGATGTTTGAATGAAGATGATGCCGATGCCGATGCCGATGATGATGATGATGTTCATGAGCGTGTGAGAGAGTGCGAGTGATGATGATGATGAGTATGTGAGTGACTAAGCATGTGAGAGAGCATCATCGATCATGCTGATGAGGTTGATGATGAGAGAGTGTGAGTGAGTGTGAGTGGGTGTGTGTGTGTTCCTGTTCCTGCGCGGGGTGTCCAGAGAAAACAAGAACCCCACTTTGGATGTGGGGAACTAGTAGTGGTAATCGTAGTACTTGTAATTGTAGCAGTTGTAATGGTGGTGAGAGAAATGGAGATAGTGGTACTGGTAGCGGTCGTGGTGGTAGTAATGATAGTACTTGTGCTTGCGCACCACCAATATCATTCGCAAAATTCGGACTTGTCGTCATCGATTCAATCGTAGTAGTGAGGATATCAGTGCGAATGGTACTTGTAATCGTAACAGTACAAATGGTAATCAGATGAGTGATAATAGTAACGGTAGTAATAACAATAATAGCAGTAGTGGCAGCAGTCGTGGCGGAACAGTAGTCGCAGTAGGCACAGTAGTAAGGGTAGTGGCTACTACTACTACTGCCTACTACTACTACTACTACTACTACTACTACTACTACGACGACGACGACGACGACGACGACGACGACGACGACGACGACGACGACGACGACGACGACGACGACGACGACTACGACGACTACGACGACGACTACGACTACTACGACTACTACTACTACTACTACTACTACTACTACTACGACTACTACTACTACTACTACTACTACTACTACTACTACTACTACTACTACTACTACTACTACTACGACTACTACTACTACTACTACTACTACTACTACTACTACTACTACTACTACTACTACTACTACTACTACTACTACTACTACTACTACTACTACTACTACTACTACTACTACTACTACTACTACTACTACTACTACTACTACTACTACTACTACTACTACTACTACTACTACTACTACTACTACTACTACTACTACTACTACTACTACTACTACTACTACTACTACTACTACTACTACTACTACTACTACTACTACTACTACTACTACTACTACTACTACTACTACTACTACTACTACTACTACTACTACTACTACTACTACTACTACTACTACTACTACTACTACTACTACTACTACTACTACTACTACTACTACTACTACTACTACTACTACTACTACTACTACTACTACTACTACTACTACTATACTACTACTACTACTACTACTACTACTACTACTACTACTACTACTACTACTACTACTACTACTACTACTACTACTACTACTACTACTACTACTATGCTGTTTTCCCTTCCACCCGTGAGGCTTTGTGCGTGTGCCGCCGCGCCTCGCGCGCGCCGGGCCGCAGGCCTTGGTCGCAGCACCTGCTAGGCCAATGCGGGGAGAGGCCCCTAGCCTCCACCGCGCCCCTGTGGGCAACGGCCGCCCGCGTGAGCCTGGAAGGACCTTAATAGAGCCTCCCACGCACACAACCAACGCCCCCTACCTTCAAGGGAGCGGGTGGTCCAACCGCCGAGGGGCCCTTAAGAGGGCCCGTGCACTACCGGCCCGCTCTACTGAGCAACTGGCTCTGCGGCGCAGCAACACCCAAGGACCCTTCAAGAAGGGTGGAACAGGGAGGGCAAGCACCGGAGGGCCTGTTGAAACCGCTCTTGGCCACGCTCCGGCAAGGACCACGATCCGACATCAACCATTGCTTGGTCGATGTACCCTCGGGCTGGCTTCAAGGGCCCCCATCGACCCAGAGCTTGGGTGGCATCGTAATTGCCATGCGCTGTGAAATGCCACGTGGCACCTCCGCGTCTGAGGCAATGTGGCGTGAGGTTGGGGCTCTGTAGCCAAAAAAACTTCGCGAGCTCAACGATTTGCTGCTTGAGGGCGGCGAAACCACCCGGGAAGAGAGGGTCGAAGTTCCCGAGAGGAGCCAAAACTTGCATGAGGAACTTGATTAACAACGGGTCGTACCAAATGACGTGCTCCACGTGCCCATGCCGTTTTGCCCCCTTGCTGTCAGGGAGCGTTAGCAGCACAGCAGCGCCCCCGCCTAGACTGACCGGAGCAAGCATGCGAAGCCGGTCAGCAAAGCGGCCGCCGTGCGATCCCAGGCCCGGAGTAGCGCTACTGCAGCCATCCCTTGGACTAGGTCTCTGGACAACGGCAGCACACGGCGACGACGGGACGACCGAGTCCAGTTGGACATGTAGAGTGTGGATGTATCGAGCTTTCGCCTTGACCGCGGGTAGAGGCGCTTGAACCCACATACCACATCGCTGCCCCACGACTGCGGCAAATCGTCCTGATACAAGTGGTCGATGTACTCTCCAATGACATCATCTAACTCCTCAAAACTGCTTGGCATACGAATTCCAAGAGAGGTCAGATAGCAGAAGAAACTGAGAACGGCACGGCGGTAGCGAATGACAGTCGGCGGCTGAATATTGACGTACTTTATGTGCGCTTTGCGTGGACCTGGAGCTGCACGCTTGCTACCCGGCATTGCTGGCAAGCGGGGCCCCCTCCAGCAGCCTATCGGCTGCGTCCGACGCGTTCTAGCCACGAATGGTCCACGAGCACAGCGCGCGCAGATCAGCTGCCAAAGTCACCGCCGCGAACCGCCGAAGGGGCCGATTGAGCACCCTCGCGCTCGAAGAACCCTTAGCCGCCACGCAAGATGCGACGCGGGAGTCGAACACCTGGAAAAAACCGTTTTCCATGCTGGTCCGGGTTGGCCACTCGCGCCCGGACGTACGTCAGGAATGCAATGAATTCGAAGACGTTGATGTGTTGGGCGCGTCGCCAAGCACACCTTTGTACCACCTCCCATTTCCATATCGGAGCTCGGTATGGCACCTGCTGCCGGGACCCTTCGACGAGAGCCTGGGTCAGCAGAAGCACGTCCGAGCCGCGATAGTATGCGATAGTCGGCTTGCGCGAGCAAGCTGTGAAGGTGGCCCTGTTCCTGGCCTTGCCCACCTTGTCTAACATCCGCTCTATCACCAACGTGGCTTCTGAGCGTGCGAGACCCGCTCGCAGCCGGTCTGTGCTGGCCGCCAGGCCGCGGGCCCCGCTCGCTTGGCTGAGGGGGGGGGCGCAACCAAACCGAACTCGCCGAGCGCTCCCAGGACAGCTCCCGCGCACGCCTTGCACAGGTCGTTGGGGTAGACCTTCACCTCACGAGCATCACGCGTCACGAGGCTGCGTGCCCCTCGGGCCATCCATGAATGGGCATGGCAAGGGCGCATGTCCAGGGCACGATGCAAAGCGCAACAACTATGTAGCAGACGCAGCCCCAAGTGGCGAGAGCCCCCGAAGCAGCAGGCCCAGACCTCCGTGAGGAAGACGTCCTCGGACTGCTGCATGGTGACGGCGGCAGGCAACTCCCAGCCACATCCACCAATGGGGCGCATTACAACCGCCACCCCGCCGTGGAGCAGCCGATGCTGCAGACGCCCCAAAGCAAACGCGAAGTCGGCGTTGCGACGCCTCGTCCTCCGCTGTTTGCGCCCCGGCTGCCAGGGCTGGGAATTCCCGTCACGGGTCGCCCCGGGTCCTGGTACGAACCAATGTTCGAAACCAATGTCCCCACGACTCAGCATGTCCTTCCGCCCCTCCGTTACGCGGCAGTCGGGTGCACCCCCCGTCCGCGCCCAGAAAATAGGCTCTGAGACGGGCACCCCGAGCGCGGCGCAAGCCCAGGAGAGCGGCGCGCCGGGGCCCTCGCACCCCTCAATGAACTAGATATGGAACGCCCCTTCCCCCACGCATGTTACGGCGCGGTGGGCGCGCAAGCGCCCTAGGGAGCAGAACGCCCCCGCGCAACCGAGCGGGCAAGCTGCCCACTCCCCGCGCACGGGCACGCATCCGCCGCGCGAGGGGCACGGGCCGGGCTCCGCAGGCTGGCCGAGGATTGGCTCCTCCGCTAGCGCCGCAGACCACGCCTCTTGGCGCTCCGCCCGCCCCACCGCCAGGGGGCAGACAAAGCTGGTAGCTTCAGCAACGCCGCCGCCGCTCTCCGCGGCGTCGGACGTGCTCACGACCTTCGATATGCTCGCGCGGAGGTTCACGAAGGCCAGCGGGAGCAGGGCCCCGCCAAGAAGCACCTCGTCAATGACGTTATCAGGCGGAGCCAGCAACGCCCCAGTAGGCCCGAAGCTGTTGACGAAGGGAAAAATGTCCTGCAGCACTGAAAAGAGCGGCCTGCGGAAGCCTGCGGCGAAGCAGAAGAGGCCTGACCAGTGCTGAACCTCGCCGGCAGACCACGAGGGCTCCCCGAGCAAGACGAGCGATTTCATGCACAGCTTCAGCGACTTGTCCCTGCTGTGCATAAGACGCCCGCGCAGGCCGTCAATCTCCCCGCCAAGGATGCCGGCCCTCAGCCCGCGGACGAGCGACTTGCCGGCATTGAGGGGGGGGCCCTGCGCCGCGCAGACCGCAGCGAAGCGATCCATGGCCTCGGAGCGGCCGCCTCCTGCAGGGTCCTTTGACAGGTCGTCCAACCAGAGCTTCACTTTCGAAAGGTGGTCGTAGCCGTCCATGCACACAACGGCAATGTCCTCCGAGGGCATCGCCCTGTCCTTTCGCAGCTCGCAACGCGGTGAAACCGCAGCCGCATGGAAGACGAGTTTCCACGCCGCGCACTGCATGACGTCGACGGCGCCGACCCAGCCCATCGGCACAGCTCGCCTTCCTACGTAAGTCATAACATTCGGGTCGCCGCCGAAAGCGCTCAATGGTACCTGCTTCTCGAACGCAAACATGCCCAACCACTCGTCTGGCATGAAAAACACGTTGAAGCATGACTCCATATCTTCAGAATCCACCCAGAAGACCTCGTCCTCCTCCAAGACCGCCAGCCATAACTGGCCAATATAAGGAAGAAAGCCACTGTCCCCCCGAAGTCGCCGGAGGAATGCGTCGATGAGCGCGATGATGCATATGGGGCGCAGCAGATCGACCCTCGCGCCGTCTACGCGCTTGACTTTGTCCACCCCCATCGCCCCGTTCAGCGCCAGCTCGCCGCGGGCATCGCGAAAGATTCTGTCCGCGCCTACGGGCGCGAACAGCCCGCGAGCGCTGCCCGCGCTCGCCAGACTGAACCATTCATCGTCCGCGGCGTGGACCCGCGAGCGCGGAGCGACCGCGGGCCACTCGGATTGCGGCAGGAGGCGCCGGCTCGGGCTGATCAGGCCCCCCTGGAGCTCCTCCGAGACATAGTCTATGATCGGCAGGCTGCACGCCTTGCCAGGGGCCGGCCACGCAGGCAGGACCTTGCTGCAGACCAGCTCGCGCCGCCTCGAAACGACCTCGCCAGCGTACCCGACCCTCTTGTTGCGCAGCTCCTCGCGGACCTCCGCCGCGCTGAACGGCATGCCTGGAGCTGCCCAGAGATCCGCCGCCGCCCCCCAAATGTGACTGAGGGCGCGGCGGTGCGCATCGCTCAGACTAGCTTGGAGGGCGAAAGAGGGGGTCCGCAACAGGGGGTCTTCAATGGGGGCTGAATGGCCCATGTATGCTCAATGTATCGCTCATGTATGTGATCGGGTACGATTGGCATCTTATGCTGGCGGTCATTGATGTGCAGTCATTCGTGCCCGCGCGTTGCCCGCGCGGGCACGCGCGCCGTCCATCCCTTATCGTTCATGCGTGCGGGCGTTCTTGCATATTGCGTGTGGGCCGGCGAAGTGGAGTGCAAGTGTGTCTTGATTGTGCGGTTGATGATCGCGTACGTTCTCAAACGATGACTTCTCGACCCCCAAGACAGATTTGGATTGGGCCCCGCGATTCTCCCAAAATGTGAATTCACATTCTGGCCCCTTCATAAAGACTCCTACACAAAATTCCAAAATGTGAATTCACATTTTCCTTTTTCCCAAAATGTGAATTCACATGTTGCGTTTCCCCACAATGTGAATTCACATTTTGCCCTGGCCTTCAAGATCCCCAAAACTGAGGCGCAGTGTTCCGCATGTCAGATTGGCTGGGCAGATTCCGACACTCACCTGACCGTTTTCGTGTGTTCCAACCATTTCTTTTTGCGCCCTTAGCGCGCGTTGCCTTCGTCGCCTTTCCCGAGCCCCCGCCCCCTTGCTTCCTTTCCCCTCAAGTCTCGCGCGCGGGTGCAGGCGGGGGGCTTCAATTGCCCCCCCCGCCGAACACAGCAATCGAGGATGCATCGCCCATTCATGGCCTTTAAAAACATCATTGCCGGGACCCTGCGCCCGACCCCCACTTTCACCCTTCAACTAGCGGCCATGCGCAGACATGCCGGCACTGGCGCCCATCCGGCGCACGCGAGGAAGTTTAAGGCATGCAGCGTGGCTCTGGCGAGCAAGAGCGGCTCGCTGGTGGCATCACCTTCCGTACTTCGGGGTCCCGCGGGGCCGTCTCTCCAGAACCCCTCGGCGAAGTCCATATTGATAGGTAGGAGCTCCGGCCGCCCGTGCCCCGACGGTGGCGCAGAGGCGTCGGCGGAGCAAGTCGATGTGAAGTATGACGGATAAACCTCTTTCGAAGACGGCTCGGCACCAGACTCCGCAAGGTCTCCGGCAGCGCGCAGTCGCGCCCCAAATTTGCCCAAACGAGATGGGCCGTTCAAAACTGCCAGCGCTAAGGCCGATAGAACTTCATGGGAATCGTTGCAGCGCCCGGCTGCGCTTCGCAGAGCGGCTTGCCACTCGGCTGCGCTTCGCAGGGCGAAGTTAAGCTCCGTCGCCAGACAGGGCCGGCACGCCCGCGCCCACCTGGAAATGTGCGCCACGCCGGCACCCGCCGGCCTGTGGGTGGACGCGGGCGTGTCGCACGCTTGCTGGCCCAGCCGGTCTTGCCCTTCCAATGCTTCCCGTCCTTCCCCATGCCCTTGTTCTGCTGCCCGTGCTTGTCCTTGCCCGCCTTGCCAAAGCTGCCGGAATTCCCGGAGTTGCCGGAGGCGCTGCCTGAGCTCGGCCACTCGTGGTTGTGGCCGCTCCAGTCTTTCCTCTGAGAATCGGGGTAAGATGACAAAGGAATTAAGATATCATGTTTACTCTGCTCAGCGAAAGCGGAGGCGGGATGAGACATTGATAAGACAAGTATCCGTTAAGCAAGACTACTCTATCAGGAATATGAAGGGGGGAGGAAGGCCGAGGACGGACGACGACGAATCGCCCACGCGCCCCAGCGCGCTCCTTTTCTCCCCTGCCAGCCGAGGTCGGCTGGTTCGAGCAGTTGTATGGCTGCAGAAACGCAGCTTCAGTTCACGCGGACAGTGCAATGCATGCAAGCTAAGTTAAGTTCTAATTGAGTAGGAGGCGGAGAGGAGCATATTTACCCCCCCCGCGGCGGGCCGCGTAGAGCCCATCCAGCCACAGCACCCCCGGCCTGTACATTTGCACAACCACTGGAGCCAACCCGAATAAGCTTTTACGGCTCAACGGTGGCTGCCAGGGGGCCAAGGGCCGAAGGGGCTCGACGTTTCCCACCATGGTTATAAATAGTTTCTCCCCGCTGGACCGGCTTAGCCGACCAGTAGAGAGGTCCGCGCCCAACGCGCTTAGCGCGTGGGTAAGGTGTTTTGCGCGTGCCTGCCGCGGACGGAGTCACGCGGGCCGCGCTCAATTGAGGTCCTCGAACGGATTCCACGAACTCTCTCGCCTGGGCGGCGCTGGAGGCGGCGGATTTGAAGTCGCCGATCCTCCCGTCTGCGCGCCCATGCCACGAGGCGTGCGAGACCGCCCTCTTTCTCTGTCAGTATTCCCAACCAGCGCCGCCTCTCTCGGCGGGAAATGTTGTTCATGCTCCAATTTTGATAGCCAGGTCAAGTATGGCAGATTGTACCATTCATCGTTAGTGAGCCACGTGATCCTGTTCCGGGAGGTGATACCCAACAAGGATCCCATTCACGCAGCACGGGTAGGACTGGTCAGGATCGCATTCGTAGCCGTATCCTGCGACACTGCTGGCAGCATCCGAGGCAGCGCCTGCGGCAGCGCCCACCGCCGCGGGCAGCACAAGGCCGGCGGCATCAGCAGCGGCCGCAGAGGCATCATCCATGGCTGCATCGCGCGCGCGTCGCAACTCCGACCGATCCCTCGTGTTGGGATCTTGTAGGTTAGCCTCTCTGGTCGGCGCGGCTGAGCCGGCGGCAGAACGTGGGGAACCAGTAGCTTCCTCAGACGCCTGAGCATCTGAGATGCCAGGTCGGAGTGACGGCGTACGAGACAAAGGTCTTGCCTTTCGTCCAGCAGGCGCTCGTGGCCCCACGATCTCGGTTTCGCCGTCGTGCTCAGGATCATTAGTCCTACCGTTTATAAATTGTAATATGCTTCTGGCAGCGGTTGCTGCGGCGACGCCATATAATCCGCATGCAGTGCGGAACGGACCGTCTTCTCTGTCCTGGAGATCGGTACTGGGGTCAGGATACTTATCCTGTAGCCAAGTTATGGCATCTTGTATTAGAGCACCGTGGCGACGGACGTCATTCTGTACTTTCCTGCCCATCTTGTGGGCCCATGTTTCTATAATGTCGTCTGTCTCAACAACCGCGCGAATTCGGCAGTCCAAGACATATTCGTCGGTCCGTTTCTTCGATTCAAACCCATTCGTGCTCACCATTTCGGGACGAATGATTTGCCCCGGTAACCAATAAAATGATCCTCCGATATGAAATACCTGATTAGCTCACGAACAATTGCGAAAATCCTTATGGGTCGAAGGCCCAGTTCCATGTGTTGTGTTGGTACTAACCAATTGTCATCCACTATTTTCTTGATGATCGCCGGGGTCGCATAGTCTGCCGTTCCGGTCAGGGTAACCCTGCCGGGTGTAGTAGGGTTTATTCCAGCATGTTCAATTATGCAATGAGCGGCAACCTCTCGAACTTCGCCCCCGAACAATCATATTTTGATCAGATGGTCCTCATGGTGAAATTACACGTGTCCCTCAGGTTCGTCAAAAGCGAGGAGTCCGTCAGTTATCGACGCGGCCTTAGGCCCGCTGATCACTTTGAGGTCCAAAACCATTTGCGACTGTTCGCGCGCCCTCGCGGCTGAGCCGGCGGCACGTCACAACGCGGGAATAATGAGACGATGGTCCCGACACATGCCAACCCGTCTTGAAACGGAGTGAGAACTGCGGGTCGGTCGCGCTCTGAAATTGTTCTCCCAGGCGACCGGTAACCTCGCAGGAGGGTTGTCGTTGTTGGCGTTGTTTCCAGTATCTTCAGGAAATACGCCGAACCAATACATGTCAAACTGTATAGCATCATCTATTGTGGCAAGTGTAGGAACAAAACAGTTTGCTCTCCTCATGTTGTTGAACCACCGTACCCAGCCGATCCTAGGAGTGATCAAATCATCTGGTTCATCAGGCCAGCGAAATGCTTGCAGGGCTGGGCAGGACCTGGGGCGAGCGTACTGGTCAAAACCAGTCGCCTACAATTTCGGCCACCATTTATTAATGGGAAGTGTTCGCCTCTGTACACTTGTGGCCGAGCGTTCTAGCCACGATGCAAATCTCTTGACCAAAGGCCTTATAAGTATTGGAAGAAAGGAGCATGTCGCGCCGGAGGCTGAGCCTCTGCGTTTTCTGGGACCCAAGCCGGAAAGTTCCCCTGCTGGCTGTTGCAAAATATTGTGCCAGCAGCCGCCATTGTGGCAAAGTTGGAGACCCATTCTCGCTCCTGCTGATTGTTGTTGGCGACGTTTTTCGCAATGTTCGCAGAAGCTCTCCTTTGTCTCTTTATCCGCGCATCCATGTATTCATGACGATTCAATGACAGAGTTGCTTCTTCATCCACTATTATCCAAATACCACGTGCCTCAAGGGATTACGGGATAGTTTTGCACCTCCATGTCTGGGTCATGTAATCGTGTGAAACCCTATACTTATATCTGATTGGGCAATTACAGACGGGACAGTTGGCAAAACCTGTCCTCACCCAGTGGTAACGGAAACAAAGAAATCTCCCATCGTCATCCCACGGTGTGGATATAATTCGATCTTGAATCTCGGTTTCCAGCCTTGTTTCGCGGTTCCAATTAATAATCAGTCTCTCGTCTGTATTAACCCAGGCAATAATCGACGCGTTGTCGAAAGTGACCTCGTACGAAGACAATTCGCGGTCAAAGAGCACCGTCCAGCGCATCTGATTCGCCTGCCTCACGAGGGAGACGGCTTTGTCGATGTCCGTGAATTTCGGCACCTCCCGGGACACCAATGTCCCGTCTGGGCATACTCTGTACGAGAAGCGGGTGAGTACTCTGCCAGTGAAAACAAGGATAATATCCCATTGTTCATGATGCTTGAGATTGGGGAGACATGACCAGAGGTGGCGTATGTCATCCACGTGCAAGGTACCCACCTTTGGCGGCTCCCCATTCCGAGCCTGGTTGCCCATAGATACTACAGTTTTTATGGTGGGCGCTTGTCCATATCTCCTTTGGCTTAGCCACGGAGGAAAATCCGAGGGGTCAGGCATAGTTGGGCTGTTGTGTGCCGGAAGCAAACGCAATAAATCGTAATCTGCGGCGTAACAAAGCCCAGAGTTGCCCGCCGGAAAGCGAACATTTCCACTCGCAGACTCAAAAAATGTGTGTAGGCTCGTAATATGTAGAAGAGATCCGTGACTCCTGACTCGGCCAGGGTCGCACGGGACATACATTCTTTCAATCGAAGCGGTGAACGTTGAATGTCCCTGACATGCCCTACAGACTTGCGGTATGGGCATTTCTCTTCCATTGTTCTCTTGCAGAGATATCTTATCGTGTTTTCCCACAGAGCGTGGATTAGTGTTCCAACAATCTTGGGGCTGTCTTTTGGGGAAATCCCCAAAACATCGATTGTCCCTGCCGGCAACGCAGCTATGCTGTGTGCAGCCAAGGCGTACGGTTGGAAAGTAAAACCGTCATCATATAGTTTCTGCACCAGGTCTCCAAAGTAGACCCAGCCTCCTGACGATCTAGCATAATCCGAGCAGTGCCTCGCGATGTATACAGCACATTGGCCTATTATTTTGGCCAAATCATCCGCTCGGAAACTCAGGCCACTCCAGGTGTCCGAACTGCCTAAGGCAGCCGGGTTTTCATCGTCATTTTCTCCAACTATAAGTGGCCGCAGGCACGCATAGGCGCCCCGGAGAACACCCGTCCGGACAGTCATCGGAATGAAACTCGGCTATCACATAATCCTTTGCATATGCGAAAGATCCGTCATCTTGATTGAGACCTGCCAATATTGCAAAGATGGGATCTTCCACAAATTCTGCCACGTATCGAAGCGTAATTCCCGTTTGCTTACGGATGGCTTCGATGTCCGGTGGTACAGGGCCCGTGATATGGGGGTCCTGGAGCATCTGCTTTAGAGGTCCAGGCGTAGCCTGAAGTATACGATGGCGTTCATCTGTTGTCACATACAATCGTTTCTCTTTAAATACAGCAGCATGCCCCACCGTTACCTCTCGGTCCCCATCATAAGGGTCCCTGTACTTTGGCTGTCCCTGTCTTTTATCTGGAGTAGGCGAAAGGCACGATCTTCGGAACATATTCGTAGACGCCGGTCCACGTGGAAAAGTTTCGTCGCCCATTGACTCCAGAAATTGAGGATCGCTCTCGTGCGGAAAGATGAGATACGTAACGCTAAGCTAAGGGGACGCAGGCGGGGGAACCGCGGGGCGGATGCCGGGGGAACCGCCCGGGGCGGGTAGAACTGCCCGGCCCCTTTAAGATACAGGGTAAGAACCCTCTAGGCAAAGCCTAGGTAGGGAAATAGTCCGGAATAATAAAAAAAAATATCCCCAGACTATGTTTTGACTATTTTTGAACACTCCTCCTGTGGAGGGGCACGCACGACTTCACCCTGGAAGCGGGCCACAGGAAGCAAACGGGGCCGCGGAAGGGCGACGCTCCGGGCGGCGGGGTCGCCCAGGGGCGTGCGCTCCAGGCTCCTCCCTCGAGGGGCCCGCCGCCGACAGAGCAAGGGTTCCGAGAGAGGAGCTTGGCGCATCGCCACGCGCAAACCATCGATGACGTCGCGTTGTCGTCACGCGCGAGCCATCCATCGTCACCCCGATGGTCATCGATGACGCGAGGATGTCCGTCGCGTGCATCCTCCCTCCTTCGATGAGCATCGGCGTGACGATGGCAATCACGATGCAAGCAGTATTGTTTTTCACTGCTGCTGCGGCCAGCTCATGTGCCAATGGGGATGGTCCCAATCTCCGAGCTTGCTTCGATTTTGACACGGACTGCTGCGGCCACGGCTTCAGTGCAAAAAGCGAACTGGCTTTAGGTCGGGCGTGTCCCCCTACAGGGAAATTTTGGACGAAAAATAAAAGATACTCCAAAAATCACCCCAAATGGTCAAACAAAAATCAAAAAATCGTCCCCAGACTATTTTTTTACTATCTTGGAGTGTCCACCCTGTAGAGGGACAAGCCCGACTTAAAACCGGCTATTGCAACACACTCGTTCAGAATAAACTTCAAGCCACCGCGGCTTGAGTCCAAATGGCTACGATCTCGTCGGACCGCTGGGCTTCAAGGCTTCACTTCTGGCCTTCACAGTGCTGGATGCGGATGTGCAAGCAAAGCAGAAAACGCCGGGGAGTTGATTCTGCCTGACCCCCAAGACGGCCTCCAAAGGCCAGATGTGTTCCGCCACCACTCACCTCCTGGTCCGAATCAACTTTGAAGGATGCCCAACCCCTCTTCCTTCATACTGAGCCGTTTTTGACTGTCCCAGCGGACCTCAATTGCTCCTAAATGCGGAAAAGGTTGTAAACAACTTGTTTCCCCAGGAGGCCAAGGGAGGGGCCCCAGGAGGCCCCAGAAGGGCCCCCAAACTCATTTTTCGGGCTCACGCTAACATGGATTACAGATCCTTGGGTCTGGCACTGGCATGTGGGCGCCAGATCCGCGTATCGGGGAAAGTGCTGCACGAAACATGGCGCTAATGCCACCTGATCTGGCGACGGAACGCACCGATTGCGTATGGAAGCGGAGCCCGTCGCCAATCCACGCGGCTTAATCCATGTCTGTGCCTTCCTCGACCTGAGGACCCCTTTTCGGACACGCGATGTCTTTAGGTTTTCAGTACGCGGTCCCTGGAAGTCCTGGACCATTCCCTGGGACTGGCCTTTCATCCAGAATCGTTGTTTGACGGTCCCGAGGCCCGGTAAGGGCTTCCAAAAGCCGAAACCAATGAAAAACATCCGTCCTGTTTTTTTAATGCAATGCGTGTCTGGGTCTTCTGCATTGCTAGCAATTGGTCCTCTGCGCGAGCACACATCCTGGCCGCCGGGCCCTCGGGTCATAACCACGGGACCTGCGAGGGTAGATCGGGAACATGGTGCCAGGACCCCCTTCAAGCCCCTTTGAAACTTCCCTGGGCCCCCTGGAACCTCGAAGACCTTCCCAGCCCCTGGAACCTCGAAGCCCTCCCCTCCTTCTCTTCCTGCTCGTCCTCCTCCTGCTCATGCTTTTCCTCCTCCTGCTCCTCCTGCTCCTGCTTCTGCTCCTGCTCCAGTTCTCCTCCTCCTCCTGCTGATTCCCCGCCTCATCGTCCTCCTCCTGCTCCTCCTCCTCCTCTTCCTTCTCCTTCTCCTCCTCCTCCTCCTTGTGTTCCTCCTCCTCCTCCTCCTCCTCCTCCTCCTCCTCCTCATGTTCCTCCTCCTTCCCCTGCCCCTCCGCCCTTGACGACGGCGACGACTACGACGACGGCTGCGACGACGACGACGACGACGACGGGCGACGACGATGGGCGACGACGGCGGGCGCGGGCAGACCCCAGTCGCCGCCGCCGCTCCACTTGTCTTTGCCCTTGCCCTTGCCGCCCTTGCCCTTCTCTCTTTCCTCGGAAGGCCGGCGCGCGCCGGCGGGGGGAGGAGGGAGGGAGGGACAAGCCAAGTGCGCTCGCGCCATACAATCGAGGAACTGCCAGAAGGAGGGCGAAATAAGGAGCGAGGCCCCTTCTTGGGCCCCAGAAGCGCCCAGGTGCACGAGGAGTGCTAGAGGAACAACTGTGGTAGAACTTAAGTTAAGGGACAGCGAATACCTCCCGAACCCGAACTCGTCCGCCCTTGACCTTGTCAGTGGGTTTCCCCGTTTTCCCCTAAAGGGATTGTTAAGATTCGTTGGGCCAGGAGCAGGGTTCTTGTTCTCAAATTGATGGTCTTTTCCAGGCAGTCAGGATTGAATTCATTCCGCTCCTTTTTCCATACATTTCTGTAATTGGCACAACAACCACTCGCATACTTTGACGTCAATGGCAAGATTGACGCTACTGAATCCGTAGCGCGCGATTGCCTGTTGCATCTTCGGAACAAGCTTCATCTGCTCAAGAAAATGTTCGCACACAGATGCAGCCATTTCGGGAAAGGCTAGGGTCAACCCTGAAGCGCACGATGTACTGGCATTCGTTCATTATAGAAGTGGTGCAGGTCTTCATCAAGACGATTCCTATGAGTGGCAATCTTGAACAAATCCCGAGCAACCATGTTCCTGCCGTGCTCCGTATTCGCGGACAGCCAATGACAAATCAAACGAAATAATTTTACGCCTTGTGAGCATTCGCGATTCATCATGGGCGTCATGCTCCATTCGGCAAACAGGGGCAATGAGGTGAATTCGTTGTGGCGGAGTATCCTGTTTTGTTGCATCTGGGTAAATTTCTCAATCGAACCCGAGGCGACCATCATGTCAAGGCGTTCGACCTTCCCCGAGTCTCTGGGATCCCAAAACGGAGCGGTGACAGACCGTGCGGTGACCTCGAAATCCCCCAAGACCTCACCGCACGGTCCGTCAACGCACGATTCTGGGACCTCGGATGCCCCAGTCGCCCGAGACGTCCTCGGAGAGCGACCCGAGTCCCAAAACCATGCTGACCCCGGATCCCCACCGACTCACCACACGGCGTGGTCACCACCATGTTTGGGGGCCCCCGAGCTCGAGGATTTGCCGCGGGGTTCAAAGCTTCACAAATCCAGAGGAGAGCACCTCTTGCATCCGGGGGCGCAGATGATATTGCTCTCACCGGTGAGAGCAACATCATCAATGAGAGCAATTGAGATTCCACGCGATGACCATCGCATGGAATTTCAAGTCACGACGCCGCGTCGGACGAGGGATTGGCAACAACTTGATCTCTGCAGGGTTCCCCACCTGCCTCCAAAACTCAAGAAGATGGGCAACAGGACCCAGAAAATCTCGATTTCCGCGGCCTCCACCGCCTCCATCTTCCGGAGATCCCCCTCCTCCTCCACCTCGGCCCCTGGCTAAGCCGGGAATGTTCGGAGCGGTGTCCCGTGCCTCGCAAGGAGCGCCATGCGCCTTTTCAGGAAGATCCCTCGGTGGATGAAGAAATCCCTTGATAATGGATCCCTAGATAATGGCGGCCCAGGAGCTCATCAGAGCCCCAGTCAACGGTCCGGGGGCCAGGAGGATGATTTGATGGCCCCTTCCCCTGGGGCTGCTTTGCTTTCCGAAAATACTCTCTCTCTTTTTTTGTTTTTCTCTCTCTCTCTCTCTCTCTTTCGGGAAGAGGGGGGGGGGAGAAGCCAAGACATGGCGACTTTACGATTGTGGAAAGCCGAAAGTAACATGATAACTTCAAAATCCAATCGGCCGCCATTATGTGTTCACTTAGGTTTCAAGCCGAGAGGGTGAAATCTTACGGTTGTGGGAAGCAGGAATATCGCATGTTAATTTCAAGCCCAATCAGTTAATTGTATAAGTTTTTATTAACTTCAAAATCGAATCGATCACCATTAAGTGTCCGCTTTAGTATCTCAAAGCAAGATGGCGGCTTTACGATTATAGAAGGCAGAAAAATCACCTGATAACTTCAAAATCAAATCGGTCACCATTAAGGGTTCACTTTTAGATTCCAGCCCATATGACAACTTCACAGAACTTGTATGTTAACTTAAAATCTAACCGGTCGCAATTAAGGGTTGGCTTCAGTTTCCAAACCAAGAGATGGTGACCCTACGGTTGTAGAAAACAGAAACATCGTATGCTAACCAATCCAAGCCGTCACCGCTAACGGCCAACATGCCAACTTGTCGGTTGTGGAAACCCTGAAAATTGTATCTTAACTTCAACGCCCAATCGGTCACCATCACTGGTTCACTATAGTTTCCCAGCCAGCGCGGCAACAATGAGAAACTTCAAATTCCAATCGGCCACCATTAAGGGTTCACTTTAGTTTCCGAGCCAGCACAGCAACATTTCGATTGTGGAACGAATAAAACAATATCTTAACTTCAAAATCCAATCGGTCACCATTAAGGGTTCGCTTTAGTTTCCGAGCCAGCATGGCGACATTTCGGTTGTAGACAATACAGATCTCTTACGCGCGCGCGGTCGGGTCATCCGAAATCCGCTCGGCCACCATGCCGCCAGCGCGCGCGCCGCGGCGCCGAGGACGTGTGCTAGCTTAAGTGCTGCCAAGGCTCGTCAGAAACGCTGCCGACAGGAGGGCCATCATCAAATGGTTCTCAAGGGTTGTCATGGCGCGTCAAGGATTATCAAGGGCTGTCAAGGGTTGTCAAGGCGCCGTCAGTGAGAAAAATCAAGAATGAAACATGAGACAACAATTCAAGACAATCAGAAAAACGAATCACGCAAAAACCAGCGTCATGAAACAAAAAATCACGACCCGAGGAGGTCTGGGAACGGCCTTCCGCCTCTTTCCTGCCGCGCTCAGCGTCAACCAGAGACGTCCGAGCTGCCTCTGATGCGGCCTGCTGGCTAAATCGAGCCCGCTGCGAGATCTGGAGTTGGTTTTCCTGTCCATTCTGCATCTGCCAAATAGCTCACCCTTCTGCCGTTGATGCGCCTGCGCATGCACGGTCAACTGCTCTCGCGGTATATGTCCATGGCCGTGCTCTTCTCAGCCCCATCCATATCGACGCAGTCCGAGCAGAGCCAGCCGCGGCTGCAACGCGGGCACACGCGCGCGAACAATATATACGCGCGCAGGGCGATGGCGCGGGCCGTTAATGCTGATCGTTTTTTTTTCTAGGCGTCGGCCATCGGCCGCGGGGGGGGAATTTGGTCCTCGGGCCCAGCGGCTTGCCTTGATCGACAAAAAAACGACGACGATCCCTGAGAGCCCTGACCGCTCCCGGACCCGCGCGGAACCTGGGCGTCAGCGGCGAGCGTGAAATCGGACGCCTACGCGTTCACGCGTGGCGACGCTGCTCCATCGGTCGCCCCTTCTTGCGTCGCGGGGCACGCATATTCATCGAGCAAACTTCCAGCTCAACTGGAATGCTGCATTGATGAATCCTGGCCCGTGCTGACATCGCCCGGCACCTTCGGGCGTTTCGCCGCTGGGGCCCCCCTGGCGCTGTCTCTCACATGTTATGTCTGAGACGCTCCGATGCCCCCCCCCCCGACCGACGAGAACCCCGAACTGATGCCATCGTCGTCAATGATGGCTGGAAGATCACAGTTCAAGTGATCACCTCGATCCACTGTTTGAACTAACGATAAAACACTTTCTTGTCCTGGAACAAGAGGTTCATCGATGAGATATATCACCCGGACATTGGGGGGATTGGCTCGCCATGCCAAATGCAACGTTGCTGGAGAGATCCTCTGCCATCGCGGATTGCGCCGCCGAGCTGGAATCCCACTTCACGGCCACTTGCGCATCAGATGCAACCATTGCGATTCCGGCTGGTAACCAGTTAGCTGGGCTAGCTGGTCCGAAGCGCCCATCGTTTTCGGCTGAGTACAAGTTATTTGCCAGAGGAACACGATACCCAGGACATGCGGGGTGCAACGGTGACGCTGGCTCGGTCTCATCACTGCCCAATGTGGGTCGCATCGCCATGCCTTCAACTATCCGATAAGATGGTGAACGCTCGGGCGTGGGAGGGTAAGAGGAGGGGCGATCCAAGCTCTTCCTTTTGCGCTAGCGCGGAGGTCGGCCCGCGGTGCCGACCCAAACTCCTGGGCACCAAGACTGCGCCTTGAACCAAAACCAGCCGCAACGCAATATCGCGCTACAGCAAAAAGATGCGGGGGCGGATTCTAGGAGCTCCATATTCCTGTGAAGAAATCCTGAAGAATTTCCGCCTTGGAATGCTAGGAATTGCCAGATTCCTGGGAGCATCCTAAGAAGTCCTCTGAAGTTTTCGGAAGTTTTCGGAACCCGAGGAATGCATTGGGATCCTGAGAGTTCCCAGATTGCTGTGGGGGTATTTCAAGAAATCCGAGGCACTCCTCCTCGGAGGTCTCACGAAGTCCTGGGATGGAATCCGATGGAATCCTTGGAATTCCACTGGGTCCTAGGCATTCCGCACTCCTGTAAAGTAGTTGTGGGAATTCCTATTCCTGAGACGAAATCCTTGAGAATCCATCGGGGTTGCGCTAGGCGCAGTAGGCGGTGACGTTTGGGTAGTATGGGCGGTGCGCGTGCGGAAACCTCTTTTTCTTTTTTTGAAACACTGGAAGCCGATTCCCAAAGATGCTAGATTAGCGATCCCAGTGCATGTCCCGTCAGGTCGCCATAGGACGGCCCAAAACTCTCCAACTCGTTCCCAGTGGCCCAAGAGGGCCCCAAGACGGCCCGAGTTGCTCCAAGACAGACCATGGAGCACCCAAGACGGCTCCAAGAAGGTGCCCAGACGGGCGACCCGAACGGACATTTCTTCGTCCTCCTACTGCTCCCCTCCTCCTCCTCCTCCTCCTCCTCCTCCTCCTCTTCCTTCTCCTCCTCCTCTTCCTCCTCCTCCTCACCCTCCTCCTCCTCCTCCTCCTCCTCCGCCTCTTCCTCCTCCTCCACCTCTTCCTGCTCCTCCTCCTCCTCCTCCTCCTCTTCCTCCTCCACCTCCTCGTCATCGCCGTCATCTTTAGGGTCGGCAGCACCGGCCGCAAGGTCTTCACAATCTTGGGTCATGATTTGGGGGCTGCGAGCACGTTGTATTGTTTTTGTTGACAAGAGGCCCCTAAAGGGCCCCCCAAAAGGCTTCCAAGAGGGCCCCATACTGCCCCCAATAGGCCCCCGAGAAAGCTCCGAGGGGACCCCTGAGAAGCATCCCTGAGAACTCTGACCCACAACCCACGCACGGTAGCGGGATGGGCCGAAGGTCCCTGGGTGCTATGTTAGTTGTTGCAGTTGCATCAGTAGTAGAACAACTATATCGTGTGATAATATGCTATGATATACTGTGCAATGCTTCGCTCTGTCATATTATGATTTGTTATGGCATGGCATGGCATGGTATGTGATGCTGTGCTATTTTGCGAACTGCAATGTGACGGTATGTGATACTATGATGTGGTATGCCATGCTGCATGTGTTAGATTGTGAACTGTTCTTTGTGTTATACAGGGTATACAATATCATGGTATGTTCGGAGACGTCATACTAGGTTTGATGCTATGTGTACGTTGTTCCTGTCCATTGATGCCGTTTTTTGCATGCCTATTTGATCATGCGTCGTGACGCCTGGGCGGCGTGATGCCGTGACGGCCCCTCCTCGGGGCTATTTGGTATGCAAATTGTCATCTTTCGTCGAGGACGCGGGGCGGGATATTCATACTCCCAGGATCCGATGGGGTCTGGCGACCGCGGCATGGTGCCGCCATTCGTCGAGGACGCCGTGCGGGATAGTCAAGGAACCCGGAGATCCTGTGGGGTCTGGCGACCGCGGTATGCAGGGCGGGCAGACGGGAGTTCTTCTTGTAAAACCTAACAACAGCAACCTCTTAGACAAGAAGAAACTAAACAACCGTAACAACAACAGCAGAAATTCACGTCGATGGGGATGCCCCGCTTCTCCCGCGCAGGTCCTCATGCTTGACGTTGGCGACCTCAGTGAAGACGGCCTCCGCGCACTCCGCGACGAAGGACCACGGGTGCGGCGGAGGGACGGGGAGCCGCCGGCCCGCCATCTCTGGGGAGGCAGCTGGCAAACGAGGTGTTGGTCGGACTGGTGTCGTCGAGGGCTTAAGGTTAAGTCGGGCGTGTCCTCCTACAGGCGGGTTCTGGACGAAAAATTAAGAATACTCCCAAAATGCTCAAACATAGCCCAAAAATGCTAGAAAAATCGTCCCCAGACTATTGTTTGACTATTTTTCAAGGATTCATGGTGTCCCTCGACCTGCCCTGGAGCTTCCATCCACGATTCATCCGCATTTACCAGGATATCTCTGAGCTTACATCGGCGCATGTGGGTTTACCTCGATCAGCCTGGCGAGCGTTTTCCTATTCAGCGTTTTGACATTAGGCGGAAGGGGAGAGGGGGTCTGGCTCCGGACCTCTGTTCAGTGCGACATTTTGCAGCAGTGCGTCCTATGGGGGGAGACCCCACATGCTCGAAACAGGCGCCAAAAGCAGCCAAGATCTACTCCACGGGGGGAGGGGGAGGGGGGGTGCGAGGGCCCGAGCCGATCGGCAAAACAACGAATAAGGAAACGATCACCAGTGGAGCTGCTCCGACATCTCTCCACGAGCCGACGGGCTACAGGTCGTCGGGCCCTCAGGGGATGCTGCGTGAGCAGAGGGGTGCCGGCGGCGGGTCGGGCTGCCACGCCGTGGCAGGGCCCAGGTCGGGAAAACCAAGGGAGGCGACCCCGCGGCGCGGGCGCCGCCCCACGGGCGCGCCCGGGGGGGAGGGGGAGGCGGGCCTCCTTGGGGGGGTCGGCGGCGGGGCCGTGTCATCGCAGCAGAGGTGCGCTCCACCTTCTCCCAGGCGGCGGCGGGCCCGACATGTCGGTCCGCGTCCCTCTTGGGCCAATATTGGGGCCCTCTGGGGCTATCCTGGGCCGCCCTGGGGCCTCCTGAGGCGGTGGTCCTCAAGCTTCACCTGGCCGTGTTCAGCTGCTGCCTCTCGGAGCGGTGCGGTGATGACCCCAGGTCCCCCCTCCCCGACGAGGGCACGAGGGGGGAGGCAAAAACAAAATCTATGACACGCCGCCGTCGGGGACCCATCAGCATGTTACTGTTGAGGACACGCCAGGTCCGAGGACAAACACGGACGGGTAACACAGGAACGTGCTCCCCAACGGCGGCGGGCCGTTGCCGATACTATTTTCCCCCACTGAGGGATGGGGAAGGGGAGAGCATCTTCACGTCTGCAGCCCTCTGGGGTGGGGTCTCCGCTTGATGTCCTCTCCCTAGCACCTCCCCTCCCTCCTCCTCCTCCTCCTCCCGAGGCGCACGCCGTCCCCCCCTCCTTCCTTCCTTCCTCTCCCCCCTCCCCCTCGTCCTCCCCACCAAGGTGCTCCCTCTGTGGCCTCGTTTGGATCTCACGGATGTGGAATTCATTGAGCCTGATAGCAGAAGTAATGAGGCTAAAGGGCCCTGGCACGATGGGGTCTGGACCTCTCTTTTTGGCAGTGCACGTCTCATTTGCGAGGTACAAGGGGAGAGAGCTGTCCTCTCCCTGGTGTCTGCAAGCTACCTCCCCGTTTCAATCCGAAGATGCTGGCAACGAGCAGGCATCGATGTGCGCTTGTATATCGCACCGATGGTTATTTACTTTGTGCTTGTCTGCGGTGCCACCATTACAGCCTTGGCGGCCGTGTAGTGCACCTCTCGAAGCCGTGCTCCCTCATATCCGAAGGAACTGGGCACACAAACGGAACGTATGCTGTGCTGTCGTCACCCCCAGGAAAGGAAACGTGCTCGGAATGTCCAGTTCCTCCCCTCTCCTTGGACGGTTTGTAGTGTGGTCCCTCCAGTGCAAGCCCTGGGTGGCTCTTGTCAGGGTGAGCAACATCTGGGCTCGGAGTGATCCAGGATGAATATGAATTTCGTGCTGTTGTGGCGGCGCGCACAAAGGGGCAGGGGGAGGGGGGATGGCTTCTTAGAAGGAGGCTGCTTCTCACCGCGCCTTCGAAGCAGCAGCCTCCTTCTAAGAAGCCTTCTCTCCTCCCCCTGCCCGGGGGGGAGAGCATACTCTGCTTCAGAAAAGAAAATGTACGTGGTGCAAGCTACCGGGAGCGCCCAGGAGGCGCCCACGGGCGGGCACCAAGCGAAATCTCGGCATCGCGGGGCGCTCACGATGCCGCCACGGGCGGTCAGCAGGCGAAACCTCGGCATACCCCTCCAGCGCGGGGCGCGCCCACAGGCGGGCACCAGGCGAAATCGAGGCATAACCCGCAAGCGCGGGGCGCCCATGAGGCGCCCACGGTCGCCTACGAGCGGGCACCAGCCGAAAACCTGGAATACCCACCAAATCAAAGAAGAAACCTAGCAAAAAAAACGCCCTAACTGCAAGCACTGTTTGGGGAATTCTTCCTCCTCCTCCTCCTCCTCCTCGTTCATCCTCCTTCCTCCTCCTCCATTCCTGCTCCTCATAAATAACTTTTCCATGTCGCACCCAGAAGCCAGTTTTTAGGGCGGGCCGGGCGTTCCGCCAGAGACTTCCTCACCACTTATGACCCTGAAGCTTAAACCATGGCAACAGCTTCACAGATGGAGGGCGGGTCGTTTTCAAAATGTGGCTCTCGCCTTAGCGCCGCGCACATTTGTTATACAAATTCCAGACGTTTCGCGTAACCCCACCAGGTCCGCAGCCTGGCTCAAGCCGTCTGGTGGGCCTGCCTCCCTCGGGGCAATCTCCCACCACTCAAGGGGGCGCCCGGACGCTTTCCTTCCCTCCGGTCCATTTCCGCTCTCCCCCGGATAGGCACCGCTGCGATGGCGGACCCGCGCCAGGATGCGCTCGGGGATGAGGATCCAACAGTACGCGGCATGGGAGACTGCGTACTGGCTCCAATGGAGACATCTCCCCCGCAGAGTGTGCGACCACCGCCGACACGCGAGGATGGGCCAGCACCGAGATCAACACCGCCCTTGGGGCGCGAGGAGGAAGGAAATCCCACCAGCCCTTTAGGGCGTAGGTGGTCTAGAGAGTTTCCTCTGCCAACCCCCCTTCTTTCCCTTCGGGGAGGGGTTTACCCCTCCCCTTACCCCTCCCCACTGACCTGGACGGGGCGTTCCGCGACGCGTTGGGACGCCCAAGATGGCTCAAGACAGCTCCAAGAGCGAAAAGGCGAGAAAGCACAAAACATTGATTTTACCTAGGTTTTGGAAGGATTTTGGCCTCTTGGGGGAGCCCAAGAGGCGATCCGAGGCACTCTAGAGGGGCGAGGCTAATTGGGGACCCCCTCTTCTTTGATCGATCTCCTCCAAGATGGCCCCAAGAGCGCCCCGAAGGCTCCCAAGAGCGCCCCAAGAGCGCCCCAAGAGTGCCCCAAGAGGCCCCAAGAGGCGCCCAAGAAGCCTCCAAAAGGCTCCCAAGAGACCCCCAAGAGGCCCAAGAGGCTCCCAAGACGGCCCAAGACGGCTCCAAGAGCGAAAAGGCGAGAAAGCACAAAACATTGATTTTACCTAGGTTTTGGAAGGATTTTGGCATCTTGGGGGAGCCCAAGAGGCGACTCGAGGCACTCTAGAGGGGCAAGGCTAATAAGCAACCCCCCCTTTTTTGATAGATCTCATCCAAGATGGCCCCAAGAGCGCCTCGAAGGCTCCCAAGAGCGCCCCAAGAGCGCCCCAAGAGGGCCCCAAGAAGCCTCCAAGAGGCCCCCAAGAGACCCCCAAGAGGCCACAAGAGGCTCCCCGAGATACGCAAGAGGCCCCCGGGACCGCCAAGAGGCCCCAAAGACGGCCCAAGAGGCCCCCAAGCTCGCCATTGTCCTCCTCCTCCTCTTTTTCTTCCTCCTCCCTCCTCCCCCTCCCCCTCCTCCTCCTCCTCCTCCTCCTCCTTTTCCTTTTCCTCCTTCTCGTTCTCGTCCTCGCAGTCCTCCATCTCCTCCTCCTTATCTTCCTCCTCCTCCTCCTCCTCCTGCTCCTCCTCCTGCTCCTCCTCCTGCTCCTCCTCTACCTCCTCCTACTCCGACGACGACGGCTCCTCCTACATCCTCTCCCTCTTGGGGTATATGGCGGCTCACCCCGCCCTCTGTTCTTCTGCATGCTCCCCCGCTTCCCTCATAACCTCCACTCCCCTGGGACTCATTTCTGGACGGGCTGGTGGGGATACGCGAAGCGTCTAGAATTTATTGCCGCTGGGGGAGGGTCACGCCCCCGAGCTGAACCCTGAGCGCATTACCGTCCCGTCTTCCCCTCCCGTTTCCCCTCGCAACGGAACGGACGAGCCGCAGCGGGCGCGAGCAATGGATGCTACTCGATCCGCGACGTTCGGAAATAGGGACGAGGACCAGGCTCGGGAGACAGCCCTTGAAGCTTCCCCAGCTGACGTAGCCTCATCCCCAGCCAGAGGGGATACGGACCCCCCACAGGATGGCGCAGGCCGAGACGTTCATGCTCCCCCTCCCACATCCTATGATCCAACAGCTAACGTGGCTATCGGCCGCACCTCCTCCTCTCCTCCTCCCCCCGAGGGGAGACAGTGCTGACGGGGGGGATAGACACGAGGCTGAACACGTACTTGACAGCATAGCAGGTGCTGACCCGGGAGGGGACATGGACCCAGGAGAAAACGAGCAAGATGACAGGCTCCTATTCGAGGAGGAGCATGACTGGGGTGCCGATGATGAGAGCACCTCGGATTCTGACGCTTGGGGGCGGGGCCTGCCACGCGCCTGGTCCCGAGACGCAAGGACAAGGGTGCGAAGCCCTATTGGAGGGGAAGGGCACCGCGAGCACGAGGGGCGAAACCCCCAGTCTGGGCCCCCCCCTTCAGCGGGTAGGGAGTTGTCTCGTAATATCGACTCCCCCTCCCAAGCCCCCACGGTGATGGACCCCAGGAACACCATGAGGGGAGGCCCACTGGCAGCCCTCTTCTCGCGGCACGAGCCAAAGGGTGGGCCGTGGAGGATACGCAGAGTTCCCCCCCGTAGCCAGGCTATGAAAGAAGGATTGGTTGGGCTGATAAGACAGCGCTGGCTCAGACACCCCCCAGGAAGCGCCGACTCCCCAGCGGCAATGGGAGAGAGCCAGCCCGACAGGAGCCCAACAGGACGTGGAGGCTCAGGGACCCCCCGCACCGTGGCGACAGCCATGGCTCACCTAGACCTCACATGGCTGGTCTGGTCCATCACGGGCTCCGATCACGAAGCTAGGCTAGGTGGAATCGGGCCAGACCCGGTCCAGATACTCGCCTTCCGATATGCCAGTCTCGCACAAGACCCAGACATCGGGGACGATATACACGAGGTTCACGAGCCTACGCAGGAGATCCTAGCGGCGGAAGCAGAGTATGACACTCTCTACCATGCCGCCCTCTACGTGGACATAGGAATGTGCGAACCTACGGATCAGATGTTCCTGCCAACCCTCCTAGGCATGTCCAGGTGGCGGCATGGCCCGGCGCCCGACGCAGCGGACAGTGGACCTACTGACACGAACTTAGAAAGAAAAGCCAGGATCTGCAAACACCTAGTCCACGAGCACCGCAGCAACTCCGTGCACTTTCCAGACCAGTGAGGTCCGACGATGGGCCATCAGCAGAGGACACTGGGTTGATGCCGGTGCAGACGTCCTCGCAACACCGCAACAGGGCCTAAGCCGCGACGGATGGGCGACACCAGCCATTCACAGCGCGGAGCCGCAGCCCCCTGGCATACTGGGACCCAGAGATTTTGAAGGTGACAACCCAACAGGACCATGGCCCGTCAACAGCACCTCCCAAAAGATCTTGAGGGGGGACTTTTTCCAGCCCAAAGACAGATGTGGAAGCTGCGGATGCTGGCGCATGAGACAGGACGCGAGCATTTGCATCGTGTGTCACAGACTAGGTTCAGCATGGACCACGTGCACGGACAGCTCTCCCACCACCGAGCTGGAAGCCCCCAAACACCCTCTGGACCTACTGGGTACGAGACTCACATTCCAGCTCGCCAGGGTGGGAGCTCGCTACGCCCCCATTGCCAGCCACATCGACAACGTGCGCCACCCAACAGAGGCCACCAATTTCTCCCCTTCTTGGCTGATAGCCAAGCTCCTCGCAGCCTGGTGCCACATGGCTGAGGCGGAGGTGGAGAACCTCGGGAGGCTGAACCAGCCGGAAGGACGGATGCCCATCCCACCAGGACCATGGGACGACCCAGCACTCTGGGCAGCGGCCGGCTCCCTGGCCAGACTCTGCTGTGCAACGATGGGATGGGCTATCGAGACGACGACGCACCTACAGCATACTATACGACAACACCCCGTCGGTGGCCAGCTTCGTGATTGGGTTCCGAGGTGCCTCCTGCCCACCGCCAGCGTACCGGTGCAACCCCCGCCAGCGCACCCATACCCGCCACGAGGCTCACGGGACCCAAGGACTAGGTACCAACGCTGCTTCGAAGGCCTCCCAGTCGGGGACATGGAATGGCTCCGAAGGGAAATCGGGGGTACGTTCATCGACCAGGCACTCTCCGTCACCCCGGCAGACAGGGCATGGGCGACTGACCCAAGCCCTGAAGCGATTGAAGCAACGGAAGAGGCGTGCAGAGCCGTGGTGGCGGCCGCCATAGGCAGCGGGAGATTGGGTACAGCCTGCTACCTGGAACCCCGAGAGGGGAGGCGCTGAGGTTGGCGATAGCCCTGCGGACGAGAGCGAGAGGAATCGGTGCCACGGTAGCCCGAGACGAGCGCCAACAGGGCAACGCAAGAGTGGGTGGCGGCGCACGCGCCACGAGCTCCCCAGTGCCGAGTCCGACAGCACTCCCGCCTCACAGAAATGAAGGAAATGTCAGAAGAGTGTTGCAAGAAATCCAGGACATCCGCTCCCAGGTTGCAAATGACAACATTCCACCAAACATGACATGGAGTCGGCTAGTGGTACCCTTCATATGGGGAACAGCGACTGAAGAAGGAAGGGCCACACTCGAACAGGCGTTCGAAGCCACAGGGATCCCCAGCTCCCTGGCGAGGAGGGCCGGCGAAACATGGCAGCAAGTTGGAGTCGCTACACTGGAGGGGGCGCGCCGCAGGCTCGGACTAGCGGCAGCCAACCTGACGACAGAAATCGGAAGAACGGTCGCATCCCCCCTTCTGGGCGGATACATAGACCCCCCGCTGCAGGAAAGCATGATGAGGTGGCTTGACCCTCACAGGCTGCTCCAGGAGGTGGTGCTTACAGCAGACAGACAGGCGGTCGAAAGCGGCGCGCGGCTGCGCAACGCTCGGAACCAGGACCGACCCAGCGGGCACGGGGGTGGCGCAGCAGGCAGACAGCGGCCCACCTCCCCCGCACCACAGGAAGGGCACGAAACACCACCACCCCGTGGCACGAAGAACACCAGACAGCGGCTTGAGGGGCACACCAGCGGAAGCGGCAGTGGCGCTGCACAGGTATTCAGTAGGGGAGGAACCCTGGACGCCTTGATACGGACGCTTGACGCCACGCAGAGAGACGACGAGGCGGCCGGTAGGACCAGGCAGCATAATGTGGACCGCACTTCCCTCAACGGGTCAGAGGCCCAAACAGTGGCAGAAGGACTGCTCAGAGAAACCAGAACCCGACTGGACCCAGCGAGCTGGATATCGAGAGCCATGTGGCTCTGCCTCGCGCCCCACTATGGCTCCCTATTGAAACCGGTGCTGCAGGTACGAGGCATAGACAACCGGCCCTTCGAGGTCCTCACCAGATGGCTGCAAGTAGCCGACGTTCACACCCCAGACGATATCAGACGCCTGTTGGAAGAAAGAGAGGAGCAGCCCCCCAATGCCTACGCTCCCTTCGGGAACCACCTAATATGTCTCCTGCTCAAAGCCACGTCACTACGGGCTTGCTTAACAGAGGAGGAGGCGCGCGATATAACGCGGATCCTCACGGGGAGCTTCTATTCGGCCATCGCCTGTGCGGCGGACCCACCGGGCGACGCGGAGAGTGCCCTCCAGACAGGCCAGCCAGAGCACATACCGCCATGGGACACGGGCGAAGGTGAGCAGACATGCACCATCTGCGCGGGGGAGCTCCGAGGGGTGGTGGAAGTTCTGGGCCTGTGCGGACATAGATTCCACAAAGAGTGCCTGGAGCAATGGAGACTGAGCCAGCCCTGGGTCTTCAGAGGAGGAGACAACGCCATGCCAGTCCGATGCCCCTATTGCAGAGCAAACGACAGAGGCAGCATAGCCGCACTGCTCCCAGGACATCCTGCCCCCAGAGACGCAGGCCACACTGCAGCTGAGGGATGGGGTACTAACCCCAATCAGCCCCCACATCACATACGTGGAGCTGGCAGCTGCAACAAGCGCAAGGGCTTCAGAACTGGACTACCTGAGAGCAGACCTGCTCACAATACGGAGGCCCAACACGTATGTCACAGTCAGGGACATGCAGAGAGTACAGGAACACGTGGAAGACAGCAGGAGGCTCACAGCGCAACCTGAAGACATGGACGTGGAGGATGACATGGACTACGGCCCAGACAGCACCACTCCACCCTCCGATCCCGACCTCGACGACGACGAGGGACAAGGGGGCAGCAGTGCCCCAGCTCCCCCATCTAGGCAGGAGAGGATGAACGCGACCCCAAGCTTCACACAGAGTAGATGGGCTGCCATCCTTGCCAGGCATCCCCCAGGGGACGCCAGTGCAAGAGGACCGGGACCCTTCCCAACACCCCTCCTGATGGCAGCAGTCAGGGAGCTGAGAGCCGAACTCGTTTTCGCTAGAACCCCTTTGGTTGGAGACAGACATGCGGACGATACGGGCACCACCATTTCACTGTTCAGCCCGAGCGCCTACGAACAGATCAAAGAACTAGTTTGCAGTGGGGGAGTACAGGAAGAAGGACAGAACACGCCGACCATCGTCGTGGCGGACGCCAACGCGTCCCAGCTACAGGCCACACTGACCGCGGCAGCTTCAGGAACGAGCTCATGCAGGGTTGTGGCACTGACGGGGCACGGAGTCCCTTCCCCAGGGGGCCCGGACCCCACCGAACTCATCGCCATCGCCAGTGCGCAATGGGGATACAGAGCCACCAACATGATCACACACCTACTCCCCATAGGAAGCCCGATCATAACGGGACGAAGCAGCCCTCCACTGTTGCAGCTGGTGGCAGCACAGTTCGACATCACTAGCCACCCACAGAGAACAATATATCCGCCCTCGGTGGTGGTGCACTGGGGTGGTGAGGACCCGGATACCAGCGACGCGCTACACATACTGACGCCCGAGCAGAAAAACGACGCAGTTGTTGCCCAGATTCTAAGATGGAGGAGAATGACCGATGACCTGGAGAAAGCGGCCGTAAACATTGAGTGGGCCACCACTAAAGTCTCCCTACCGAGGGACGAGACCCTCCTGAGGGAGGGATTGGAACCACTGTACCACCACGTAATTCGGCGCACCCACAGCGGAGCGACACCGGGCCTGGCGCGTAGCGACCCCCACATGGAGGCACTGCAGGTAGCCGCTCAGACTGCCTTGGCCGGGGACACCAACGGAATCACTTGGAGATCCAAGGAAGCATCAGACTCTGTACACGTCCCTGTGTCCAGAGCCGCCACCTGCATTGCACTGGCAACCGCTGCTGAAGCAGCAGCAGCCCTAGGGTACAGAGCGCGCCTCAAGGGGGGCGGAATCCTCCTACTAAAGACTCCCGAAAGAATAGCGGCCCCCATATTGAGATATCTCAGGGAGAAGCTCCCCTTAGTCTTTGGATCAGCAAGCGGCCCCCCCGCACGCTGCCCCCGAAGGATCCTCCTGGAAGGAGAGTGGGACGGGGGCCCTTCCTTCATCAGACTATCGGACCCCGAGGAAGGCCATCACCTCAGATGGAACCCGGCCGACCTGGGACAGACAAGTAGGCAAGAGATCACGAGGGCTGTGGAGGCTACAGTCGGGACAGGGGCGGTCGAGCAAGTCACGGCAGTCTTCGCCTGGTTTCCCGACACTGGGGACTACCAGCACATGACGCAGGTCAGAATCCGACTCGGGGCAGCGACTACCATGTCGGCAGCCTTTTGCGGAACAAGCTGCATCACAGTAGGCTCACAAGTGGTGAGGATATTTCCAGCCACCCCCACCAGGGAGCAAAGCAGGGGGGAAGCAGGATCGCCTAGGGCACAGGCGGAACACATCGCGGCCTTAGCAGAACAAGCAGTGAGACAGGCCCCAAGGAGAGCTGTGCAACCGCAGATACTGGAAGTCACGGCGTTCGACCGGCAAGGAAGGTCGATTGGCTCCCCCAGAACGAGGCCCATGCGCCCGGACCCGTGGATTCCAAGCCACACCAGGTTACGAATGTTCTCGGCAGCAATAGGTTCGGCTGGAGCCAGCTTGCACACCAGAGCATGGCCACTCCCCGAAGGAACGACCAGAGGACAGGGAGACAGCATGATAAGGATCCCCCCCCTGACATCACGGAGGATTGGCTCCACGCAGTGGATTGCAGCTTTGAAGGGCAACTCCCCACAAGGCGGGTAACGGTGGAGGGCAGGGACGGCCTGCGACACTATAGCACGATGCTGCACCCAGGGGAGCACCTCTCAGCGGCGGTGGCGGCGGGCGGTGCTGTGTCGGTCACCACCAGCGGAGAGGACGGTCACCTCTACACCTCCACCCCCATGTGGATCACCATCGCCCTGCCAGCGGACGCCGACCTGAGAGCGGCCAGCCGTGGGGTGGACCGACCGATGATAAGAGTAGCCATACAGCTATTGCACGGGACCGTGCATCTAGCGAAGCTGGACGCTGCATCGGCGCCAAGACCAACACCCCAAGACTTGGGAATCAACACCAGTCAGCCTCGGGAATCAATGATACCCCCAAGAAGGCATGCGGCAGTCGACTCTCTACCAGGCCCAGCCCGACCAAGGGCATACCCCCCCCCTGGCTGAAGTGCTAGCGCACAAGATGCGGATAAGGGCCCGCGCAGACGGCACGCTGGTCAGAGCAGACAGCGACGCAGTCGCGTGCGCACAAGGCCTACTCGGTAAATTCCAGGCGTGCATCGATGAGCAGAGCACGCACGACCTGGCGAGAGGCATTCAGACCAGGCTGGTACTCGAACAGCGGCGCCAGGATGAAGGCAGACCCATCAGAAGATATAACTGGGACCTGTACGCTGCCATATGGATACTCCAGCTAACGGACCCGGCTTCGCTGGAAAGAGACCACCTAAACCAACTCATCAGGGAGTTAGGCATAAAGGAGGAGGTCACCAGACAACTCCCTTTTGCCCAGTGGCTAGCACCCGAACCAAACCTCACATATACTGCCCACCACCCCTGGCTTGAAGTCCCTGGGAGCAGAGGAGCAGACGTCGACAGCAGCACTGCGCACAGGCTGGTGACAGGCACGCTGGAAGGCATCCAGGCCTTGGACGAAAGACTCAAAAGGGCAGCCAGCGAAGGCAGGTTGCGGCACGACCCAGGGAGGGTCCCCAGGCCCCGAAGGGCTCAAAGGACTCAGAGGAACAACAACGCGAACCCCGCGGGTGATACCGGGGCACAGGGTGCGCGGACCGGACAGGGCCACACAGAGGGAGCACAACGCGGAGAGCGGGGCGATCCGCAGGCGTCGCAACGAAGCGCGCCACGGGAGCCACAAAACCCACCTAGCGAACCTCCGGGCCGACAGTCAAGCCCAGGGACGGCAGCACAAGCAGGAACTCCGCGATCAGAGCGCCACAGCAGTCAGGACTCCCAAATGGCGTCGGGCATCCCAATACGGCGGCAAAATGACAATAGAGAAGGCGACACTACGTCCTCGACGTCTCCAGGAGGTTCCTCCGTCAACGCCCCACCGAGGGGGGGCGCTGCAGGGGGGCCCGCGCAGGAGACGGGCGAAGGACGCCGTAACACTGAGCAGACGAGAGAGCAGAGCCAACGAGCTCAGGCGTCCCCACGCTCAGACCCGCCCGCCGAAACAAGACCCCCACATGGACGACAAGCGGAGGCTACCCCAGGAGAGCCGCCTCTCCAGAGACGTGCCCCCAAGCCTGAGCGAGCGAGAGGCTCGCACCCGGTTTCTGCACCTCCGAACCCACAAGCAGAGAAGAGCAACCAAGCAGACGTAAGAATGAGGGGCAGCCCCGACAGTCGCCAACCGGCAGACGAGACACGGACCGAGAGGACGCCAGTGGTACAGACGGGCGGGGCGAGGCCACCCCCAGACAGTGTCGCGCGCTCCCCACCTGGAGACCCGCTGGGAAGAGGAGACACCCCCCGGCCGAGCACTCACCTTCCCCCCTGCATGAGACGCCAATGGGAACGGCTCCTCGACAGCACGGCCGAGACGCTCCGCAACCTAGGCCCGCCAGCTCAATGGAGTGGGCTAGGGTGCGACGAGGAGACAAGATGGAGAACCGTACTAAGCGCCATCTGCTGGGGCACGAGTATGGTGCAACTCGAAAGGCAAATACGACAAGTATTCACGAGGGCACGCGTCGCGCACAGGCTCTTCGCCCCGTTCAAGGCATACTGGACACGGCATCCCCCATCCGGTACGAGGAACCTTAATGGAAGAAGCATTACATCTAAGAATGCTGCCCTTTCGGCGGACGACGCATGTGCACACCTGCAGGAGGCTGTGGGCAGAAGCTTCGACGGAAGAGGACCCACAGTCCCCTTTTCTACCTTGACCTCGGAGGTAATAGAAGGGATACTTTCGGTGGCCGCTGGGAGCAGCCCGGGCTCCGACCCCACCAGACTGAGATCGGTTGACCCCACCTGGCACAACCTCAGGGGGGAGCCTACCCTGGGGAGCCTCCCGGAGCCACCGCAAGCGGCCAGGACGGAACCTGCTCCGACCCCACAACAGAGAGGGACACGCACTTTAAGGCAGCAGCGATCACGAAGAGGTGCCACAGGAACTGAACCGCAGCAGCCACCCAGTGAGCAGAGGAAGGACCCAGGCAGAAGCGATACCAGGATGGGCATGGAAAGGGTGCACAGCAGGAGCCGTAGCAGACTGCGCCGGCGAACAGGCCAACAGGAACCAGGATCGAGGCGCAGAGCAGGGACGAGGGCCTCGAGGGCTGCGCGAGGCAACCTGCCAACCCTGATGACAATGTGGATTACCCGTCCACGAGCGCCTGCGCAGGCGCGAGAGGTAAGAAGACGCACGCGCACATTATCCGACCAACAAGGGACAAGGGAAAGAGCCAGGAGGGTGAGACCTAGAACCAGCCCCCACGCCCCCAACGGACCCACCGCACCCCCGCAGCCCATTGACGTCCTGCAGCAGGTTTGGTCACAGCACAGGGATAACGAAACTGGGTTCGCCCCGATAGCCCCACCCAATCAGGTGCTGGCCTCCTACCAGGTGGTAGGACTAGACAACGACACCATTCGTGAAACCGTGCAGTCCTTGCACGAGCAAGGCGCGGTCCAACTAGAACCCATCCAGACGGCCAACGACATCACGGGCAGACTACGGGTCCAGGAACCGGCCGAGCGGGACTTCACACAGCGGGAACAAGGAGCAGAAGGGGACAGGCCTGCGGCCCAGTCCAACTCGGGCGAGGGGGGAGCCCCGTTACACCTGGTCTCGCTGTTCGACGGATGGGGCATCGCCAGGCTCGCGATTGGAGACCTCGCCCAGAAGCTGGATGCTGTCAGCAGGTTCCGAACATCCGTGTTCGTGGAGCACAGCAGGACAGCGGCACAAGCGGTGGCGCGCAGGTGGGCCAGCACGCCAGATCCCCAGGATGGAGGCCCTCAGCACAGGCAGATAGCTGAGGACGTCTGGGACCTGTTCAGACGGAAACATCCCCACGACAACAGATCCCCATGGGAAATACACCTAGACTCGCTGGAACGAGGCAGCACCCTCTTAATAGTCGCTGGACCGCCCTGTAACAACCTGTCGGCTGCAGGCAGGCACGCCGGCAGGGACGGACTGGCAGGCGCACAGTCACGCCACTTCTTCGCCATCCCCACAGCTTGGTACCTCGCTAACAAAAGGAGACCAGACGTCAACACGCTCGTGGTAAAGGAGAACGTGGCCTCCATGCCCTTGACTCACCGTGACGCCATGAGAACCCCCATGAGGGATCTCAGCCCGGAATGGGCCGTCAAGATGAACGCAGGAGAACATGTGGCCAGCCCAAGGGAGAGGCTTTGGATGGCAAACTCCCCCCCTCCATCCAACGCAATGACGTACCATCGGCTCCCCAGCCCCTGGGAGCCCAGATGGGCGTACAGACCAGATGGAAGGATACCCACGTGGACACAGTCCAGAGTGGCCCAGGACGATCCAGACGCCATACTGCCCAGTAGCTACCAGACCCATCTCCTCTGCCTCCTATATAATGAGGACAGCACCCACAGGTGGTTCCTACGGAATCCGACGGACCTAAGGCTGGGAACCGCCCAAATACTCGCAGAATGCAGTGCTGAGCAACGGTTCGAAGGATGTACGGAAGGCCTCGGACTGGTGATGTCGGGGAAGGAAAGGGAGAACCTTGCTGCAGAAGAAAAAGTCAAGGCATGGGGTAGATGGCTGGTCAGAGAAGGAAGGGCTCACGGGCTCAGACCCCCTAGCGCGGAGGAGAGAGCTCGAGCCACCGGCCTAGCGGGACGCTGCAGGGGGCTCGGAATCGACGGTAGGGCGCTATACGACGCGGTCGGCATTCACTTCGACCCGACGTGCCTCCAGCGAAGAGTGGTATCTGTGATGCAAGCATGGAAGACCGGGGATTACAGGGCCATGGCCCGAACCCCAGCACCCACGGGCGAGCAAATAGCAAGAGGATGGATGATGGCACGGACCTACGCAGCGACACAATGCCCGTGGGCCCAGCTCCAGGGCCATCCATTCCCAGACGACATCGCAGAGCAAATGAAACGTGAGGAAGCCCTCCTGCCGGAGACGCAGCGCCCCTAGACTCTGACAGGGACGCCAACTCGCTCCACAGAGCGTTGGGGTCCCCTCTCCGGCACTGACGAGCCCGGGGAATGCGCACTCGTGCCTGGGGACAGGCTCGTCGCGCACTCGACATCGCACTGGAAGAAAGATGCCACCGCAGCATCCGGGCCCCAAGGAGCCTATGGGCGCTGCTACACCATACCCCTGGGATGAGTTGTGTGGCACCCTGTCCTTTGAAGACGCGATGCGCGCCTTGAGCACAATCCCCCATACTTCACTCCCCAGGTTCTCCTGCTGGAATGTCAGGTACCTCAGAAGCTGTACCGCTGGCAAGAACCAAGCCAAGCACGCATTACTAACTCAGGTCAACATGAACAACAGAATCGCCCTCATTCAGGAGGCCGAAGCATGGAAGACCATGTTCCCGGCGAGGACGGTGGTCGCCTCCCCGGGATTTCTGGAGCCCGCTGGAGGGCTGGCCGGTGGGGTGGGGATTCTCCTGCCACACGGAACTCCCCTCCTGGACCAGCAAGACATGGTGCCGGGCTGCGCAGCCGCGGCAATTGTGCAGCATGGCGAAAGGAGAATCCGCCTTGTTTCCATTTATGGCGAGATCTTTTCTTCGGATGCTTGCCTTGAGCCATGCCAGCAATGGCATGATCTCTGTCAGTAAACCTGCTGGGGGTCTCTGGATTCCTGCAGCCCCCTTCGTGCCGCCTAGCTCTTCAGCCAGGCACGATACTCGAATCCTGAAAAGCTCCGAAACTCATTGTCAGCGCACAGCGCTCTGGACCACGGCGTTGGTCGAGCACTGCAATCAAAGTACACGCAATAGCCGCGCTGACGGCCGTAGCCCGTCCAAGGCAATGACAGCGCGGAGCGAAAGACTGCAGGCCGAAATGGCCAGGCCAAAATGGCCGCTCGCGCCCCTCAGTTCAGACCTTCGCCTGAAGGGCACTCGAGAGGGGCGCGTCCGAGAGCTTGACATTCATCATCTCCAGCCCTCGGAGCATCGCCGCCTGGTCGAGGAACTTCGTCCCCAGGTCCGCCGGGTTCGACTTCCCGGGAACCTTGGCCAGTTGAAACCGTCCGTCCTTGAGTGCCTTCTGCACCCACAGCGTCGGCGTCTCGAGGTGTCGGACTTTGCCGCAGCCTCGTCGTTGCATGATGCCAAGAGCAGCTGCCGAGTCGCTCCAGATGCGAAGGATCACGTCCCTGCCTAGGCCCTGGCACAGTGACTGCATGCCGATGGCCCTGCTGGCCGCCCGCGCACAGCCGTAGAACTCAGCCTCCCACGAACTCATGGAGATGGGGATCTGAGTCGTCGATGCCGTAACGATCAGGTGCTGCCCATGTTTGATCACGACCGAACTGGTGCTCCTCCGCGTGATCGGGCAGCCTGCCCAATCGGTGTCCGAATAGATGTCCATCACTGTGGGTGCCCGCTGTCGGCCCCACTTCCAGATGGCCCGCGGCGCCCCGATCAAGAAGCGTCCAGCGCGCTTCAGAAGGCGGAGGTGTCGCTCTGTCGGCCTCTGCATGCCGCGAGCGCACTGCTTGGCCGTGAACTGCACCTCTGGCCGATCGAGCGCCAAGTAGCCCAGCCTCATGCACGCGCTGCGGTACTCTGCCGCCTCGTGCTCGTTCAGCTCGCGCTCGACCTCAGGTGTAAGCTTCTGGCTCAGCCCTGGCGTGCTCAATGACTTCGTGGTGCGGGGGTCCATTCCAAGCTGCGCGTGCAAGATCTGCGCGTGCCTGGGATCCGCCTCGTACTCGATGGCCTCGCCCCCTTGGCACCATCGGTCTCGCCAGCGCATTACCCTGTTGAGGCACGTGATCTCCTTTGCGTCGGTAGGCGCCGGCCCGAGCACGCCCCTGTCCTTCACGATGAACTTCGTCTTCAGGGCCTCGCAGATCGACTCCGTCCCGTCCCGAGAGCCCTCGAGCACGAAGTCGTCGCTGTGGTGGAAGAAGCTCACCTGGAGGTCTTTGTGGCAGTACACGCAAGGCGAGAAGGCCGACTGGTCGCAGCCAGCACCGATGACCGCCTCGGCAGTCGTGAGCTCGAAGTTCTGGCCAGCGTCGCGCGTCCCGTAGAGCGCCATCCGCAAGAGCCCACACGTACCGATCTCCTGCGACATCGGATCCTCCTCTGGAAGCTTGATGTAGACCGTCCTCTTGATCTCACAGTGCGGGTGTGCCCGCGAAATGTCCAGGAAGCGCAGCACGCGGCCCTCGGACGGGTCGCTCGACATCACCATGCTGCAGATGAGCCGAAGGCGCTCTAGCGGCGGGGTCGCCGCAAACACCGCGCCGATGTCGTCCCCGGCGATGGTGCTCTGCGCCTTGGTCTCCTGCACGACGAGCCTGGATATGTAATCCGGCCGGTCGGTGTCGCCCTTGTCGATATCAACCCAGCGCGCACTGAGAGGCCTCCGTCCAAGCTCGCGCTGACAGTCCTCCTCCCTCGCGTAGACCCACACGCCAAGCTGCGCCGTGAAATCCATCTCCAGGCGCCTCGCGGCCTTCACCCGCGTGGGGTCCAGCGGGAGGCTGGTGAGGTCGTCGTAGAACTCGGTCCTCAGCGTGTCGCGCCACTTCCCGACGAAGTCCTTCAGGCTGATCTCCTCATCGTCCACTTTCGGCCCAGCATCCAGGGCCGAAAGCGTGAGCACCTTCCTGTTGCTAAGGTGACGGCGGAACCCACGGAGGATGGCGCGGAGGAGCTTGACCGGGTACCTCTCCGCCACACGCATGTTGCGGCCGACGAAGGTGGAATGCTCGTGGCGGCTGCCAATGCCAGTATCATTGGGGCAGCGCTTGCAGACCTCATCCAACACCTCCTTGTTATTACTCATCCACCCTGTCGGCTTCTTGGCGAGCCTGTCGCCGTGCGCGTCCGCAACCACCAGGCCGAACACGCACTGGTCGCCTCGCCCGACCTCGACACCCGGGAGAGCCATCACATCCTTCACGATGTCCAGGTCCCAGCTGTCCGCGCTCCAGGGGTGCTCGTGCAAGAACGTGCGGTCGTGCTTCACCTGCAGCGTGTAGAGCTCCATCACGAACCTCAAACGCTCGTACCCGATGGCGTAGGCCTCACGCTGCTTCTCCGTGTCCTCATTCAGGTACTTCAGCATGGAGAACGGCGCGCAGCGAGGACTGCCCAAGAGGAAGTACACCTCGAAGTGCTCGATCAGCTCCCGGCACTGTCGCTGCTGCTGGCGGTCGGTCAGGTCCCAGCCAACCCCTGGGTCGAACGAGCCGCCGTGAACCAGACCGAAGAGGGGGGCAAAGCCCACAAGCCTATTCGGGCAGAAGACCTCCATCACGTCGGCCTTGCGCCCGCTGTAGCCGAGAGAGAGCAGGAGGGCACCGATCTCCTCCTGCATGTTGTCGTCGCCGGGGTCGTGTGGTGCCGGAGCCATCGCCGCGTCAGCCGCCGCCGCGGCCTCGGGTGCTGGCGGCACCTGCTGAGCTGGGGCTGGACCGCCACTGCCTGGCGAGCCGCCCTCTTGATAGACAGGCCCGGCGACGTCAGTGCGATGCCGCTTCCGCTCACGGGCATCCTCGAGCCTCTGCCTTGCCTCCTCGTCGTCCTGCATCGCCTGCTCGATCCGAGCGCGGCACTCGGCTGAGTGAGCCTGCGCCCGGGCGCCGTTGAGGATCGCGGCGCAGCCGTAGCAGCCCGGGGAGAGCCCGTACTTCGCGATCTCGACGTCCTTCCTGGTGTGGACGGCCCGCGGTCCTGCTGGTGGTCGCCCGAATCGGAGAGCCCGGGGCGGGAGGTCCCCAGCCTCGGGGATGGGCGCCAGAGGTCCGCCCAAAGGCGCGACCGGCGCTGGCGCCGGCGCTCGGATCTCGATGGCCACCGGTACCTCGTCCACCTCCACGTCCGTCGGCACCGGCGCCCGCGGCTTCCCCACGAGGCTGTTCAGCAGGTCCTTGTCGGCCCGCTGCTCGACCGTCAACCGCTTGAAGGTCCTGGCCCGCAGTGCGCCCAACTCCGTGCCAATGTAGACCTCGTCCGTCCGAAGCGTGGGCCCCGGGTAGAGCCCAGCGAGGAACTTGTCCTCGATCCCAGCCTTGCGCTTGCCCCCTGGGAGGTACAGGACCTTCTCCGAGAAGCAAGCCAGGTCCTTGTTGAAGGGGCGGCCGTGCCGAAGTTCCCAAGCCGTGCGGCCGTCGGCGCCCCGCCTGCCCAGGTTGATGGACATGGCTGCGAACTCGACCATCCACGGGGTCACTGGGTGCTCGACGCCAATGCTCACGCCGTGGAGGTCGCCCACCTGCGCCCGCGCCGTCCTCACCTTGGCCTTGACCTCGCGCACCGCGTGCTCGGCCAGGCCGTTGCCCTGAGAGTCGCCGACCGCGCTCTCCTCGGGCACCGTCTCGATGCCGTACTCCTCCTTGAGCTTGGCCCCGATGCGGGTCTTCAGGGCGACGAGCGGCGCCTCGCCGTCTGAGCGGAAGACGAAGCGCTTGTGGCCAGCCGATGCCAGCCTCCTGGACCACGACTTTGCCGGCCAGGGATGCTGCGTCCCCTTAGCTGGCACCACCGACGCGTGGAACCAACGCTGCTTCGAATCTTTTCCGATCAGAAGCGGCGTGGCGTCCTCTCGTTCACCGAGGTAGCCGTAGTCGATGCCAACCACCGCGAGCGCCGACTCCTGGTGGTCCTTCGTCTGGCGGCCTGCTGACAGGCCTCTGCTGGAGACGCGCTCCCGGCACCATGCCCTGTAGGGCTCGTGCAGCACCTCGTGCGCGGCTCGCTCGGCCGCCGTCGGCGCTGCGGGCTCCCTCGCCGGCCGTGCCGGCGGGCCCTCGGCGACCTCCTCGTGAGCCGCGCCTGGCTGGCCGGCTTCGCCCTCGGGAGGCTCGCGGCCTGCCGCCTCGACCGGGCAGACCTCCGGCACGTGCGGGTCGACGTGCATATCCATCTCGTAGACCTTATTCCTGCGGCAGAACCTGACAACGTCTCCGCTGGTCTTGTGGCACGCGTAGCTAATGTCCTGCCCGCCCTCCGAGTCGAAGACGAGCCGATGGCCAGAGTCGACCATCTCCGCGACGCTCAGCAACGGCTTGCTGATGTCCGCCACCCTGAACTTGGCAGCGCGTGCCTGAGAAGCCCCAGGCATCGTCCCCACGAGGATCTTCTCGCCCTCGTCGTTCACGTAGTGGCCAGAGGCGGTCTTGTACGAGATCGCCTGGCCGCCCTCGTGCACCGGGTAGTCCGTGCACGAGCCACGCGGCAGCACCGATGCCGCCGCACACGAGTCGATGCCCACACGCAAGATGCCGTTGAGCTCGACCTCCTCCGCATCCGAGTTGCCGTGGGTCATGTTCAGGTCCAGGGCCGCGCCGGTCGCAGAGTCGACCACGTCCGCCTTGTCCGGCCCCGGGTCGTAGATGCTGAGGGAGTGGAGGTTCGCGAACGGGTAGCTGACCTGCTCGTCCGCGTCGTTCAGGTAGAGCGCTGCGACCTGTCGAGAGCTCGTGCCGGACATCGCCGTCGCCGGACTCAGCCTCGTAGTCGCAGCCGTCGAGATAGAGCTGGCCGCCGATGGTACGGTCGTACTCGTCGACTGGGAGGCGTTGATGCGAGCCAGCGTCTGCTCCATGCTCGCCAACGTCCCCCTGGGCTTGCTCGGGCATTCACGCTGAGTGTGGCCGCGACCGCCGCAGCCCCAGCAGAGTGGCCCGAGATGCTGACCATGTGACTTGATGCTGGTCTTGCTCTTGCCGTCGGACTTGGACTTGCCCTTGCTGTCGCCCTTGCTCTTGCCCTTGCCACTGGACTTGCTCTTGCCCTTGCCGTCGCCCTTGAACCTGCCCTTGCCGTCACCCTTGGTGAACGCGCTCAGGTCCATGGGCACGGGCACCAGGGCGATGGCGCTCTGGGCGCGGCGGATGTCGGTGACCTCGCGTCGGAAGTCCTGCCACTCCATCAGCCTGGTCGCATTGAGCAAGAGGTGCTGGCGTAGAGGGCCTTCCTCGAGCTGCCGAAGGACGATGCCGATCCTCATGGAGGCTGTGATGGCCTCGCCGCTCCTCTGCTCGTACCTGAGGAGCTCTCGCTCGAACAGCGCCAGCCGGTCCTCGACATCGCCAGTGAACGAGAAGTTCAGGAGATTCAGCAGCTGCCCCGCGATGCGGGACCTCGCATTCGGTTCGTAGTATTCAACCAGCTTGCGCCAAGCCTGGAAGCCTTCTCGCCAGCATTCACGATCGTCGTCAGGGGATGCTGCCGGCAGAGGAGGAGCAAGATGTAATACAGCTGCTGCGAGGCCTGCCTCATGTTCTCCTCGAGGAAGTCATCGTTCTGAACTGAGGCCTCGCCAGCGCTCTCTGCCAGTCGCATCCCTGCCAGCAAGTCGGCGTTCACGACGCCACAGTACGCCTTGAAGATCACCTTCCAATCGTTCCACTTGTGCTCTTCGCCCGTGAACACGTCTGGCTTGCCCAGCGTGCGGGTGTCCACGAGCGACTCGGCTCGAGGCTGTGGCACAGGCCCGTCCACCCGTGGTCTAGCCTCGGCCACGCGGCCGAGCCGCTGCACCTCGGCCGTGAGATCGTTCTCCCTCTGCTGGCGGTTATGCAGCTCCTGGGCCAGCGCTATCATCTGCTGCTCTAGAGCCTGCACGCGCTCCTCCGCCATCTCAGCGGCGGTTCGCGCGCAGCTTCGTGAAATCCTTCAGGTGCTGGCCCAGCGCTGCCCAGGTCCTCCTCAGCCTGAACAGCTTGCGTAGCTGCCTCGCCACTCTCCTCCAGCCTCGATGGACCTCGACGAGCTCCCACTCGTCGCCCTCGCTGGAGCTGGGCCCGGCAGGCCCTGCTGCGGCTCCCGCACCGGCGGCCGGCCCCAGGCTGCTGGGAGCGGGAGAGGGAGCCGCGGAGCCCGACCCTGTGGACTGGGAGGGTCGGGACCACGGCTCCGCTACCATGGCGAGATCTTGTCTTCGGATGCTTGCCTTGAGCCATTCCAGCAGTGGCATGATCTCTGTCAGTAAACCTGTTGGGGGTCTCTGGATTCCTGCAATTTACCTCCCCCCACCAGGAAGGAAGAAACCCTGGCAGAGATCGCATCGGCCGCGGAACAATGGGAGCCTCTCGACACCTACTGGGGAGGGGACGTAAACCTGCAGCTCCAACACCCGAGGGACGGGGAGGTGGAGGCCGCTGCCCTTCTGAGGGACATCCTCACCAGCTCCGGCTCCGCCGCCATTCACATGCACGGCCCAGCCAGTATTGACAAGGAGAGTGAATATCAGATCAACATCTGCGCCTGCCCAATCAATCGCATCCATGCATACGACCCCCGAAAGCTGCGGCGGCTCACTCTTTCTGACCATGCCCTCATTTCCCTCGACCCCCAGGGCGCAAGGAGAGCCAGAAGGGACGACACCATGAGGGCTGCAGATTTGAAGAAACTCCCAACAGCCGCGCACGTGGAGCTGCGCAGGATCTACGCAGATCTGGAAATCCCCTTCGGCGTCCCAACCGTCAACCTTTGTGGCCTAATCCAGCCCTCGGACTGGATCAGGCCTGCTCGCCCTGGAGGCTTCCCTGATCACCACCCGGACAACGACGACGGCGACGCCTCTCGCTTGCCCAGCGACCCCGCCCCCCCAACTCCAGGTGGTCCTGACAACCACGCTCTCCTCCCCCCTGTCCTTCCCACCCTTATGCGGTTCGGGAGGCACGCCCTCGCCTCGGCCCTACAGGACTGGTGGAAAAAGTGGAAGTCGCACAGAGCACGCGCCTCGGTGGGGACGCTACTGGCGGCAGCCAGCCAAAGACGGCAAGTCACGCGCCCGGTGGGGGCCCTGGCCGCTTGGCTATGCGAGTTTGGATGGGACGGCCACGACCTATCCCCAGAACAGGCTGGGCGCTGGCTCAAAACTTGGGACACGGAGGTCACGCAGCGGAGGGCGATGCACCTATCCACCGCCCAACGAGGCCCTGGGGCAGAACGCTCCCCCCTCGCAGCCCACTACAGGACTGGGCGAGAGATATACAAAAAGACCCACGCCATTCTGGGGGTAAGGGACCACGATGGAAATTGGCACGACAGGCCCAACCAGGTGGACAAGGTACTTTGGGACAGCCGCAGCTCGATTTGGCACACCGCTCCCCCTCTTCCTAACTCTGCCGGCCGGCTCCTCGACCAGTACTTCTTGGAGCACCCCGGCATCGACATGCCCAGTCGGCCTGCTCCATGTTGGGCCAAGCTTGCTACCACCGTCCTCACCCCCAGCGGGGGCGCCCCAGGTGTCGACGGGGTCCCTTACGAGGCCTTTCACCCAGGCGCAAGGTTCGTCGCCTGCCTCCTTGCCCAGGCATGGTGCGCAGCGGACCTTAACCCGAGCCTCATAGACGACGTACTGGGGCCCTCAGTCGATCTCTTGGTATGGATTGGGAAGAAGCCAGGCGCTGAGGGGCCCAACGACATGAGGCCGCTCCAACTCCCCACCTGCATACGGCGTCTCTACAGAGCATCCTTGGCCGACCTCATGGGCCCCATCGTCGAACCGCTCGTAAGTCCCAATCAAGCAGCCAAAAGAGGAGGACAGTGTGGACCCAATATCACCAGGGTCACTCAACACCTAAGTGCTACCCCCAGGCCACCAACCGCCCCGGGCCCTAGCTGGGTCGCGCTTCTGGGTCAGCATCATGCGATGGTGGAAGAGTACATCGAGCGCATCGCCGCAACGCTGGGCGACGCCCCATGCACTGCCGTCATCTTCTGCGATCAAAGCAAAGCGTTCGAAAGGATCTCGCTCCAATGGGTTGGTGCCCTACTACAAAGATGGGGACTCCCCTCATGGCTTCTCAACGCCCTAGAAGCCATGGTTATTGAAAGGAAAGTTAAGACGTGTAAGGGCAAGTACAATGGGCCAGAACGCCTCCTCCTCAGATCAGATCCGTTGGCATGGGCGGCGCCGCCTCCCCCCTCCTGTGGAGTCTTGGCTACGACCCCCTCATAAGCGCCATCGTATCCATCACAGGAGAGGACGACCCCACTTACGTAGATGACCTCGTTGCGCTTGTCAGCACAACAAGACAGGCCCTGCGTGCTGCAATCGCACTCCCATGGGCCGCCAAGGCCGCCGGGCTCCTGGTCGAGGCGCACAGATGCCGGGGGGCGCGTACCTACGACTCCCCCGACATCCGCGTGGCGTCGGAGGAGGTCCCCGTACACTTTGAGCAGGACGGAGACTGCGTGCTCATCTCAGGTCTCCCTGCACTCTTGACCCAGGCGCTGATCAACAGGCACATGGGGGAACGTGGCCCGATACGGTGCACGCACTACCAGCGCCCCTGTAACTGCGCGTTCAAGACAGCGCTCGTACCCGCGGGAAACCAAGGGCGGTGGCGCTCACTCATGGGGTGCACCCCCTTTGGAGGATCGGCGGTCAGGGAGCAATGGCCTTATTTGGGGGCAGTAGTAGAATGCCGAGCAGCAGAAAGGGGCGAACCCCCTGAGAACGGAGGCCTCGCAGGGGAGCAGGAATAACTACTGCGCAAGGGCACGTGGAACCGCCCCCTCCCCAGGATGAGAGAGAGATCCTTGGCGCTGCACTTGGCCAAGATGTCCCCCTCCAGAACGGCCGCCGCATGGAACGCGCACCTGGTCCCGCTGATCCCCTGCGCTGCCCACTACGCCCCCCCGGACGCGACCCAGGAGCGTGAACTGTGCACCCAATTGAGGACCGCCCTCGGGCTGGCTGGGGCATCCTGGGTCCCCGACATAATCCTCACCGGCCGTGGCATACGCTTCCAAGTCCAGGGCGCCCCCAGGTGCCCTGTAGCCACTGCCCGCGCCGCTGCTGCAAGAGCGTCCGCGCCTGGGGACTTCTGGGGCCCCTGCGCGCTCAAGAAACGCGCCAGCACCAGATGGAACAAGCCGCCGACCAGGAGTGGCCAGGCAGCCCATGCCCCATAGGCACACCCCCCCACGACCGAAGATGATCACAGAAAGAAAGGCCGCCCAGGCCCTGCTCACCTTGAGGCAGCGACCTCACCTTGTGGGGGCCAAGCAATACGGCAGAATCACATGCGTGGCGGCTTGGGCACAGAAGAACAGTCATCACTTCACCGCCTGGCTCCGAAGAACCAGCCAAAGGAGGAGATGGCAACCGTCGTCGGGTGAGGAGTGGCAGCTGCTTCGGCACTGCGCCACATTCACCTGTGCGTACCACGTACTGAGGGTGCTCAGCAACGGCCTGCCAGGCCCGGCAAGGCGCAGGGGAAATGACGAAAGAGTACCCCGCAGATGTCCCTGCGGGGCGCCGGCCAGCAGAGTTTGGATCACCGCCAGCCCGAATGACAAGGGGGCGGCCTGGTGTTGCACATGCATCGGCAACGGTCCCCGCACCCTGCCCTCTGGCAAACGCTCCCCCCTGATTCCCTCCCTCCCTCCCTGAGACCTCAAGTCTGCGCCTATGCTGGCGTGGGGGGGCCCTTGAGCCCTCCCATCAGGGAAGGGCCGCACGGGCGTTGCCCTCTCTGCGGACTGGGAGAGGCCACGACCGAGCACGTCTGGCACTGGTGCCCTGCCGCCGCTCTCGTCTGGGACACCATCCGCGGGCCCGACGACCCGCCCCCCCTCGCCCAAGCAATCACAAGCGAGGGCGAGCACCAGCCGCTGATGGCCAGAATATTACACCAGATATCCTACCGCTACTGCGCCAACCTCACTGCCACCCATCTGGAAGCAAGCGACGCGGCCACTCTCATCCTGCGAAGGCTGGCCACCCCAGACATCGACCCCCACGAAGAAAGCGATGAGGACGAGCAGACTGACAGCGACCCTTCCAGGAGCGACAGACACGACGAAGCGGCCGTGTGGACCGCGCGGCGCGACTATTGCCACACTTGCAACCCGAACCCCCCACCTGCCGGGGCAATTTGCGGGGCTGCCAGGCGCCGCGCACAAAGGCACGCAGATAGGGCTGGAGGTGAAGCTCGGAGGCTCCCCGTGGCCAGCAGACACTGCAACCCGGACGATAGACCACGCAGCCGCGCCGCGTGGATGCCTCCCGTCACAGGTTGGTTCCCTTGCCCAAGGACTGACAATTCTCCAACCGCGTGCTGGACGGCGAACTTCTGCCGTGAATGCTGCTTGCATACCACCACTCTCAGGGCCAACATCAGACTCGAGCCAGGCGACGAGATAACCGTCCGCGACTCCCCTTTCCCAGACTCCGACTCCACCCAGTGGCCCTGCGAGATCACTATTGACGGGGGGGCAAGATCCATCGGGGATGGCGATAAGGTCTCTGGGGCTGGTGCCATACTCTGGCACCGCAACACCAACACCGGGGCTCCCCGCGTCCTCGCCATTGCCATAGTCGCTCTCCCAGATTGCAGCAACGCCCAGATGGCGGAGGTTGCAGGCTGTCGTGCAGGGCTGGCACTGCTTCCCCACATCAACAGACCCACCCGCACTGCGCGGGCTGTCGGCGACAACCTAGCCGCAGTAAGGTACGGAGCTGGCACTGCCAGATACCGTAGGCCACATCTGGCTCAGCAGATGGAGGAAGCATTGGGGCAGGTCGAGGGAGCAGGCTGGGTTCTCACTTGGCAGGCCGTCAGGCGCAGTGGCGGACAACCTGGCCACCATAGGGGTGTATTGGGCAGACGCCCTCCACAGGGCTGGCGATGCAGCAGTCACCTCCCGCACAGAGTGGAGTGGGGCCATCCACCCTATTCTCGCCCACTTCCCGTGCGCCCCCCCTCGCTCTGCCTGTCTGTTCGACCCCGCTGTGGCGGCTGAGGTTGCCCGCTCTCTTGCGCATCCCCCCCCTGCCCCGCCCCGCGACCTCCCTCATCCTGCGCCCCGCCCGCCCGACCGCCGCAGCATCTGAGCCCGCGCCGTGTCGGCTCAAGCAGCTCCTCCCATGTGCGCCCGTTCAGTTCTCGCAGATATCGGCTGGACCCCCCCCGCTGCACCGCCGCGCGATGGTAAGGAAGAACAACGGTGGGCCCCTTGTCAGATGGCCGTCTCCGTTCGAGCCCTGCAAGAGTGGCCCTAGTACGGAAAACACTTCCAAGCCCTTTCGTGCCCGTGAGTGCCCCTGGATGCGCTGGGCGCACTTCCACACGGAGTGGCGTTGGTGGTGCGAGGTCTGCCAGACACACTGCGGCGGTAAGGCGCATCTCTTGAGTAGCGAACATTACCAGGAGGCCGCCAAGCAGAAGGAGCACGGATGGCCAGACCCCAGGTTTTTTTTTTCGGCAGCGATGAACCCACGGACCGACGCCGACTATTGGATAGAGACTGGGGAGTCGGCAGGCTGTCCTGCCGCAGGACCGTCCTCGCCCTTTCCTCCTGGGTGAAAAGAAGCCACTGGCACAAACGGAGCCAACGCAGCAAGCAAGCGGCCGCCGCTGCTTAGGAGAACGCACGCGCAACAAAATGCGGCTATTTTCCCGCCGGCAGGGGGGGCAGAGAAGCGGGGAGAGCGAGGACGAGGAGGAGACGAGGGGGCGAGGGCGTTGTGCGGACATCCCCAGCGGCCCGAACGGCCACGTATAAACTTCAAAAGCGCACAACGTCATTCTGGAGGAAATGCGGGAGGGGGAAGAGGGGGGAACGACGACAAGAAAGAGAGGAGGACAAACGGACAGAACGAGTGCCCACACGTCCAGTGTGGAAGTCGCAAGGCGGCAGCCGCCAGCGAGCCAGTGCCAGAACAGCGCGGCACGATCGAAGTTGAAAGCAAGTAAAAGGATGTTGCGCTCCGCAGCCGATCGCATGAGCTAGAACTCGCACCCACCTGCAAGCCTAGCTCCGGGAAAACCGCCCGCCGACCCCCGAGGCCGGCCCAGGAAGTCCCCGGGAGGGCCCCAAAAGGGCGCCAAAAGGAACCCAGAGAAGCAAAAAAAACAACACACAGCCCACGCAACAACCTCCCCAACAAGGAGAAGGACGGTGCAACATGCGTGCTGATTTGTTTAGCCACCCCGGGTGCCAGCTGGAGCCCGGTGGAGGCCCTCAGGGGGCCACCTGGGGGCACGGATGAGGAGGAGGAGGAGGAGGAGGAGGAGGAGGAGGAGGAGGAGGAGGAGGAGAGAGAACAAAGAGAGTGTAGGCAATAGGCTACCTCGCCCCTTCGCGGAGAAACCTATTGAACGCCCCCGAGAACTCGGAGGGGGAAAACTGATGATGCCGGATGCCGCTATGGAGCCTGAAGAGGGCGTAGAGAGAGAGAGAGAGAGAGAGAGAGAGAGAGAGAGAGAGAGAGAGAGAGAGAGAGAGAGAGAGCGCGCTGCAGGAGGAGGGCATCTCCCCCCATCGTTTGCGAGCCGCTGCTCGGAGGCATGCAGAAGAAGTAATCCAGGGCCCACTCCGGAGCCGGAGTTGGCCCACCGAATTGGGATGCAGTCAGCCTTCGAATTGTCGGGCAGCGTGCAACATGTGCTAGGCTGTTGTCGCCGACGCCACAGGCAAATGAGCAGGGACCGCGACTCTGAAACCGACGCCGCGTGCACCACCCGTCGCACAGGGTGCGCAAATAGGCGGCTTGGACTCGGGGCGCCGCGCTCCGCCCCAGAACTCGAAAAGTTATCAGCGCGCGCTCCGCGCGACGGCCTGGGAAGGTCCGTAGCGGCCACCTTTCGAGCCGACGGCGAAGATGGACATAGGCAGCTCTGGGCGGGGTCGCTCTGAAGAGACTCGTCACCCTGCCCTGCCAGCCGCGCCGTACGCTCAAGTCTAGGCCCCCCCCTGCGGGGAGGAGAGCAACTCGTCGCTGGAAACCGCTGTCGGCGGCGGCTAGCTTGAACAAGAAACAGTTTTGGGCCCATGACTGCCACCATCCAGCATGAGCTAAGGAACAGGCAGGACTGGCCAGAAGATCCCGCAAGCGCGATGCACGTTCCTGCACGCGTAGGCCGCCGTAGGCTGCATTTTCGAATCGCACCACGCGGGCCTTCGCAGCTGCAGCAGTGGCGACAATATCCGGCAGCTCGCTGGGAAAACTGAGAGATCGCAAATCCCGAAGGCAGGGTGAAACCATCCAGCTCGTCGGACCTGGCAGCAAAAGTTGGCATGCCCTCTGTTCGTGGACGAAGAAATCAGGAGGGAGGTCCTCCAGCTGACCAACAAACTGGAGCACAGAGCTGATGTACACTCGGTACGCCTGCAGAGATAAGAAAAATCCCATGCCGAGGCGCCCCCAAAGTCTCGCCCGATCTATGTACTTTCTCAGCGGAGCCTGCCGGGAGCTGGCGGCCCTCCCCGGGCCCGCCATAAAACCAAGATGTTTCGCAGCCCCCGCAATCCGGACGGAGCCCCAATCAGGAGCCTGGCGGGCCACCTCGTCCCTAACATCCTGCTCTTGGTATCGGAACAGCGGTACAATGACCGTCTTCCGCACGTTGAGGTGGAGTCCGGAAACCAAAGCAAAATCTATGAAAAACGACTGGAGACAGCGGAGGCGATTGTAACCCTCCCAAACAACCATGGCCAAGTCGTCAGCCCATGCCCGCATGCACGCGGAAGGGGATACCCTCCGTAGCCTGCGCAGCATGAGGTCCGTGGCCATGGCGAACAAAAGAGGAGAGAGGGGACATCCCTGACGGATGCCCCGCGTCAGTGAGAAGCCGCTGTATCGGGCTCCGCCCAGGCTGATGGAGCAGAAATTGTCTTGGTACAGTATGCCGATGGCTCGGAGGAGCCATGGGGGCCAGCCCAGCGAAGCAAAAAACTTATGGAAAAAAACTATGTTCAATTGAAGGGAAGGCGGCCGCAAAATCATAAAAGAGAGCGAGGCCTTCCTCCCCTTCTGCGGCTACTTGGGCCATCGCCTCGTCGACGTCTAGAAGGTTCGCAATCATCGAACGTCCTGGCAGGAACCCGCGCTGGTCCGAGATAATGAGCGGCTCGATCGCGGGCTCCAGCACCAGGCGAATTGCACTGGCGAAGAGGCGATTGTCGCAGTTCGTCACGTTAAGCGGGCGAACGCCGCTCGCAGGGAAGGCCGCGGCCTCACCCCCCGAGTGGCCCTCCAGAGCCTTGGGGAGGAAGAAGAGGAGGCTCTCGTTGAAGTCGGCGTACTGCTGCCGGACCTGCTCCTCCCCTGCTGCGGACACCATCTCTTCGAAAGCACCGTGCAACACGTTCACCGCGACGTCGTCCAATGCCCTCCATGCCCCGTAGGGTAGCCCGTCTGGCCCTGGGCAAGAGTCGTTGGACAGTCGGAGGGCCTCTAAAACGCATTGGCGTGTAAGCCGGAGCTCGTGCACCGCCGCATGAAGAGGGCCCTGGCGCTCCCGGTCGGCGGCGTCATCGACCAACCACTCCTCGAGACGATCATGCCGAACGCCGCGTTCCCGGAAAATCTCTGCCCAATGCCGCCGAAGCACGCTCGCCATCTCGGCCGCCCCTGTCACAACGTTGCCGCGCTCGTCGACGATGGCCCCAATGCCAGAGCTGCGACCGGGCGCCAACTTGCACAGCAAGCGCGTGCCTCGCTGCCTCTTCCGCTTCACCTGGAGCGCGTCTCCCTCCGCAGCGTCGTCCTGAGCCTCCAGGAGCAGACCCAATGCGGCCTCCCGGGCGAGTTCCACTGCATGGTCACGGAGAGCACGGAGGGAGGTCGTCAAGTTGCCCTGGAGGTCGTAGGGGTTCGCCACAAAGGAGGATATGTGAGGGTACCGCAGCAGGCAGTGCGAGATGTCCGTGAGGAAACCCAGCTCCGACGCCCGGATGAGTCTCATGACCACCCCGAGCTTGTCCTCAGCCTTCTCCGCCAATGGGAGGCCCACAGTGGGGGCGCCGAAGTTTTCGGCCACCCCCCGCATTGCTTCCTTCAGGAGGGGCAGCTGCTCCAACCTGGATGCTCCTGGGTGAGCGACGAGCAGCTCCTGGAAGGCTAAAGCGCAGCGGCGAGGGAAATCGGGATGCATGCACACCGCCCTGGCAACAGGCCGCCTCGCCGCATCAAGTCTGACTGGGATGCGCCGGGCAGCCAGGACGGCCCGATGCGCCGATAAGTCGCGCCTCCATTCCAAAGCCACCACTTGTAACTCACGGTCGATCTGTTCCGAGGCGTGGTGATTGAGATACAGGCGATCAAGCCGCGAGGAGGCCGTGGCACACACGTGCGTCATCTCCGGCTGGAAGAGCTCCTCGAGCCCGTGCCGCTGACCGATTGAAAGCCGGAAGTTCCTCTCCTCCCCGTCGTCGCGGCCGCCCGTAGGCTGCAGCGTGGCCACGCACCGGCGGTCTGTCTTAAGAGCCGCCCAGTTGAAGTCCCCGCCCAGGAGCGTGAGCACCCTATGCTGAGGTTGGATGGCCCTGGCCAGTCGCGTCCGCATGTGCTCCCGGAGGCGCGGGAAAGTCGAACAGTACTCCATAAAGTTGGGGTGCACCCCAACTTTGTCCAGCTCGGTGATAGTGCTGCCTGTGTGGAAATACGTGACTACGATGTCCAACGCTCCTGCACCGCCTCGCAGAGAAAGGATCGCGGCCCGTCCAGGCCAAATAACCTTCCACCGAGGCTCAGCCTGAAACTGGGCCAGAAAGCTGAGCTGCACGATGACGCCGACACCAGCGCTGCTTGGGGAGGGGCCAGCCGACCACCACGTCCGGGTCCCAATGGGAGGCCGCCACGCTCGGTTGCCACCGTCCGTGCCGCGCGCCTCCGTGATCATCAAGATGTATGCCCGCTCCAGCAGCCGGCTCGCGTAGGCAACCTTGGCACGGAATCGGCCCTCATCGGAGCAGAAGAAGGCCTGGGCGTTCCAAGTGGCCGCGCTGAACTCACCCTGAAACTGCCCCGGCCTGGACATCGCCGGAGATGACGGACGGACCTGCGGGAGTGCAGCTGGAAGAGAAGTCGTCCTCGGGAGCGACCCCAATGCCCGCAGGAGCCGCTGTCTCCGGTAGAGCGCAATCGGCATGTCCAGGCGCAGGAGAGCGTCCGGATCGCGAGGGAGGATGTCCTCCGCACTGCATGCCAAAGGTGGCAGTACTGGCAGACACCTGGCACTTGAAAAAACTGGGTCAGAAACGCCAACGTTTAAATTATGCGAATTCGGCGAAATTCTTAAATTCGTAGGGCGAGAGAAGGAAGAAGAGGAGGAAGCGCAACTCACAGGCTGCGGAAGCTCCGAATGACAAACCGGCCGCGCGTCCAGCATGGCCTCCATCTCGTGGCGGAGCTGGCTGCTCGACGACGCTGTAGGCACAGCGCGGAGAAACCACACGACCTCGATGAGGAAGCCCGTGGAGCCATCAGCATCCCAATACTGAATTCCACCATGCAAGTGTCCAGAGTACCCTGCGGGGTCATGGAACCGGTGGGAACTCAGGCCCGGCTCCGCTGCCCGTTTCCCGGCACTCCGCGGCTCTCCAACAAGTCGTTACAGACCATCACCCCGATCCTGTCGAGCCCCACCTTCACGGTTTGACCGTGGAGGGCATTGCGAAGCTTGCGGACGTCGTCAATCGACGAGAGGAGCACCCGCAGCCGGCCTGGCTGGGCGGCGGGGTCCTGGGTAGCTAGGTGGATGTACTCCCCCACCTTCGGTGCGCATTGATAGTCCGTCTCGTTGATCGTCAGCCCCGTGGCCTGAATCACGTGCGTCATCAGCACCCTGAGGACCTGGCCGTCCTCCTTCCCCACCTCCCCCTGGATGACGACGTCGGTCTGGAAGTCCTGGAGGGAGAGAGGTGCTGTGCCGCGTCGCCGCGAATCCGCCAGCCCGCGGGAGGTGGCAGACGGCGCCGCGACCACCCTGCCTCCATGCTTGGACGCCCGCCAGCGTAGCCGGACAGATGTCTCCCTCACGTCGTTGTGCATGACATAGTCCATCTTGCCAGTCCATGTCTCCGGCCCCGCCTCCGTGAACACGACGACCCTGCTGGGCGAGACGGCGACCAGCTGGGAACAAAGCGGCCAGTAGTGCGGCACCGCGAGCTTGGAGGAAAACTCCAGGAGCAGCGCCTCCCCGTGTCCGACCATGGAGCGGAGGCCGTAGAAGGTGTCTGAAGCTAATGACTCCCCACGGCCATGCCGGAGAACGAGAAGTATGTCCATGTCCTGGACTGTTGGAGGCAATATCCAGTCCAAGCAGAGGCGAGGAATCGCCGTAGTGCTCAATGGGCTGCGCCGCGGTGCGCGGCTGAAGACGCCCTGCAAGACGCTGTTCGTGAGAAGGTTCATGGTCCGGTTGTATTCGTCTGCCCGGAGGTCCAACACCATCACCCTGGGCGCCTCCACGGTGCAGATGGCGGCGTGTGGCTCCAGCAAGCGCGGGGGCCCCCGCGGCTCCGTGTGGCCAAGATGGAAGACCGCGAGGCCTTGGTACACGTGACGCGGGAACCCACCGCCCGGAAGCAGCATCTCCATGGGTGTCAAGGCCAGCGTGCATGCCCGCACGATGGGGGCCCACTTCCCTGACAAGAGCGGGGAGTGCCAGAGGTCCAGAACTGTCTCCAGTGACCCCATGCCTGCCTGCAGCGGCACGGGGGCGAGGAGGTAGAGGGCCGCCGGGCGCTCTGCCGCGGCCGTGCGACGCATGAACTGGGAGAGGAACCTGGTGAGCGCATTCTGGTCCGCGGGGGCCCATAGGGCCACCTGCCTCCCAGTGACCTGCGCCCAGAAGCTCTCATCCCCCTTCTCCGCCCAGCCCGCCAACCGTCGCGCGGCGGCAATGTCCGAGGCCGTCTGGAGCTCAGCTCCCAATATCCCAGACCATTGAGTGGCCATGCAAGTCCCCCCCGGCAGATTGTTCGAAAGAAGACTCAGTGCGACTGCACCCAGCTCTTTGTGGAGGGGGAGCCGTGGCACCTTGAGACGCCGGCGCTGGGCCAGAGCCACGGGCAGCGCAGACGCGCAAGTCGCCGCCGCATCGTTGACCTTGGCAGCGAACCCCCGCGCGAGGGCGAGATCCCCATCCGCCCATGGAGGGGCCACAGCGAGCTCGCAGAGCTGCTCGGCCGTGCGGCGCCTGTTGACAATCATGAGCTCCGACGGGTCCGGACCATCGAGCATCGCCAGGCCCAGGAGATGCCAGGCCTCCTCGGCGGTCACTCCGTAACCCAACTTCTGCAAAATGCCCTGGAGGTCCGCCCAACATGTCGGGTAGACGACCGCTGGGCTACCGGTGGCGGCCTGCCCCGCGTTCGCCGCAGCGACCCAGGGGAAGTGCACCATGACCTCGTCCTCGACGAAGTCCACCATGAGCTCGTCCCGAAGAGAGACTGTGAGCCCAGGCGCGAGATGACCAGGAGCCGAGGAGGGCCCAGCAGCAGCAGCAGAGGCTCCCGTCCTCGCGATGTTGTCGTCGTCCACCTCGATGGCCTCCAAGTGCCCCGCCTCCGAGTCCTCGTCCGCGCCCATCCGCAGAGCCGACATGCCCTGCGTAGCGGCAGTGTCCATGTTCGCTGGGGCCGCCGCCGCAGAGCCAGCGCCCGGAGCGGGAAGCCCTGGCGGCATCGGCGGCCCGGCCGCCGCAACGGCGGTAGCAGCAGCGCCGGGCAGCGCCTGGCCGCAGCGCCGGCATCGGCCCTGCTCGTCGGCTGACGCCGGGAGCGCGCCGAAGAACGGGCACGCCAGATGCGCGCACGCCATGTTGCTGACTGTGGAGGGATGGAATCTGTTTCAGACCTTATCTTGAGCGCCCCCCCTCGGGCGTTTCAGACCTGGGGGGAGTCCCGGTCAGCAGCACACTTGAGCACTTGAGCCACTTGAGCCTTGAGCCGGATGGCCCGACCCCAGGGCTACACGGAGGCGGGCAACCTCTGGGCCAGGACCCAAGGAGGGACCAGAGACTGCCTCACCAATAACATAATCGAGAGGTACGAGTGGCCTGGGTGGGTACTCCCCTGTCCGGACGTGGAAGACGGCCATCGGCGCCTACCAGGCTGGACGTTCCCAGAGGACTGGGACCACGCACCAATCGACTTTCCCTATCGGGACGACGATTTCAACTTCATAACCCCCGCCGACACGGCCCCGTCTGCCAGCCTGCGGCCAGTAGACTTGTACCGACGCGGCGGGAAGGCCAACCCATGGCTCAGCGGAAGGCCGGCGGGGGGCAGCGTCATGCCTCCCCCTCGCAACAACGCAGAGGGACCGCCTCCCCCCAACTTGGGTGACAGGTTGGTCGGATCCAGCAGGGCGTCGTCGCAAGACCCCACCGAGCGGGGCGGGTCGCGAAAGGGGGAGGAACCCGGCGGGGCCAGCAGTCGCCACCCACTCCCCTCGCTGACACCCCCAGACCCCCCAACTGACACCGCGGCCAAGGCCATCGTACAGTTGTTCTGCGTGCCAGCGGAGCGCCCTGGATCCCAGTTCCGTCTGCACGTTCCACTGGGGAAGAGCCCATTGGGTGTTAACCTGCCAATGCGTTGGGAGCATGACCTACGACAGAGGGGGATCGTTCTGACCAGACTGGCATGGACGGAGACCATGGCCCCCACGGAGACAACATGGGACGGATCAGTAAAGGCCAGAACAGATCTGGCACGCAAGCGGAGCTGCGCCGTGGAAGTGGCGGTAACCCCCGCGCACGAGCAGCCCGACTGTCACGTACTGGACAAGTTCAAGCTTCGCCAGGAGGGGAATGGCCCCAGGAGGGGGAGACACACCTACACTTGCAATGGCCGAGCGAATTCCGGCTATCGCTCAAGGGAATGGAAGGCGCACAGGACTCACAATCCCGGACGCTGCTTCTCAGCCTCACCAATCCCACAGAGGACCAGGTCGCCTCCCTCAGGCTGGTGTGGCCCCCGGAGTTTGGTGGCCACATCACCAGCAGCGAGTGCGTCGCAGCGGATCTCAAGGAAGGCACCAGGTATCCCACCGACCAGGCACTGGTATGGTGTGACTCCAAGGAGACAGAAGAACTACTGGCTCTCGGCAAGGAGACAAGTTCTGGCAGCAAGAAACCAATCCTGTTCCGACTGGACAGAGCGCCATCGAGGCTGCAATATTGGAGGATGTACCAGGCCATCTCCGACATCTACCAGCTGCAACAGGCACCCGAGGAATTGGTTGGCTCCCCACTGGACGTGATAACGTTCTACCTCAATATAAGGACTCCCCAACGAGACGACAGGCTAAGGGCCAATGAAGTGGAGAATACGAGGGCGGGCGGAGCTTCTCTCCTGGCAAGGGCAAGGGCCACCATGGAGAGCCGAGGACAGAGCCTAATGGGAGTATCCACGGTAGGAGAGACCACACAGCAGCAGCACAGTCAAGCTCAAGCGGTCGCACCATTCACGGACGATGAAGTTGATGGATCAATCGGGCAGGTCCTCCAGCGAGTGCGGAACCCCCCCTCCATCAGCAGCCTCAACGAGGCCGCCACACGGCACCGTCTAAACAGCAACGCGCCCAAGGCATTGACCTCCACCATCCTACACCACGTGGCGATTGCACACGGACCCCCAGGGACTGGCAAGACTCTGTTCACAGTGGCCACCATGGACGCATGGGCTAGTTCACTCCCCGCGAGGCAGTCGGTAGCCCTCGCAGCTGGATCGAACACAGCAGCCGACCAGCCCGCCATTGGGCTCGGAGTGGCACAGAAGGAGAACAGGCTTGCGAGTGAGACCGGGTTTCCCAACAAGTGCGTCAGGCTCGCCAAGGACGCCAGAGTGGCGCAGGAAATCGCGTCCTTAACCCCGGTGGGACACTTCCAGAGGACCCACAATCGCCCGCCCAAGCAGAATGGTTCCAAGGAGCTCCAGTCCTTCCGCTACCAACTACTAAGCGACGCCAAGCTGGTTACCGCTACCCACGAGGCGGCCGAGTCGCTCAAGCTAGTATCAACGGCGCTACTCATCATTGACGAGGCGGGACAGGCCCACGAACTCACTGCGGCAATGTCCCTAGTCAATGTCATACGGCAGGTGGGCACCTAGTTCTGGTTGGTGACCCCAGGCAGCTAACCCCCGCAGTTCTCTCCAGGAAGGCGGCTGAAAAGGGGGCTTTGCCTCTCCATTTTCGACAGGCTGCGCAATGCACTGGGCGGAGACAGCCCTGCTGTGGTGCAGCTAAACCTGCGCTACCGCATGCATCCTCTCATTCTCTCCTGGCCAAACGTGGCCTTCTACAACAAGGCTGTTCAGTCTGGGCTCACCGAACCCCTAACGAAGAGGCCAATCGTGGAAGGAATCCCGTGGCAGCAGGTACAACCCTGGGACGAAAAGAGGCTCCAGGCGCTAGCAGCATCGGCCAACACTACCACGGATGACATGGAGACGATACTGCGGGACCTTCAACCCCCATCGCAGCACCCTGAAGAAAGGCACCGGTTTCTCCTGGTCGACAACCCCTCAGTTGAGGTCACCTCCAATCTTCACTCTGGCTACGCGAACATCCCAGAGGCCGCACAGGCGGTTGACGTGGTGAGGGCCCTCTTGCCTGCCATGGAAGAAGGGACCACTGTCCTGGTCGTGGTAGGGCACCAGCTTCAGTGCGCGGTGCTCGAGAAAGGCTGGCCCCAGTCGGGTCGGAGCATCGTCGGCTCCCTTGGACATGCTGGGAGCAGGGACAAAGTTGACGGCAAAGGCAAATCCAAAAGGCCTTGCGACCTCCGGGACCAGCGAGGGCACGAACAAGTCTTTGAGCAATGGAGCTCCCAGTCCAATGGAATCGGGCTTCATTTCCCAAGGATATGCCAAGTAGCTGGGAAACACCTGGCCAGCGGCAAGCTCAACATCTCCACCATCGACTCCAGCCAGGGCGGTGAGGCCGACATCGTTGTCTACCTGACTACGCGATCCAACTACGCCCACGACTGGGGTTTCATGGACAATCCCAATAGTGTCAACGTCGCTATCACGCGTGCCAGGTCACACGTCATCATCATCGGGAACGCAAGAATGTTCACCACGGCCACGGGGTCGCACCTCAGGGAGCTCTCTGAATATGGGCGGATGGCCAGGCTTTGGATACGCTTCCATGGGGACAAACTGGGCAACCGAACCTCCCTACGATGCGACCCCATCAAGGACCTGGAGTCTTGGATCCCAGAAGCTCTCACACACGACGGAGACGCCAGCGCAAAGCGCTTGGGCGACGCCATCAGGAAGGCCAAGGCCAAATTGGAAAGCTCATTCGCAGACCGAATTGCTGCACCATTGGATGAGAAGTTCTCGTGGGGAAGGCTAGGGGCCGCCCTCTCGGACAGCATCCAGACGCTAGTCGATGACCCGCCCATGGGCATTCTGATGTGCACCATCTCTGGACTGCACCCCCACCAGCGGCAGATGGGGGCCACACCCAGGCAGCCTGGCAGCTTTGACAGGAAGGCATGGAGCCATTTGGGCTATTGCTTTGACCCTGAGGTCGGGATCGACGCGAGCAACCTGGTGTGCAACCTCACGTGGGCGGTCATCGTCTGGTTCCTCTGGCTTGGCACGCCATGGCACGACAAAAAGCTCGGGGTCGCGTGCGAGTTGCCCCCCCCCCCCCCCCCCCCTACCTCACATGGTGGGCTCCAATAAGGCCCCCAAGAAGAAAAGTCAATGCACTCCCCGGAGCACGCTCCATCAGTTTCCAGCGGCATGGAGCGCAACCACCTGCAAGTGCCGTCGGCACAGGTTACACCCGGTCATGGAGAACCTGAGCGCCTCGTTCCAGCACGAGGGGATCGATACAAAACTCACAGACAGGCTGGTCAGTGCGAGCGGACAGCCGCTCTCCCCACACTCACTCAGAGTGGTGGTCATGATGCTGCAGCTACGCGAGCCCCGAGCTACGCTATGGCCCTTCCCGAACCCTGAGATCACTGGCGACATCTTCGAGGCCATGATGGGCCTGTGCCTCCCGTGGCAGGAAGCGCGCAGAGACTTTCGCACGCAATTCGCCACAACGTGGGGTTACCAGCCGGCGGACCTCGAGAATCTCTACGCCAAGCTCGCCAATGTCATCCGCCACACGGGCACCCTGGCAACCTTCGCCCACCACCACAAGATTGCCGAGAAGCACGGCTGTCCAAGAACTTGGGCCGAGATGGAGGCGCACGAATTCACGTCAGAAGCTCCCCTGCGCGTGTTAGAGGACATCGTGCAGCCAGCCGACGTGCACCATCTACACCACGGAGAATGTTCCATCTGCCTTCTCCACGCGGCACTGGCAGGGGCGGAGGCCGGGCTGGGGTGCCCACGTAATATGGAGGGCCTACAGTACATCGGGGGGGCGATTGCCATCTCCAACCACCGTCTCGACGAAGACATCCCCGCCTCACCCGCCCCAGGTACTGCGCTGATTCCTCCCGTTGTGCACGACGGGCGCTTGAACAGGCTTCAGAAGGAAGCCGCGTGCTGCTGCGACGGATGCCACAACGGAGGGCTACAAGGCTCCGCAGGCACCTGGGAGGATGACTACACCCGCGAGCTCCTCGCTCAGAACCGCCTGCAGGCGCACACGAAGGGGGGGAATTGCAGATGGCTCTGCCAGCGCTGTTGGGTGGCCTCGCTGGAAAAGAAAGGCATCTCTCTCCCCGAGCCGGACCCCGACGAGCGCTTCAGCAAGAAGTCCATGCAATGGCTAGTGCAGGAGCACAGGCGCAGGCTACTGGACGACCGGGGGCAGAAGAGGGCCAGAACCCCCCCACCCATGGACGGGCTCTCACTGGGGTTGCGGGAAAGAGATAGAGCCGAGGTCTTCCCCAAGGAGCTACTATTACGTACGACGCGCCAATGCCGCCCTTCCTGCGCAGGCACTACTCTGCCACCGCAAAGGCTTTCCGACGGCAGGTTCGGAGCGGGGGCGCACCGTAGCGGATGCTACTCAGCAAAGTGCGACTTTTGCCCCACGCACACCCCAGTGCTCGAATGGACGGCAGGCACACTCGCCCATGGGTGCTTCATCTGGCACCCTGAAGAAGGCGCTGAGTGCTGCGGCCGCACAGGCCTACCAGCATGGGAAGCAATGCTGACGCAGTGGACCAAGAGGTAATGGAACGCCAGCTGGGCCTGCAGGCTGTGTTTGGTGCACATTTGGGACGTCGCACCCAGCACTCTCAAGAAGGTGCTGAACGCATACTCCAACGTGATCTACCCCCCCAGCCCTGTCCCAATGGTGGCGAGCGAAGGTGCAGAAGAGGGGCACATCTACGATATGCGTGCGAACCTGTCCCCGGTCAGCACTCCCCCAAAGGAGGGCCCCTTCCGCAAGCCCCCCCCCTGTGCTCGAGGCGCGGGCTGTGAGAATCACCAAGGACAACGTTGCACTCGGGTGCGCTCTGCCGCCGCTCTCTCCGCCCGACGCCCCACGGCTGCCCGCGCACGCGACCCTCTGCCTGGAAGGGGGGCAGTCGTGCGGGCCACGGGCCAGTGCGCAAGCTGGTGAATTTCCTGCTGGAATGGAACCATGAGATCTACATCCGCTGGTCGACTTTTGGCGGAGAAAGGGTCGGAGACCAAGTGGGTGAGGGCAGCGAGGTATCCGACTGGACTCACAGCCAATTGCTGCGCTTCCTCCACTCCATCTACGGTGACCAGATCCCCATGAATGGGCACCCCCCTCACATTCCTTGGGGCGGCCATAGAGCTGCAGCAGCCAATGCCATTGCGCAGTTGGTCGGGAGTAAGGGAAAGTTCCAGGAGGAGTGGGTCACCTTCTCGGCCGCGCTCGACTGCCAAAGAGGGCAAGACCCGTGGCTACAGCCGATGGAAACGCTGCACCGCTTCTTATCCCTCAGGAAGGACGATCTCGCAGGGGGAACGCTAGAATACCTCGCTGGCGAGCACAGCGCCCGGAGCAGCAACGAAGCTAGGGATCACTCCCCCGCCGCCGCCCGGCACAGGCGCCCTCCAGCCTCGGACGGCCACGCCAGCCGTGATGACCTCAGCCAGCAGCCCCCAGGGGCCACGGAAGCAGCGAAGGAAGTAAAGGAGGAACCGACCTCGGATAGGGACTCCCACGGTAACGGCGACAATCCGTGCGAGGTAGACTGGGATGAGGATAATCCAGAGAGAACAGTCTCCATGATCCATAGCCCCCCGCAGCAGGACGAAGAAGCCGAAATCAGCGGCCCCAGTGGCAGAGACGCCCCCTTCACGCGGACAGCGCTGGGGCTAGTCCCCCCCGAGAAAGAGGAAGCCGGCAATTGGGCGCCCTATGCCGCGGCCCGCTTCAAAGAAGACATAGAGCAAATCCGTGACAAAAGGGCTGATCAAAGGAAACCTCGAGGGAAAGGAGGCAGGCCAGACCGCAATCAGGAGTCTATCCAGGAGCTAACAGCCCCTGCGCACGAGACCCGGCGGGCGCTCAGCCCCCGGCAGGACGGCGGCCCAGAGAGACGGCCGCGCCCACAGGCTGAGCCACTCCCACCTCCGCATCGGAACGACCCCCTAGGGGGGACCCCATGCACTTGAGGCCCATCGAAGAGGCCGACATCCAGAGGGACGAGACAGGCCAAGAGAAAATCATGAAATTGCAGAGGGAACTCGGAGGCGCTTTCAACGGGGCGTGGATAGGATGGGCACGCAGGGCTGGTAGCCTACAGGGTCTAGCGTGGAACGACATCCATACGGGCCCCAGGAAGAACACAAGGGAGAGGTGCGAAGAATTCCTGCAGGCGTGGGAAAACGCCGGTTACGACGCCTACAAGTTGGTGAAACACCACCATATCCGTGTCGATTGGCCAAAGGTCGCTGACAAATATCGTAGCCTACTACATCGCAGCGCAAGCGCCAACGCAACCGAGGGGCATGGCAGCAAGGGCAGCCCACCCCCTTGGGCCGACAGAGGCATGGTACCCACCCCCCCTGCCCCACCCGACAGGGCAAGTCACCACGAGCAGACCCGGCCCTCCAGCACGTACAGCGGGGCTGCGCCGCAGCACCCATGGAGCAGACCCAGAGACGGCGCAGCCGCCCCGCCGGCGCACACCGACAAGGAGAAGTCCTGTTCGGGCGCATCCAGCTCTGGGGCCCCATGGCGCCCAAGCCCGCGATGGGAAGGGCGGGGCCATCATGATAGCTCCTGGAGGGGGACTTCGCGGGGGAACAGGGAGAAGAGGACCGCCCCAAAAAGTGACGAGCAATACGCCGACAAGCGGCAGCGAGGATGGGAGCGCGCGCGCGCGCGCTGGTAGACCAACAGAGGGCCTGGACGGAGCCCCCCAACTAGGGGCGACGTCGGCTCTACAGAAGACGCCATGACGTACGGCGTCAGGTCGCCGGAACAACGCGTGAACTCCCCCAGTGAAGGGATCGCCTTGCACGGTACCGTGGGACCCCCGTAGGGCGCCCCCACCTCAGAAAAAGCCCTGCGGCCAGGACGCTCACCCACCTCCCGTCGCATTCTCCAGTTCCGCGGCTATCGGCTGCACTACCCCTTTCCTCGTCGCCACGTGCTGCCATCCGCGGCGATCGTCCGCTTGCTCCCCATCTCTTCACTCTGACTGCGGCTTTCGGCTGCTTACCCCCCCCTTTCTCGTCGCCACAATGCAACTTCCGAGGAAGGTTGAGTTGCTGTGGGCCCCTGGGCCACCGGGTCACCACCAGGCCCTAGGCCACTCTGGTCGACTGATTGCGACTGGTCTTGTTTCACCGATGCAGTGGGCCATGGGGCGGACTGTTGTTACCTCTTGGGGCTGAGGCACCCCCCACCGCCGAGATAGTTCCTGCGTGAGCGTGGGCCTTTAGCCCGGTCGGCCGGCTTAAATAACCCCGCCGTCGGTTTGCCGCTGCGTCGGCCCGTGTTCTTCCGAGACGGCTCGCTCAAGGCGCCTCTCCTTCTCTCGGCTTTCCACGTTCCTTTTGCCCGCGGCGTGCGCGGGCCGGGACTCACCGGACGCTGGCCTCGGCCATGTCTGGGCCCATCCTTTGGAGTCGGCAGCATGCAGTGGCTCCCCCGTCGTCGTTAGTGTGACGGCGGCTCCCGCTCCCCCCCTTGCACATTGGCGTGGTGACAGTAAGGTCAGCCTTGTCGGCATTGGCAGATAGGGACGTCGGTCAGACACCATTTTGGCGCTCGTGTGAGACGTCGGCTGCAGTCACAGGAGTGCCTTCGAGATGCACAAGCCGCACACCGCCCTGGTCCCAGGGCTCTCGTGGTCGCTTCCATGGTGGTCAATTTTTTACCAAGCTTTGGCCCGCATTCCCCTCTGATGCGCGCTGGCTGGCCGACGTCCAAATGAGTGATGGTTTGGCCCCTTTCGCCTGGCAGTCCGGCTCCACCTGTGGGTCCGACCTTTTTTGCCCCCCCCTACGCTCGCCGGCGCACGTGCAGCGACAGGTTAATGGCTTTCGCTGTCTGTGGTTCCGCGACTGGCACACGCCCAGCTGCCTCTCGGTCGGCTCAGCGCTGCGCCGTTAATTATCTGCTTCTCGTGCGCTGTGTCCCACCCTCGTTCTTACCGCCCTCTGGACTTTTCCTTGCGGGCCGCGAGTCAAAAAACAAATATCAAAAAAATAACCCCACCAGGGCCTCTCCAGCTGGGACCAGTGGCCGCTCTCGTGGGTCCAGCGCAAGTGGAACGCCACATGGTGCTGCCGGAGGTGCCTAGTGTACATCTGGAACGTCGCCTCCGCAACCTTGGGCCACATCATGGACCACGTTTTCCCGCGGCAGCCGACAGCCCGCCCGCGTCAGACAGCGCAGGCGGACTCCAACGAAACGGCCCCAGATCCGGCAGCCCTCCTCGCACCGGCGTTCGCGGACGCGAACGCCTACGACCCCTACGCCCGCAGCCTCCCCCCAGAGGGCCCGCAGCAGGGCTAAGTAGGGAACAGTGACGGCGGACCGCGGGGCAGCTCGAACCGGCGCGCGGTCGCCGAGATCCTGGCCCTTCTCCCAGACTTACGTCCTCCGGAGGTCCCCAAAGTACCCAGACCTCTTGCGGTCACAATTTTTTCAGGACGTCTCGCGTCGTCATGAATTTAAATCATGACGTCGACAAAAACAAAATTTTCTGACAGAAAATTAGGACAGCCTAAGCACGAACCTTGTTGGATTCAATGAGCTCGTTGTCGAAGTCAACGAGCGCGCGAGATCGCGCGGCGCCGCTACCAGACGATCAATCGCGTGCTCGAGCCAATGCAAGCGGCGAGAAAGAGGTGGATGGGGCGGAGGAGGAAAGTTTTTTTGTTCGAGCACGACGGAGTCGATCGGGCACCCAGCACGAAGCGGCCGCCCCCGTATACCGCACAGGGCGACCACACGAGGCGGCATTTAGGGGCGGCGCGCGCCCATCCTATACATGCTATGCCACGCTGATGCATCGGGTCATTACTTTAAGAAAACGATGCGCTGCTAGCGAGGCACCCGCCGTCGTCGATCCACACGAGCACGGCCGCGCCTGGCTCGCCGAGCCAGCAGTGCCACCGCGCGATGTGCACGCGCGGTGGAGCGGCGCTCGATCGGGACGCCTGCCACGCCCACGCGGGCAGGCGGCCTTGCGTGGCCCGCGGGGCCCGCTCCCCCGGCGGGGGCCTCCCAGGGCACCGCTGGGTCGAGCCCAGGCGGCGGCCCTGGTGACCACCGCATCCGCCGCGGGGGGGAAAGGGGGGGGAGGCACCCCCCCCCCCAAAGGGCACTCCCAAAGCTGAGCCATGGCTCGCGCCCTTGATCAACAGCACGAGGAGGAAGAGGAGGAGGAGGAGGAAGATCGAGGAGGAGGGGAAACGGAAACGGAAGCGGAAGCGGAGGGAGGAGGAGGACCGAGGAGGAGGAGGCGGAGGAGGCGGAGCAGAGCTAGGGAAGAGGAGTAAGAGGGGAAAGGGGGAAGGGGAGGAGGATCGAGGAGGAGGATCGAGGAGGAGGAGGAGGAGGAGGAGGAGGGGGAACGCGAAGAGGAAACAACATATGATAAACAAGAGGAGGAGGAGGAGGAGGAGGAGGAGGAGGAGGAGGAGGAAAAAGAGGAGGAGGAGGAGGAGGAGGAGGAGGAGGAGGAGGACGAGGAACGGCCTCGAAGAGCATCGGGGGGGAAAGGGGGGAAAGGCGAGCCCTCCGATCTCCCACCTCCGATCCTACTAAACACACACGCGCACGCACGCACGCGCACACGTACACGCGCCCACACTTATAAGATGCCGCCGCTCCGCCGCCACCCCCAGAAAAGAAGCAGGGGGCAGGTGGCCGCCGAAGGCCCGAGGCGGCGGCAAGCCAGCGCGACCGCTCTGACATTTTCCTTCTGCTCTGTGGATCCACATATCTGTCGCCACCGAGCAGGCGCCGACAGGCGCCCTGAAGGGTAACCTCGTTTCACATGGCATGATCCTCGTTTTCTTCCTCCTCCTTTGTCGTCGGCGCCCGGAACGTGCCCCAGCGAAGCGGACAATCGACTTCAGCAGGGGAGCGAACACCCCCACGGCGGTTCCACATTCTACGTCTCAGTGCTCGAATAGAACGTCGCCAGAGACCATCGACCTCAGGCCGCGACCTTTTTCGAGCAACGTGACGTAGAATGTCTGCCCGCCGTGGAGGGATTTCGCCACCCGCTGCATCAGCCGATTCCCCGCCTCGCCGGGGTGCGTCCAGTACGCCCGCGGGCTACCCTTCAAGAGGGCCTGTTCGGCCAGGTGAATGCATGCGTGGAATTTGAAAACTATGTGGCCTCTGTACTCCTTCCACGCATTCAAGAAACGAATCATTCTCCTCTCCAGCAACAAAGGAATATGCGCGCGCCCCACACGCATGCGAAACCCAGCCGACCATGGACCACGAGCGAATCCAGCAACACGCGGCGCACGAGGATTCGAGGCGAATCGAGCAAAAGGCGCGGCGCACGAGGGTCGAGGCGAATCCGCAATCAACGCGGCGACGGGACCAGCGGCCACTCCGCATTTAGCGCAGGGCACGCGCAAAGTCCCAAATTGCTTCTTAGGGGTGGCTGCGCCCTGAGGGGACATGTGTCTCTGCTCGTCCTTCTGGACCCTGTGCACATTTGCAAGGTGGCCGACCGCTCGAACCAGCGCTTCCTTACGCGGTCCTAAGAACGCGTAGTGCTCCTGGCAAAGGAGCGGCAGTAGCGGGACAAGGTTCCTGGACTCCGCGGCTTTCGCCTTAAGCCGCGGCGCGGACCCCGTCTTCGCGGGCTGAAGCATTTTGAGCGTGAGCCTGCCGATCATCGACTTGGCGCCTCTCTTCCTGTTGGCCCCTGTGGCTAGGTAGTGCGCTCGGATCCTTCTGCGCAAGTCCAGAGGGCACTGGCGGTCCCTCGCGGGCTTCCTTGTGGCGGCAGAACCAGAGAAGTTGTTCTTGATTAGCTGGTGGAAAGTTGCCCCTATCACGTACTGCGCGACGCCCAAGTCCATTATATGCATACCATCTAGCATTATTGTATTAACACCCACGCCCACAATATCAAATGATGCACAGACAAAGTCGAGCCCTTGGTTATCTTTCGCGTTGAAGAATTTGAGGTTGCAGGGCGTCTCTATGCCGCCGAGCTTATGGATATCGGTGCAAAATTCGTTTTGGATCAGGCGGAAACCCTTCCCTAAATTGAATTCTGCGCTCTCCTGGGTCGTCGCCAAGCCTCCCCGACGATGGTCAAAGTTCAAGATCCTCTGGAGGCGCGTGAGACATGCTCCGTCTAGCACATGAACTGTCCGAAGGCTGTTATTGACCATGTTCACATACATGGCCTCGTCCCGCGGCGCCCACAAGACGTGGTTGACATCCCGGGGAAACGTTTTCAGCTGAACTTTGGGGCACATGCAAACAAAACGCGGGTGGGTAGGATTTTGCCAGGTCTTGAAACCCAGCGCTCCTGTTACCTCCAAGAGGTCAGCCCTGATCTCGCACAGGGCTCCTCTCCAGCCCTGTGCCAGCTCGAAGCCACGCCTCACGTCTCTAGCGTGGTCCAGCGGGCCATCGTCATGGCTGCGACTGGGCCACGTGCCTTCGGCCAGAGCATTAAAGCTCCACCTCAACACCCGCTGGATCAGCCCGAAGGAGCAATTCCCCCTGCAGCCACACCTGCAGAAGTCCTGCTGTCTGGTCGCGCACACGAGAAACCGCCGTTTCGTGAGAATACTTGACATATAATAACAAGAAAAAAAGCTGTCTCTTTTCGCATGCGGCACCCCGTCGGAGAAGTAGCCAAGCGGTGTGGTGCGGTCATCGTGCCCTTGAACAACCTGCCCAGATGTATACACATAATAAGCAAACACATCCCCATTACAAGCCTGAAAGTCACATTTCGCTGGCATTTGCACCGCGGGCGCCCTTGGGCCGTGGCCAACGAGGTGTGTCTCAAGCTTGAAATTCGGGATGTGTTTATTCTGTGTTGGAACCTCGTGCTCCGAAAAGTTGACTGGCAAGCCGTCGGGCGAAAAATTGATGGGGCCCCACCTGGAAGGGTCCTTCTCCCACTCCCTAGCGAAGATTTCGTGGGGGAGGTTGATGGGAAAGTCGAGGTAGTGCCGTGCATTCGTCTCCTTATCCCAGGCTGGCATTCGCACCATGTAGAATAGTGATCGAGTCTCATGAAGGCCAAGAGCAGTTTGGACGTGCTCCGCCGCATGGGCAGACCTCGAGGGATCTAGCGCGAGATCCCCGACCCCTCCACACCCTCCCTTGCGCGCGTGGTGTGCGATCGTGCAAACATCGACAGCAGAGAAAATGCCAGCTCTGTGTTGCTTGACGAGGTACTCTCGGAGACCAGCGCCTCCGTCGTTGCCCAAACTCTCGGGTTCGCCCCGTCCGCCCCCCTCCCCCTCGAGATCGTCTGCCTGCAATCTCAACGCCGCCGCCCGAGCTCGCGCCATGGGGCCCGACAATATATATATATATATATATATATATATATATATGATGACGAATAACACGAACGCTCGAAAGCACATGCGAATATGGAAGGCCACGATTGGCAAGTATATGGATGGCCACGAGGGGCAAGTATATGGAAGGATGGCAGCGAGGGGCAAGAATATGGAATATGGATTTGCTGGGCAGCTTGAAGCGAAAACTACTGAACATGCCCCCTCCCCTAACCAATGCGCGCCCGCGCGATGCCAACATCACCCGGGTGACTCCAACCTAAGACCCATGGAGGCCCAACCGGAAAGAAAAAAAAAATGGGGCGCGCCGAAGAACCCAGGGGGTCCGGTTTCCGCGGAGGAAAGAAAAAAAACCTGGCGATGGGGTTCGAGCACGGGGGTTACCCCCCCCTCAAATTCCGGAAGAGGAATGAACTCCCAGCCGCGGGGGTGCCCGCGCGAGGGGTCCCACCCCCCCAAGCGCAACCAGAGGAAGAAAAGCGTGAGAGCCGAGACTGTAAGTGCAATGCAACAACACCTTAATCGCGGTTGCACTAGGGAATTGTACTAGCACTCGGAACTTGGATCAGAGAGTTGTTATAATACCACTTAAACCGGGGAATTGTACGGGGGAGTTGTGCTCGGGAGTTGTACCATGGAGTTGTACTAGTACTGGGGATTGGCGATAGGGCGTTGTTCTAGGGGGCACAATTTTACCAGCTGTAATATGATACCAGCTGCACTCGAATATTTGCACGGCAGGACAACGTGCTCTCTAGGAACAACTGCGCGATAGGACATGATAGTACCAGTTGTACTCAAGTGCGAGTTGTACGGTAGTCGGAGGGGTTCAGGGGTTCCAACAGCAACGCGCGCGGGGAAGAAGGAAAGAAATCCATGCGCCGCCAGGGGTCCCGGGTTTAACGGGTCGCCGCGAAGGTTGACCCCCCGCGGAAAGAAGAAAAGAAATCCGGCCGGGGGGGTGGGGGGTTGAGGGATGAGTCACGGGGGCGATATGCCAACAGCCTGATGTGAACAAAGCTGCTGCGAACAATAATGCGACCAAGTCTGATGCGAACACTTATGGTCAATGTAGTGCTCATGTGATGACCAATAACCAGGTGCCATCTCGGATCCCGATCCTCATCTCTCTGCTCATTCTTATTCTCATGATCCTTCCGATTTCTGTCGCTAATGGTCCTTCCCACCCGGAACACGTCTCCTAACTATTATCATCATTATCATCATTGCCATATCTATGTACATACATATATACACATGTATATGTATAAGTATGGATGTATGTATGTGTGTATGTATGTATGTATGTACGTATGTATGTATGTATGTATGTGTGTATGTATGTATGTATGCATGCATGCATGCATGTATGTATGTATGTTTGTAGGTATGTGTATATATATATGCCTAGTCCTTCAGGGTCCACGTTGCTGCCGTCGGTTACGAGCCTGAATCAAACTATAGTTTGATTCAGACTCTCATTGAACTATCGAAACCATTCGATATGCATCGTCCTTCTCCTAGTCCTGACGCGTACGTCGGACCGTTCGCATGTATACTCCTGATCATCCTTCCTGATCCTCCTTGCTCCTGTCATGCCAGTGCGGCCACGGGTGGCACTGTCGATCGCGGTATACGAACACCTCGTGATGAGATCCAGCGGTCAAACGAGCTTGGACTGCAGTGCGCGCGCTCAGCCGCGTTTTCCTTTGTCCTGAGCGTCGCCCTGTCAGCGACGGAACACTCAAGCACGTCCATCCCGCGGACAACGGAGCAGCGTGCGAGTCCAATGCATTGGTAGCTTGCGTATGTCTCCCTTCCCTCCCTATCCTCGTCCACTTAGCTACTCCCTGCACTTCCACGCCATCCCTCAAAGTGCGCGCGTCCGCGCAGCAGAACGACACTAGCTTGGCAGTGCCTTCGAACCCTGGGCGCTATAGATAGCGCCTCGACCGACTGCAAGCAAAGCTCCGCCAGGGAGCGAAGAGAAGAGGGAAACTTGAGCGCTCCCTGCAGCGATCCTGCAAGTCATGACTGAGGGTCCACCGCGAGGGTCCATGCACTGAGGGTCCACTGAGGGCCCACTAAGGGTCTATTGAGGGTCCACTAAGGATCCATCGAAGGTCCACTAAGGGTCCATGAAAGGTCCACTGAGGGTCCACTGAGGGTCCACTGAGGGTCCATTGAAGGCCCACTAAGAATCCAAAGAGGGTCTAATTTAGGGGTCACGGATGGCCCACTGCGAGGGTCCATTGAGGGCGCATTGAGGTTTCAGCGAGGGGGTCCATTGCGAGTGTCCATTGAGGGTCAATTGAGGGTCCATCGAGGGTCTGATGGTCCACTGAGGGCCCATTGAGGGCCCACTGGGGGTCCATTAATGGGTCCACTGAGGGTCCACTGGGGATCAATTTAGGGTCCACTGAGGGTCCACTAAGGGTCCATTGAGGGTCCACTGAGGGTCCACTGAGGGTCCACTGAGGGTCCATTGAGGGTCCACTAAGGGCCCATTGAGGTTCCACTTAGGGTCCATTGAGGGCCCACTACGGGTCCATTGAGGGTCCACTGAGGGTCCATTGCGAGGGTTCATTGAGAGCCCGCGGATCGACAACACGCAAAGGATGGATGTACACATGAGCTCAACATAGCATCATACCTGCAAGGGTGACGCCCATGCGTGCATGGGTAGGATAGAGAAAGGGTTGCACGGGTAGCGTGGTACTCACCTGCCGCTCATGTCATGAAGCTGCCCAAATCGATTGCATCACGGGTCCAATGAGACCCCACACCCGCTTCGACTCGGTGATGCAGACATCGAGGTTGTTCTTTTCGCCGGGGCCGATAGTGGACCTCCCCACCAGGTTAATGAGAGCCTAGGAGCGATGGGTCCTCATCATCAGCCCTCGTCCATCCTGTAGCCCCCTTCCCTATGCATTCGAGACTCTTCCCGTCACCTCCTCCTCTTCCTTCTCCCTGCATGTATAGGTACATTCACACGCGCACGTACCCCATGTGCACTGCTGCAGCCTCCCCCTCATGATATCGCATCTTCCCCTGATGACTTCCCCATGGATGGCTGCTTTGATGTTCTTGCTCCACATGCCCAGCTCCTTGATGCACTTAGCGATCTCGCCCGCCCAAGGCTTGAGGGACCCGTGGTTGTTCACCTCCCCTCGTAATTCTAAATCCAGCTCCTACTCATCGCCATGCCCCTCCTCCTACTCCTCCTCACCATCCTTATCCTGGCCGCCCTCGTCCTCCTCATCCTGATCACCCTCGTCAGCTACCAGACCGTTCTAACAACATGTGTGATGGCCCTCCTCGATCGATCTGACCCCTCATCGATCCTCATCGCTCGAACCGCTCGAGTGCCCCACGCGGGGCCGCTGCCCCGCCCCACGTCGAGCCCCGAAAGCAACGTCTCGTAGTTGCTCACGTCCCCCAGCGCCGCGGCACGGCCGGGCTTCGGCTTCCGCGGAGCAGCGGCACCGGCTGCCTGATCGATCGGGGCATCGAGCTCGCCAGCGCCCCGAGGACTAGACCAGCACGCAGGGCCGAGAAGGGCTTAAGATCATGATCGATCGATCTCGCGGGTGGCTGCAGCGGGTGGGTCTTGAGTGGCCCAAGCCGCTTCAGGTGGGGTGGCCTCTAGGCTGGGGGAAGGGGGGAGCGGGTCGATCGATCGACCGACCCCGATCTTAAGCCCATCTCTCTCACACACAACGCTCCCGATCAATCAGCCTGGAGCGTGCGGTCACGAACTTGGCATCGCCATGCCAGCCTCGCTGTCAGATCCCTCGGAGCTGTACGAGCTGTACGAGCAGTCAGACTCCTCTTCCTGGGCTGAGCTATCTCGAGGCTCTGATTCCTCTTTCTCCTCTCTCTCTCTCTATCTCGCTCTCTCTCTCTCTCTCTCTCTCTCTCTCTCTCTCTCTCTCTCTCTCTCTCTCTCTCTCTCTCTCTCTCTCTCTCTCTCTATCTTTCGCTCGCTCTCCCTCCCCTCGCCTGCCCATTCAGGGCATCCCTCAGCTATCGCCTCTCTGGGCACTCACCCTCGCTCATCTAGGGTCCTTTGCGAACGATGGGGCCGCGCTCGAGCCCCCCCCCCTCCCCCCCCCTGGATGTCGAGCTTGTGCTTGCTCGTCGAGCGCCTCGTCTCGATGCTCTGCTCATGGTCGAGGTTGTCAAACTCCATCTCGTTGAGCCTGCGGCACATCGTCTCCCCCGTCTGCTCATCCACCTGGCCTGTTATCATTTTTATGTCGATCACTCGCACTCCCACCCGAGCCTCGTCGATGTCTCCCATCCCCGTCCCCCCCCCTCTTCCACGTCCCTCCCCTCCCCTAGCTCCTCACCCCCTCCCCTCACCATCCTGATCCCCCCCTCTCGGGCCCGTCGACCCCCGCCCCCCCACCTTCACGCGGGTCTTCTTCAGAGCCTTGCAGTAGTTCACCACGGCCAAAGCTCTCTGGCACGCCCTGGTAGCGCAAGTAGAGCCGACTGGCGACGTCGAGGAGTTTCGGCGATCGATTCATCCAAGACGTCACCAATCGACAGGCCGATCGGCAGGATAACGACGTTCAACCAACTAGACATGCAAGGCGCGCAATGTATAAACATGCACCGTGCGCAAGGGGCAGAAATGGCAGTCCTCTGTCCAAAAAGCGCGTTCTGGTTCTCTTCTGACCACTTGAAATCCCCCAAGAGGTCGTCGAAACTCTTCCAGGCATTGGCGCGCTGCAGGCCCCTCATGCGCGCCCACCCGAAGTGGCCTTCTGCGAGCGCCCGTCTGGTCTGCATAGCCGAATGCTGTAACAGGAGGAGGGGTGCGTTGACGGGATCAGCCAAGTAGGGGAAGCATGAAGGTCGAGGAGGAGGATCGGGCGAAGACGAGGACGAAGATGAGGAGGAGGAGGGGGGCGAGGACGAGGACGAGGACGAAGAGGAGGAGGAGGATCGAGGAGCAGGAGGGCGCGGAAGAGGAGAAGGAGGAGAAATAACAACGCGATATGAGGACGATCGAGGACGAGGGGCAGCTGATGCGAACAATCCCCAGGGGTGGCCTGTCTCCTGCCACTTGCGGAGCCACCGCCTCTGGCCAGCGTGGCCCATGGAAGCGTGCTCCTTCCGCGCGGCCCCCTTCTCCTTGGCCGCGGCGGCCCTGCCCCCCCCCCCTCCCCCCGCATGCGTGAGTCGCGCGGCACCGCGCGACTCATGCATGCGGGGATCGCGCCGGCCCAATGGAACAGGCCAAGGGGAGAAAGGCAGCATATGATCGCCACGGGGCGGCAGCGCTCCTCAAGCGCGCCATGGCCCGCTCGTGCTCCGCGTTGGCCGCCCTCCTCGCGTTCGCATTCTCCTTGGAGGCGTTCTTGTCCGCCGCCGTCTTCGCGGCGGCCGTCTTGCTTCCCTTCGGAGGCATCGCCTACGCTCCCGCGCAGGACAACGCACACACGCACATATATATATATATATATGTGTGGATCTAGCCAATAATACTCACCTCGTGGTCCAACGGCCCTGGGCATCGGCGCGCTTGCAATATCCACATCGGTTGGCTTTTCAATATATATATATATATATATATATATATATATCCACGTCGGATGGCGTGTCGCAATATCCACATCGCCAGCGTGCGCATGAGTTGCATACTGGCATATCTCGCCAGGGCCGCGCGACGCACTGCCGAAAGATCGATCATTGGCCCGCGCGCATCCACAACATGTACTATGCGATGGCTATGCGCATGGCACGTGCGATGGCGAGTGCCATGGCATTCTAGCCATGCACGTGCGTATGTATACTCACACGTACACGTGTATATGTGTAGTCATATAAGTAAAATTGTAATTATACATATATACGTGTACATAAATATACACACATGTACACATAGATGTATATAAAGGTGCATGTTCGTGAAAATACATGTATATATACACACACACGCAGATGTATATATGTATACACAGTTATACCGCACATGTGAATTAGTTTACACGCGGGCGCGCGCACTCACACATGTTTGGCCGCCACATCCTGCGCTTTGCGCGCGTATGCGCGGTCCCGCGCCGCGGGCGCCTGGGCGAAGCGACCCCGAGGAGTCTCGACGGGGGAAAGGGGGGGAAGGGGGGGGGGGGGGGGGCGGTTCGGGGCTGCGTGGATGGCCCGTATAAGCATCGGGGCGCACGCGGGGCCACCACAGTCCCCTCGTAGCCCTTGAAGTTTCACTTAAAGTGCAGCGTACGTGCGCGCATGTTTTTTTGTACAAAAAAATAAACACACATTCGAAAAAAAATATGAAAAACAAATTAAAAACTGGAAAAACCGGAAAAACTGGGAAAACAGGAAAACTGGAAAACCTTAAAACCATGATTAAACAAGCACGAAAAAACACAGAAAGAACAGGAAAAACTGGAAAACTGGAAAAACAGCAAAACTGGAAAACATTTAAAACAAAACATAATAAAACATATCGAAACATGGAAAAAACATGAAAGAACTGGAAAGCTGGAAAAACCAGAAACAACAAGAAAACATTATAAACAAAAAACATTATAAAAAATGGAAAACATGAAAAAACTGAGAAAAAAACGGAAAAACCGGGAAAGCATGAAAGCATGATAAATACATGATAAAAAACATAAAAACATGAGCAATTAGAAAAAACATGTAAAACATAAAAAAACTGAAAAACCGGAAAAACATGAACACACAAGAAAAACATGAAAAACATGAAAACGTGAAACAACTTGAAAAGCATTACAACAACATTAATAAAACTGGAAAAACACGAAAGCATGAAACACATGAAACACAGGAAACCATGATAAAACAACAACTTTATATACATATATATATATATATATATAACATGAGAAACGTGAAAGAACTGGAAAACTAGAAAAACTGGAAAAACTGGAAAACATGATACAAACATAATGAAAACATGCTTTTTTGTAATAAAAAAGGACGCGAGCACGGGTGGAACACGCACAACCCTTCAGACGAACACGACAAAAACATATTTGGACCCCCTGGCGCCATTCGATTTGCCATAATGAACCCCCAGGCGCCCGCAAGATACATAAACGAACCCCTCCGATCCCCCAGAACCTATATAATGTAGCAGCCCCGATATCGAGCGCCCCCCCCCTGGCCCTTGAGGGCCTTCAAACTGCAGTAGAAAAGCAAAGCTGTGTAGTAGAAATCCGCCAGAGGTGGTCGCGTGCAATCTGAGATGCACAAGCAGGAAGCCCAGGATCACCTGGGCGGCACTCTCTCTCATGCCAGCATCCCCTTCCCCTCGGTCGGTCGATCGGTCGGTCGGTGCATTGGTTTTGTCGCCCGTTTCGGGTTCTCGGTTTCGGTCGGTCGGTCAGGTCGGTCGTCGGTCGGTGGGTCGGGCGATCGTTTCTTGGTCGGTCGGTCGGTTCTCGGTCGGGTCGTTCCGTCGTCGGGGCGGGCGCGCTGCGCGCGTACACATGCATGCGCACGCGTGCTACGCATGCACGCGAGCACATGCACGCAGACATCCGCCCAAACACACCTAACAATGTACGTATTATTACTACTTGTATCATTATTTGTATTTTTTACTATTATCATTATTAGATATATGTATATATGGTTGTCTTCATGACGGTATGCTTGCAATGTCTGTTCTCTGCCGTACTCGTTACGGCTCAAGCTCTTGGGTCACACGCCCCGATGCATCAGTTCCTCGCGCGCGTGGGTAGTGAGATCGCACGCGGGGTCTTCGCTGCGCTCATCGTTCGAGGCGGCTCTCAGCAGTGCCCCGCCTGCGAGCCGGTGGTGACCTGTGGCGTCTGCCCGTCGCTGGAGTGCCCCAGCTGCCCGGAGTGCCAGTGCGCCCCCCACCTCCAGCGCCCGAGCCTGGAGTTCTCGCCGAACAGCTCCTACCACCAGGAGGGCATCTCGATCCTCTTCTTGCTGGGCTGCCTCGCGGTGGCCACGGGCGCAGGCTACCTCGCTGGACGGCGCGGGGTCGGCCTGGCAAGGGAGCCGTCCGCGCCGAGGTCTCCGGCGCCCGCGACCCTGGCCCCGGCAGCGGCCTCGCCGCTGCCCCTGGCCAAGGTGGTCAGCCCCCCGGCGCCGCCCGCGCTCGAGGACGTGGCTGAGGAGGCTCGGCGGCAGGCGCGGCAGGCAGCGGCGGCAGCCCAGGCTCGCCGCTAGACGCGATGGCTGCTCACCCGGTTGCGACGACTTACGGCCTGGCAACGGGCGATTTTGTGTACGTACGCTACAACTACGCCCAGCCGCCCAGCGGCTCTGGCACGAGCGTTGTCGTCCTGCTGGTGGAGAATGCCGGGTTCTTGGTGGCCATAATCACCCCAGATGGGGACGAGTACGATGAGAATTTCAACGGGCCTGACATCGTGGAGGTGCAGGTGGCGCCCGGCGCGGCGGCAGGCGGCACTCCTGCTGGTGTCGGGGCCAATCCCTGGTACAAGTTTCGGGCCATTCCGACAGTCGCGACTACCGCTGCCGCTCGGGCCGCTGCCTGCGCGAGGCACGGCGTCGCCGCGCCGCCTGGCCAGCTCCTCCCCAACGTTGCTGGGAGAGCGGGCGCGGGCCCGGCGGGCGCCGCGGCCGCAGCCGCTGCGGGCGCCCCGGGCGCCCCCGCCGGCGGCGCTGGGGCCGGCGCCGGAGCCCTCGCTCCCGCAGCAGGGCTTGGCGGGCTCGTCGCCGCCCTCGGCGGAGCAGCGCAGCCGGCGCCCGCGGGAGTGCTGGCGCTGGTTGCCGCCCCGGCCGCGGCTGGGCCCGCCCCCGCCGGCGGCGCGGACGCCGCCGGCGCAGCCGCCCTGGGCGCCCCGGCAGGAGGCGCGGGCGCCCCCGCTTCTGCCGGCGCGGCGGCGGCGGCAGCCGCCCCGGCCCCCGCCGCAGGAGCCGCGGCTGGTGGGGCTCTGGGCGCCGCGGCGCCGATCGCGGGTGCAGGCGGGCTCGGAGTCTACTTTGACCTGAGGGTGGTGCCGGTCCAGTATGACCTGCTGGGCGAGCGCAAGGTTTCCTTCGAGAGGGCCGTGCTCGGGTTCCGGGAGGACGTCTTCCCGGACTGGCCCATCAAGGGCCCCCGCTCCTGCATGTGGGTGTGCCGCTACATCGTTCAGAACGGCGGGTCGCCTACTGGGCGCCATGCGCGCTGGAAGCATGATGCCAAGCTCCAGTCACAGGATGCAGGAGTTGCTGAGCACGAACGATGCTGCCGCCAGCTCGAGACGATGGCCTGCTATGACCAGATTAACCTGCCCAGCTGCGCGACTGCGGAGCACCTGGCCCGCTCGCTTCAGGTCCAGGAGGAGCGCTGGAGGGAGCGACTGAGCGGGCGCAAGGAGGACGCCATCGGGGGCGCTCACCTGTACTACGGCGTGGACCCGGCACGCGCCGGGGCGTGCGCGTGCCCCGAGCTCACCGACTGGGTGGCCAAGGAGCTCTCTCGCGAGCATGCCCTGCTGAAGGAACGACGTAACGCTAGAGAAGAACGAGAAGCGGCCCGCAAGGGCAAGAAGACCAATGATGCATGATCCAGAGCGCGGCCAGGCGCGCATCGGAGGGGGTGCCCTGGGCCGTCATCTGAGCCGCGCAGGGCCGGCTCGACCCCTCCTCCTTTTTCGTCCTCGGCGGCGGCGCCGCAGAAAGCCGATCGCCAGAGGGACCTGTTCCCGCTGCCTCTGTTGTCGAGACAGACTGAGGCCTCCTGTCCTCGTCGCGCTTGCCACGCAGTCAAGCAGAGAGAGCACCGCCGCGCACACATGTTGGACTGGGCTGACTCGTCTATCAGTTGCCTTAACCAGCTGTATGGGTTCCCGCAAGCCTCCTGTTCCAGTCCTCCTGGCCTCGCTCCCCCTCCCCTCAATTCGTCTCAGCGCTTCGCGCACCAACACGTCCTGGACTGTTTCAAGCAGGTGGGTGCCCAGCCGGCAGATTTAAGCAGCAAGGAAGCCCTCCGCGAGCTTCTTGCCGGGTCAGCCATCTACCCTGATAGCTCCACCCGAAAGCCTTATGCACGCCACCTCGTGGCTTGGCCTGAGGTCGGATCCAGCCCCACCCCTGTGGAGTCGTGTCTGTCCAAGTCGATCGTGATTGGCTAAGGTCATGGCGTGATAATTTGCTTCTGCCGGTTGATGTAGCAAAGGACAAGCGCCGTTCGGTCTGCACGAACGGCCCCTACGTTGAACCTGCCCTTCGCTCTCCTTCCCGTTATAGAGACTTTCTAATTCAGCTTCAGCGGTGTGGAATGCTCACGTGGCGTCGTGTGTCTCCCCGGTCTGGGCTTCTAGGAATATTTGTTGTCGCGAAGCGCAACGGCCAGCTCCGCATCATCTTCGATGCTAGAGTTTGCAACTGCTATTTCGCAGAGGCGGCCTCGACCCACCTGCTCACCCCGTCGGCCTTCTCGGGTTTTCAAACTGGTCCCGAGGGGGCCTTGGCGTCTGGGGATTTAAGCTGTGCGTTTTATCACCTGAGGGTCCCCGATGGCCTCGAGGAGTGCTTTAGCCTCCCCTCAATATCTTCCGACCTAGTAGGGGTCCACGAGATTGATGGGGTCCCGCTTAGTCCAGGCACACCGGTTTCATCCTGTCTTGTCGTCCTGCCAATGGGATGGAGCTGGGCTATGCATCTGTGCCAGGCTGTAGTTAGGCAATCGCTCCGGGACGTCGGGATCCAGGACCACCAGGTGATTGAGGACGGCCAGGTTCCACCGAGGCTCTCGTCACCCACCGCTGTCGCGGCTGCCGCCTACGTCGACAACTTCTTCGTGTTCTCTGCGAGTGAAGACGTCACAAACCAGGTGAATCGGGCTATCATCTCGGATCTCCAGGGCAAGGGACTTGTCGTTCACGAGGTTTCAGAGGCGTCGAGGGAGATGAGCTTTGTGGGGTTGCAGATGACCGATGGGCACACCGTGAGCTTGAAAACTAAGAATATCTGGCGCTTGCGCTTGGGAATCGAATCATTGCTTCGCAGGGGGAAGGCCTCGGGCAAGATGATGCAGTGTGTGACCGGTCACATCGTGTGGTCTACTCTCCTGCGTCGCGAGGGGCTGTGTCTCTTGGACGAGTGCTATGCCTTCACCCAGAAGTACCTCGATTCCTCCTCCCAGCACGCGCTGTGGCCTCGTGTGAGACAGGAGCTTTGGCGCGTTCGGTGCTTGTTACCTCTCTGCCGTGTCGACTGGCGAGCTCAGTGGTCGTCGGATTTGCACTGCAGCGATGCCTCGCCTTTTGGGTTGGCCGTCTGCCATCGGCACATAGATCGAGCTACCGCCGGTGAAGTCGGGCAGTGCAGTGAGCGCTGGAGGTATCGAGTGGCTGGGGCCGAAAAAGCTCGCTTGTGCGCTCTTGGTTCGTCTCCATTGCCGTCCTGTGCCAGCGGCTTCGCCGAGTCCGCCGAGCACCTGCCGGGGGCCAACAATGTCATCGTGGGCGTGGGGGACGACGACATCATGTCATACATCAGGGTTAAGTCGGCTGTCTTCGGGGAGGTCCCTGCCAAGCTCTTGGATGCCTCCAAGTGGGATACTGTTTTGGCGTCTCAGGTGGTGGTCCCGGGCAACATCTTGGGCCTCGAAGGGGATGCTGCTGTGCTTGCCGTTCGCCACGCACTACGGTCTTCGCACAACTTAGGAGCTAAACTCGTTCTCATCGTGGACAATTTACCGTTATGTTTGGGCCTTTGCAAGGGTCGGGCTAAGTCAATTCATCTTCGAGCTGCTCTGCGTAAGGTATGCTGCCTCTCTTTGGTCACGGGGACTCGTGTGGCCACCAGGTGGTGTCCTTCAGATCTCAACCCGTCAGACAGGGGCTCGCGGGGGAAGTTGGGCTGGTTCAGCGGCCCCAATCGGCGTGCGAAGTCGTGTCCAGCCTCCTCAGGGGCTGCTGCTGCCGCATCCGCTGAGGCTCAACCCCCAGGACCTTCTGCTTCCACTTGCGGGCCGAGCTGCTCCGCACTACCTGCGGCGCGGGATGCCCGACAGCCGGAAGCGCCGCCGGTCGACGGCCGAGCGCCTGCGCCAGGACCGCTCCGCGCGGGCCCGCGCGGCGGCGGTCGAGAGGCCAGCGCTTCCTACCCTGTCGGTGCTGGAGCGCACGGCGGCGGAGCCGAGCACGGAGAAGCACTACCACACACTGCTGTCGGACTTCTGCCTGTTCTGCATGACGCAGAACATCACCTGGGACTCGCACGAGGGCCTGGACGCGGCGCTGACGGCCTTCCAGAACACTCTGTACCTGGACGGCCGCCCGGGCACCGACGGCAGCAAGCTGCTCGCAGCGGTCGCTCACCATTACCCGTCGATCGGCAAGCAGGTGCGGTCGCTCCTGCCGAGGGCCACCCGGTGCGCCCAAGCCTGGGGGCGCCGTGCCCCAGGCCACCAGAGACTGCCCCTGCCCCGCGCGGCCGCGTTGGCCGTGGCGGGAATGCTGCTCGCTGTCGGGCAGTTTCGCATGGGGGTATGGGTTTGCCTGACCTTCACGTGCTACCTGCGGCCGATCGAGTGCTTCCGCCTGCTGGGGCGCCACTTAGTCGCCAGCAACCCTCAGGCGGGGCCGCAGTTCCAACGCTGGGGGCTGCTGTTGGCCGATGCCGCGGGGGTCAGCCGGGGAAGACCGGCAACTGGGACGAATCCGTGCTGCTGGACCTGGACGACTGGCTGATCCCTGTCGTGGCCGCGCTGAAGCAGGCCACGCCCGACGATGCGCCGCTCTGGCCCTTCTCACCGAGCGAGCTCGGGAAGCAAGTCAAGATGGCTTGCGACCTCCTCGAGCTCGGAGCGCCGGAGCCCCACCTGCACTCCCTCCGCCACGGAGGGGCCTCGGACGACCTCCTTCGCAAGAGGCGGTCAGTGGAGGCCGCCCAGCGGAGGGGGCGCTGGGCCACCAGCCAGTCTCTCAAGAGATACGGGAAGGAGACCCGAGTGCTGACGCAGCTGAACCAGGTGCCGAGCTCAACTCTCGAGTTCGGCCGCGTGGTGGAGGAGCACTTCCGCCTGATCGTCGAGTGCGGCCTGGTCGGGGGCAAGGTGCTGGATCCCCCGCCCCTGCGCACCCGCCAGGCCCTCAGCAGCCTGGGCAAACCGCTGCGCTAGCGGCCTCGGGTAAGGACGTGGATAGGCACCTCGCTCACGTGTTCCGGCAAGCTGCGAAGCACGGGCGCGTATTCAGGCGGTGCGTTTTCCTCGAGCTGTTCTGCGGCAGCGCCCGGCTGACCAAGCAACTTCGTCGGTGTGACCGCAGCGCGTTAGGCCTGGATCTATTACAGCACGCCGCTGAGAATCATCTAATCCCTGCTTTTGCCCGCCGCATTCGAGGGTGGATCCTCGCGAAGGCAGCGCGCTGTGTCTGGCCAGCCACCCCTTGCGCCACGTTCTCTGCAGCCAGGCGCCCCCCTCTTCGCTCCGCCCTCTTCCCCCTTGGCCTCCCCGGCCTTTCGGAAAGGGACCTGGCTGCAGTGAGCGTAGGAAACCAGCTTTTAGACTTCAGCATTAAAATCATTCGCCTGTGCATACTTTATAATTGTCCCGTGGGTATTGAGAACCCTCACACCTCTGTGATCTGGCAGGCACGTGCCTTGAAGAAACTCTTGTCTCATTCGTGCTGCCGTGAAGTTGTTCTCGATTACTGCCAGTTTGGCATGCCCTGGCGTAAAAGGACCAGGATCGCCTTCTGGCACGTTGGCGCCGAATGTCTGAACCTTGGCCGCCGCTGTAGCCCAGTTGTTGGTAAATGTTCGCGCGCCGGATGCGCCCGCCTCGAGCTTGTCGGCCGTGATCCAGTCAGGAACCGTCACTGGACAGCCATTGCCTGCCCGTGCCCTAGCCAGTTGCGCACACAGATCGCTTCTGTGCCCATTGCTGCCGTTGATCGGCAGCGCGAGGAAGTGATAGCTGATCGTTTTGGTGTGTGATGCGGCCGAGGGGCCATTTCTCTCCTGCGGGTGTGGGCCTGCTATCAACGAATCGCTGACAGTTTTTTGCTCCTTGCCCGGCTGGGCAGCCCTGTGCTTCCCGCCTCGCGCTGCATCGCATTGAAGGAAAAATGGGATCGTCTTTGTCGGGCCCCCCTTCAAGAGCCTGGCAGAGATTCGTGAATGCACAAGCTGGTTGTCTTCATGACGGTATGCTTGCAATGTCTGTTCTCTGCCGTACTCGTTGCGGCTCAAGCTCTTCCCTCCCCCCCTCCCTTTCTTTCTCCTTCTTCTTCTCTCTTCCCTAGAGGGGCCTGCTATCAACGAATCGCCGGCAGTTTTTTGCTCCTTGCCCGGCTGGGCAGCCCTGTGCTTCCCGCCTCGCGCTGCATCGCATTGAGGGAAAATGGGATCGTCTTTGTCGGGGCCCCCTTCAAGAGCCTGGCAGAGATTCGTGAATGCGCAAGCTGGTTGTCTTCATGACGGTATGCTTACAATGTCTGTTCTCTGCCGTACTCGTTACGGCTCAAGCTCTTCCCCCCCCCCCCCCCTTTCTTTCTCCTTCTTCTTCTCTCTTCCCTAGAGGGGCCTGCTATCAACGAGTCGCCGACAGTTTTTTGCTCCTTGCCCGGCTGGGCAGCCCTGTGCTTCCCGCCTCGCGCTGCATCGCATTGAAGGAAAATGGGATCGTCTTTGTCGGGCCTGCCTTCAAGAGCCTGGCAGAGATTCGTGAATGCACAAGCTATATATACATACACACATATGTATACATACGTGTATGTACATGTACGTATGTATATGTATACATTTATGCATACAGACACACATTTCCCAGGCGGCATATACCAGTGCTCCCCCAGCGCGTTGTAGTCGAGTGCCCTGGGCATGGTGAAGTCAAGATGGCGGGTGTATAAATATACACATATGTGTACACAGCCATTTGTGTTTGTCTGGTGTATCAACTGCTGTATTATATATGTAGACCGTGGTTTATATGCGTGAGTGCAGGCCTACTGCAATATCCATAAACATGTTTATAGATGGGCGCGGGTATTGCTACACATATGTGCGTGCTACTTGTTTTCACGTGTACAAGTGCGTACACATTCAGTGTCTCTTGGTCGAGTATACGTATACGGCGCCAGTGTGGGTGCGTGTTTTTGTGTGTGTGTGTGTGCGTGTGTGCGTGGGCGCGTGTGTGTCTGTGTGTGCGCGTGTGTATGTGTGTGGTTTGCTGCGGACCAGACGCATAGGGAAAACGGTTCCTGTTGCCGAGCGTGCCTTCAGTGTGTGTGTGTGTGTATGTGTGTGCCCGTGTGCGTGCCCGCGCGTGGGCGTGCGCGTGTATGTGCGTGTTCATCGGGGGCGCAACTACACGCGCAAGCTTTCGCCGATAAACTTGCAAAGCAGCAGTATCTCACATTCGCCTGCCGATTGCCCGATCCTCCCTTTCACCTGCTGTTGGCCTCGGAACTCCAGGGGGGGGGGGGGGGGGGGGCGCGAAGGGCTCGGGAGCTTGGTTGCAAGTGGCTCCGCGCGCACGGGGATCACAGTCAGGCAGGGCACAAGTCTGGCAACGCACGTCGATCCAGGGCACCAGTGCACACGAGACCTGAATGCCTCACAACACTTATCGTTGTCGAGTGTCGCCTGCTGCCCTCGCGCCATGCACATAGCACCCCGTGATCAAACAGTAGGTCGAACCACGTGCTCACACAATCATTCGATGCTTCTCATAACAGATGCACTCCTGCCCACACGACCCCCGTTCGACCGCGCGCGTTCGATGGCTGGCCAACGCCATATTGCGCGATGACACAAGGGTTCTAGCACCGATGATCCCGATGTCGGGTGAACTGTCGGCTTCAGTTTCTTGCGGCCTGCCGCTCTGTCGATCTCTCGTGCCAGGGATCTGGCGCGTGCGAGTCTGCGATCGCCAGCGCCCTCGAAACCATGCTCGCGCGTTCGGGCCACGTGCTCCAAAGCAATCCCAACCCATGCCATCGTGCCTCTCACTCTCCTCTGTCCTGAGTTCTCCTCCTCGGGCTTGGTCCCTGCACGCCCCCTCCTCCTAGGTGTGGCCCCCTGCAGTTGTGCGAAGTGCGCGTGCCTGAACCGCCTCTGTGCTCCAATCTTCCTCTTGCTTCCCCGCGTGCCCCCCGCCGAATATATCATAAGGCTTCCACCTAGTCATATGTACATATGTATATATATATATATATATATATATATATGGCATAAGGCCTCTGATCCCTACTATATCATAAGGCCTCCGCCTAATATAGGATAATGCATCCGCCTGGCATGTCATACGGCCTCCGTCCTAATATATCATAAGGCCTCCACCTACTGTATCACAAGGCCGACCTCCATTGCTCTGGGCAAGGACCGAAGCTGCGGAAGCGAGAAAAAACGGCCCTGCTCCACGACTACCTTAAGCATACGCATGCTCGCGTCGAGGCGGTAAACGTTGATGTCCGCATATCCCTGCCATTCCCGATGACACCAACAGAACAGCGAAGCGACGGGAAGCTCGAGGCCAGCAGCGAACGTGGAGCGAACGTACGTGTGAGTATGGCAGCACGACAAAATACGCTACGCTGAAATTGCAACGATCGCCGAACAAAACGGGCATGCCTTCTCAACACCCATCCCCCCGATCCACCCCCCTCTCATTCGTTATCTTCCTCGTGGGGCCGCGCGCGACATGCAGCGCCCGCCCCGCTGGCCCTGGCGAGGGTGAACATCTCGACTCCGCATGCAGTGGCCTCTAACGTTCTTCATGCAAGCACCTCCCCTGCTGCCGAACGGACGGGTGGGTCGCCGATTCCAGAGACTACGAGGACCCGCAGAACCACTGTACAAGACATATCCAGACAACTCCCAGGGATATGTTCAGGGCTGCCGCATGTGTATGTGTATGTATATGTATATGTATATATGTATATGTGTCGGTGCTTCTCTATGTACATCTATGTACACTTGCATGCATATGCATATGTGTGTGTGTGTGTGTGTGTCCGTGCGTGTACTGCGTGCGCATGCGTGTGGGTGTAAACTTGTGTGCGTATGTTTGTGCGTGTAGTGTGTTACGTGTAGTGTGCGTTGTTGTGGTTTATCTGTTACGTTTCCGTGCGTATGCTAACCGCGCGTTGCATGCAGGCCCCCTTCCCGCCTATTCGTCGACGGTGAGGCCGAGGCTGTCCTTGGCCCACGCCAGGATCAGCTGGGCCTCCTTCTTGCTGCCGACGCGCCCCTTGACCGCCAGCTTGATCGTCTCCGTGATGATCAGCTCCGCCGCCTTCGATGGCTCGCCCTCGAAGCCAAGGTGGGCGGCCATGCCCTCTGAGATGTGGCTGTCCATCTGCTGGACCAGCTGCGACCAGGGCGCGGTGGGCAACGCCTCGCGAATCTGCGCCGTGCTGATCTCCTCAGTCCTCCTCCTCTTCTTCTTGACCTCATAGGTCTTGCCTGGCTCGGTTGACGAGGCGAACGTGTAAGTCATGGCCCGTGCGCCCTTCGGAGGCGCGGTGGCCACCTCCTCGTCCACGTTGTTGGCGCCCTCCTCTGGAGCGTACTCCTCCTCGACTCCTGGGAGCTCGACCTTGGTCTCGCCTGCAGCTTCGCCCTCGACCTCCTCCTCCACCTCGTCAACCTCTTTTGGCTGCTCCTGCTCGACTTCCTCTTCCTCCTCCTCCGCCTCCTCCTCCTCCTCGTCGGCCTCTTCCGCCTCTTCCTCCTCCTCCTCCCCCTCCTCCTCTGCCTCCTCGTCGGCTTCGTTCTTCTCTTGATCGCCGTCGCCACCGTCGACCTCCAAGACTTCGACCTCGTCCTCCGGGTCATCCGACGCGCCCGTCTTGGCACCAGGTTTCTTCAGGACACTTGCTGGGCGCTTCATCGGGGCATGCGTTGCTGCTGCTGGTTTTGCTCGGCGCGCCCCTGCTGCTTTGGCGGGCGTTGCTTTCGGCGTTGGGCACGGCTTGGCTGCGAGTGCTGGAGGGGTGCTCCCGGGCGCGGCATCGGCAATCTCCTCAGACGTGTTCCCCTTCTTCATCTTCTTCTTCTCCTCTATGGGGCTCGGCGCCACGGGCGGGCGCGCTCGCTTCGAGGTGCGCCTCCTATGCTTCTCGTGCTTCTTGCGCTTCTTGCGCGGTCGACGAGGCGAGGAGGAGTGATCACGAGCACCTGTCAAGCTCTTATAGAATGGGAGCTGCTGCACTTTCGAACTCGAGCTTGCGGCGCTGGTTGCTGCGGCGGCCCCCCAGGACCCACGCGCTGGCATGGATCCAGAAGGGGGGCGGATCAAGATGGGGGGTCGACGAATTCAGGAGGAGGAGGCGAAGGGAGGGAGGGGGGGGAGGGAGGGAGAGTGAGAGAGAGGGAGACCGAGGGAGAGAGAGAGAGAGAGAGAGAGAGAGAGAGAGAGAGAGAGAGAGAGAGAGAGAGAGAGAGAGAGAGAGAGAGAGAGAGAGAGAGAGAGAGAGAGAGAGAGAGAGAGAGAGAGAGAGAGAGAGAGAGAGAGGGAGAGAGAGGGAGAGAGAGAGAGAGAGAGAGAGAGAGAGAGAGAGAGAGAGAGAGAGAGATATGGAGATCGGGAGGGGCAACTAGACCATCATCAGAAGTCCCTCCCCTCCGTGGAGTGTCCGTGCGCCTGGTCGAGGTAGTGCTGCAGCATCTGGTCAGACAAGTGCTCGACCTCGTCTCCGTCTTCGAGGCCCTGCCCTCCCGTGGCCCCGTGCTCCCATGTTGTTGCTGATGTTGTGTTGGTGTAGTGCTAGTTCCTCTAGTAGTGTTCGTATTCGTGTTCATGCTCGTGTTGGCGCAGTGTCCGTGTGATGATAGTATAAGGGCTCGTGCAGTGCAAGTGTCCGTGTTCGTGTTTGTGCTAGTGTTAACGCTGTGTGTGTACGTGGTAGCGTTTGCGTTAGTGGTGTTGTGCAGTGTGTTAGCGCTAGTGTCAGTGATCGCGCTAGTGATCCGATGCCACGTGTAGCGTGTAGCTGACCCATATACTGAGTTAAGCTGCGCGCGTGTGGCTGTGCTCAAGGGGCCATGCGCCCCCCCCCCCCCCCTCCCCCCCCTTCCTCGATCACGCTGTCTTCGTGCTCCTGGAGCATGTCCCGTTGCCAGTGGACGCGCATGATTCCGACCGATCGGCATTGCAGGAACCACGCAAGCGAGGCGCGACGCCAGGAGAGAACGTCGAGCGAGAGAGAGAGAGAGAGAGAGAGAGAGAGAGAGAGAGAGAGAGAGAGAGAGAGAGAGAGAGAGAGAGAGAGAGAGAGAGAGAGAGAGAGGTCAAGGCTGCTAGAAATAATTCAAACACAGACGCATATATATCTGTTTATATATATATAAAAATATGTCAACAGCTACATATACATACATTCACATACGCATGTATGTATAAAGGGGAGGAGCAGGAGGATGAGCAGCGCCCGACCTCCGCAGACCCTCCTATCCTCCACCTGCCTCATACATGCACACGAAAGACAAAAACACGGATCAGCGTTCGGCCGAGTGTTGATCCCTACCAAAATGGTCAAAACCCGTGGCCTCTCATCTCTTCAGCTGTGCGAGTGTGTTCTCGGCTGATGCCGTGCCTCCTCCTCCTTCGTCTCCTCCCCCTCCTCCTCCTCCTCCTCATCTTTGTCCTCCTGCTCTTCCTCCTGCTCCTCCTCCTGCTGCTCCTCCTCCTCCTCTTCTCTTCCGCATCCTCCTCCTAATGCTATTCCTTCTCCTCCTATTCCCCATCCCCTCTCATGCTCCTGTCTATCCTCGGATCTGCATCAGTATCCTGGTCATCCTCGCTTCACCTCTGCTCGTTCTCCTCGTCGCGATCACCGCCCTCGTCATTCCTCCCGGCTGCAGGCTGGCCTCTGCGCATCGCGCACGCTCGATGAAGGCTTGCAGCCTTTGGTCTTTCTGTAGTGCTCGGCCCAGTCCTCGAGGAAGCTCTTGTCCCAAACCAGCTGGGGGAGGCCGGAGGGAGCGCATGCGTGGAGAGGATCAGGGTGATCTTGAGGGTCTGGATATGGGAAGGACTGAGGGCGAGCATGAGGGCGGGAATGATGTTGGGGAAGATGATGAGGATGAACGCGAGGGTGAGGATCGGGCACTCCTCACGCTCGTCCTCACCAACCTCCGACCCCGATCCGATCATACTCATCATCAGCATCATCATCACCATCATCATCATTATCATCATCAACATCAGCACCACCAGCATCAGCATCAGCATCAGCATCAGCATCATCATCAGCATCATCATCAGCATCATCATCATCAGCATCATCGTCCATCCCCAGCATCAGCATCATCATCAGCATCCTTATCACCATCATCATCACTCGCATCATCATGTTCTAAGTGCATGGTTGAATCATCAGCATCATCTGTGATGGTTCTTTTTAAGAAACGCTCATCATCATCATCATCACCATCACCATCACCATCACCATCGTCATCATCATCATCATTATCGTCGTCGTCACCAGCATCATCATCATCATCACCATCATCATCATGAAAACGCTTGGGCCGTGTCTGATTCCCCGTCGCTGCCCTCCCGTGCCCTACGTCCCCGAAAACATCCAGCCTCCATATTCTTCTGGCTGATGCGCACGCCGTCCATCTGCGTGGACATGGCAGTCAGCGTGGAGATGAACACCTCCCCTCGCCCCATACTCCTCCATCCTCCAAATCGCCCATCCGATGAATCCTCTACCGATCGTCTATCCTGAACCACCACGCTCACTCACTGCCATCATCGTCGACATCGGCCACGACCGACCGCCATCCACGACCACCGCCACCACGAAATTAAGATCCATCAATCGCCCCATCCTCGAACGTCAATCCTCGTTTCGGCATCCGCCTACTCCATCTTCCCTTCTCCCTCCTTGTTTCGCTCCATTCCTCTTACTCCTTCTCCTCCTCCTCCTCCTCCTCCTTGATCGTTCTCCTCCTCCTCCTCCTCCTCCTCCTCCTCCTCCTCCTCCTCTTCCTCCTCCCCCCTCCTCCTCCTCCTCTTCCTCCTCCTCCTCCTCCTCCTCCTCCTCCTTTACGTTCACTCTTCTCCTTCGTCGATGCTCCGCTACCCTTCCCGCCTGCAACTGGTCTAGTTGCGGCCTGGCGTTCGAGTCTTTGCATGGGTAGCTGGACCAGTCGGGCGCGGTGGATCCTGCCGATCGGCCCGTCCCGAGGGTAGAGGGGGTCGAGGAGGGAGGGGATGGGCGAAACGGTGCACCTCTAGGGAGCGGGATCGAGAGAAGGGGAGGGGAGAAGGAGGAATGGCACGAAGTGGGATCCCGAGGTCGAGATCACGCGGCAGGGTCACTCCCCCCGCTCCCCGCCCTCGATCGATCCTCCATCCTCTGTCAATTCGCCCATGCCCGCTCCCTCTCTCCTCCCATCTCTTTCCTTCCTCTTCCCCTCCCCCCCATTCCTCCTGGCCGCTGCGCGTCCTTCGAACACCTTCGGCATGTCGTCCCGCACAGTGTGTGATATCACCTCGGGGCCCGGGGGGGGGGCGTCTCTCCCTTTCCTCCTGCGGTTGTACCTCCTTGATCCTCCTCTTCCTCCTCCTCCCTCCTCCTCCTCCACCTCCTCCTCGCCTCCCCATCCTCGCCATTCCTTTTCCCTCTTCCTCCCGTCCTTCTCATCTTGATTATTCTCCTCTCTCCTCCTCCACCTCCTTCTCGCCGTCTCTTCCTCATCCTCCTCCTCGTTCCTCATCTCTCGTCTCCGTTTTCTCGTTTGCTTTTTTATTCACGCGGAGCCTCTCGATCGTATCCTTTTCTTGTCCCCCCCCGCGTCGTTCCCTCCTCCTGATCTCTCCTTGGCCTCGAGCCCTCCCTCCTTCCCCTCAGAGGGGCGGCGGTGCCGCGCCTCGGCCATCAGGAGGACGTCGATGCTGGCCGTTCTTGCATTCCTCAGGAGGTGGTGCACCATGCTCGCCTGGCGACGGGCGGGCGGGAGGATCCCAGGCAAAAGCGGAGGAGGCGGGGGGGGCAGAGGACCAGGAGGAGGAGGAGGAGGAGGAGGAGGATCGAGAACGAGGACGAGGAGGTGGAGGAGGAGGCGGAGGAGGATCAGGAGAATCGAGGACGAGGAAGAGATGCATCGATGGAGGCGGAGGAAGGTCAGGCTGATATTCGAGGAACACGAGCAGAAGGAATAGACAACGAAGCTGGGAGAAGGTGGAGGAGGCAGGTGGGGAGGAGGAGAATAATCGATGAGGAGGCCTTCTCAGCCTTTACAAGGGCCATGTGACGGCGGTAGCTGTCGACGAAGCGTCGACGGGCCGCGCGGCAGTGGGCCCTAGGGATCATGCTGCCGTCGCACACCATATTGGACAGGACAATGGGCTTGGGCACGTCCTCGTGGAGTAGGAGGAGGAGGAAACGGAGGAGGAGGAGGAGGAGGAGGAGGAGGAGGAGGAGGAGGAGATACACAACAACGAGGAGGAGCATGAGGAGGAGGAGGAGGAGGAAGAAACATCGGGGAGGCGTTCTCCTCGAGGGCCCCTCGGGCAGAACGTGCCACCAGCCGCGAGCGGCGAAAAGGCGAGCGCCGAAACCAGCAGTTCATCGCTCAGCCTGCGCCTGGCCGCCTCGACCCGAGGAGGCCGCCAGGGCAGAAGACTCGGGGGGGGGGAATGGGCTAGGGGGGGAAGAGGAGGAGGCGGACGAGCGATGGAGGATACAATATCCTCTGGCCGCCACTCTGGAACCCCTGCGCGGTCGAACGCCGCGTCCATCCTCTCGGCGACGGCCGCGAGGTCCGCCATGCGGGCGCGCCTCGAGCGGGGCCGTGCCAGAACTCATGGACATGATTATATATACATACATATACATACACATGCCACTATATACGTATCAATATGTATACGCATACATTCCGTGCACATCTACATATAATTTCCCACCGACTATACATATACTTATATATACATGCATGCACATATACATAGTTATACATATATGTATCCATCTATATATTTACATATATATATATACACACGTATGTACATGTACATATACATGCATGCGTGCATACATACAGTTGCACAACCATATGCACACACATATGTATACACATATGCACATACATATTATATTCGTACATATATATATATACAAATCCGTACGGACACACGCACACACACATATATATATATATATAGCATGCTCGTGATTTCTGGCACGTACGGCCGCGATCGAGTGGGCGCCCGTGCGACGCGACCCCGAGGCCGTGGCACCCTCCCCCCACCCGCGCGCGTGGGCGCACGCCTGGCGCTGGCGCGGGCGCGCCGCGGCGGCGGGCCCCGCGGCGCGCGCGCCCGCGCGCCCGCGCGCCCGAGCGCGGGCGCGCTCGATCGAGAAGCATTGCGGCGGGAGGCAAGCACGCCGCGAGCAGGAGGCAGAGGTGGAGGCTTGAGGAGGAGGAGGGAAGGAGGGGGAGGAGGAGGAGGAAGAGGAAAAGCAAGGAGTAGAGGAGGAGCAGGAGGAAGAGGAAGAGGAGGAGGAGGCGAGGGCTAGGGGAGAGGGGAGCGAGTTTTTTTTTTGGGGCGTGGCCTCGAGGGAGTGGTCGGTGCGGGATTACTTTTCACGCGGTGGTTGCTCGATGCAACGGCCTAGGAGGCCTCGAGCTCTTGGCCGAAGCCAACATTGACAAAATTTGGACGTTCACAAGAAAATTAGGACAACCGAAGCCAACATTGACAAAATTGGGACGTTCACCAAAAAAATAGGACAACTTAAATTCGAAACGCAAAAAAAATGCAACATAACCTAAAAATCAATACAAACTGGCGCCAGGAAAAATTGTGACCACAGGAGGTCTGGGTAGGTCGCAGGAGCGTTGCAGCTCTATCCCTCGAAGAGGGAAGCATGCCCAAGCATGGACGGCGCAACAAGCAGAAAGACGTCCACCACACCCTGGTCGCCTACTTGCGGGACTACCACCCAACGCTGGACGACAAATGGATGAACTCTGTCAAGGACTACGGCGCCGATATTCCAGCCCCGAGCGACCTGGAGACCTGGTGGTCGGCTCGCCAGCTTGCCCCTTTCTTGCGGTGCACGGCCCCGAGGCCCCCCTGACAACGGACTCCCCGACGGAGCCACCTGGGAGGGCAAGAGGTGGGCGGCGGCCAGGGTAGTTGGGCACCTGCTACACAGTCCCAAGCACCAACTTGCTTGGACGACTGTTAAGGCCCAGTAAAGCGACCGGCGTGCTGACCCCCCCCCCTCGCGACAAGAGGTGCGTCGCGCATTCGTCGCCCGTGCGCCGCCCGTGCGTCGGCCGCCGAAAAGGCCAGCCGTCCTCTCGAACGTGCACGTCGCCCTCGCAAAAGGGCAATTTGGTGAGTGCGTCGCCAGCGCGGCGGACACCCACGGGGCGGATCGCACGCGCGTCGCCCTCTCCACGGCCGCTGAAAAGGCCGGTCGCCTTCGGGAAAAAGAAAGTCGCCCACGCTGCGGCCCTCTTGGCGAGAAGAAGGCGGCCGCTGGGCCACCTCGGCAGATCAACAAATCCCCCTAACATTGTAAATGCAGCGATGCTGCTGAACGCAGCCTGGCGATAGGCCAGCAGGTCCCCGCAGCCGCCGCCACAGCCGCCGCAACCGCCGCCAGCGCCAAAACTACCGCCGCCACGATCACCACAAACGGATGCGACCGCAACCACATCCACCGCGACGATTACGACCAACACCAATTACCGCCATCACCACCACCGCGACCACCACGCTTCTCGCGACCACCACAACGACCGACACCAGCACGATCACCGACGTGACCACCACCAGCCCGCCCACCACCAGCGGCACGACCGCCGCCAACGCGACCAACGCGACGAACGCGACCGCGACCATGATCACCAACATGACCATTACAGAAGCACCCGCCCACTCCGTCCTCCCCCCCCTCCCACCATTCCCCTGCTGGGCCGCCCTTGCCGCCGCGCCCGCCTCGCGCCCCTGCCCCTCCCCCCTCCTTTTCTCCTCGTAGTCTTTCTCTTCCACCGCCGGCGGCGGGGCCGTTCGCGGAAGGCGGGGGCGCCGCTCGCGGCGACGCGCCGCGGCCGTGGAAGGGGGGCCGAAGGAGAAAATAACATGAAGAGGGACGCGGGGTGGCAAGGGAAAAAAAAAAAACAAAGACGAGAGAGGAGGGGGGGGGGGACAGACAGAAGGAGGCCGGTAGAAAGGAGGAGGAGAAGGGGAGGAGAGAGGGAGACGAGGCAGGAGAGAGGACGAAGGAGGAGGAACGACAAAAGAGGAGGGGCGACGAGGGCGGAAAAGGGAAATAACAACGGCAAGCACCGCCATTCCTGGCGCAATGGAGGACGCAGCCGCCGCCACTTGCGAACAGCGCAAGCACGGCGGGCCGACGGCCGTTGCGCATTGCTGCTCGAAGAAATGCCAGGGGCGGGCAAAGTCGCGCATGCGTCGCGCGTGCGTCGCGCGTGCGTCGCGCGTGCGTCGCGCGTGCGTCGCGCGCGTGGCGCGTGCGTCGCGCGCGCGTCGGGCGGGTCGATCGTGCGTCGCGCGCTGGCAGGGGTGCGTCGCGCACGGGTCGGGGTGCGTCGCGCGCGCGTCGCGCGCGCGTCGCGCGTGCGTCGCGCGGGCGTCGCTCGGGTCGTTCGCGCGTCGCGCGCAGGTCGCGCGCGAATCGCTCGAAGGGCGCCGTGGGCTCCTGACGGCATGTGAACTGCACGGCCCGCTGGCGAAACAATCGAGGGATGCGCGCGGCAATCGTAGAAATAGTGAGACACGCACGTGGGAACTACGAACGCGAGGAGACCAATGGGCGACATGGAGACGCAGCGCGCACGGACTAATCCATTTCAATCGCACGCCCCGTCAGATTTTGAACATCGGTCCGTCGCTGCAGCAATTTGGCGACGTCTCGCCCGCCGATGCATTGGGGGGGAAAAAGAGGATGGAAGTGAAGCGGGGGAAGGGCGGGCGGCAATGGGAACGGACGGGCGAGGAGGGGGCGCGCGGGGGCGGCGCGGCGGCGGCGGGAGCGATGGAAGGCGATCGAAGGGGGGCGGCGGGAGCGAGGAGGGCGAGAAGAAGTTCCAGGAGGGTGGAAGGACAACGGGGGGTGAGTAGGGAGGCGGACAGGACGGCAGCCTGACACAGAAGAACTGAATACAAATTTCGCAAACGGGACAAAACGCGCAGCGCGTTGGACGAGGGGGAGAGGAAGGAAGAGGGGGGTGGGCAGGAGGATTGGCGCGAAACGACATGGGGGTGCGGGGCGCGATGCGACGGGGCGAAGTGGCGCCGCGTCGCGCGACGTGACGTCACCCCCGCCGTGGCGCGACACGCACAGCCCCCAATCAACGCGAGGCGTCTTCGTCCTCAGCAACGGTTGGCGCCCCCGACAATGAGCACCAGCAAATCCTCTTGCGCCGAATTGGGAACAGAACGCGTTGGTGGACCGTCGAACTAAGAGTGCGCCGCGACCGCCAAAATGGCTGCTGGTGCACCGGCGTCGGAAACCTATATATCGCCAGAGAAATTCCGAAGTCGCGCCATATGTCGCCCACGCACTCTGGGAGGCCGGGATTCGGGACAGAGACGCAAACCAGGGCCGGCGCACGGGCGACGCTCGGGCGACGCACTGAACGAAACTTAAAGGGGGGGGGGGGTCGCTTCACTGGGCCTTAACATGGACGACCCATCAACAGGGCGCAGCTTCCACCAGGGGGCCGAACCCCTTCCGCCATGACCTCACCGTCCTCGCCAGCTTCATCGCCAGCCTGGACTCCGGCACACTCGCAGCCACTTCCATCACCACCCTGGCGGAGCAGGACCCCTCGGCCCCATACGTTGACGAAGCTAACGCCCCGCCTCTGGGGGAATCCACGATGACCTGGCTGCGGGCGGAGCCCGGGCGCGTAGCTGGATCGGCGCGCGACGCCCCTCCAGTTACCGGTGACCCCACGCACGGCGCAGCCAGCAGTGACGTCGGGCTCTCCGCGCCCCGGACAGACCCCAACCCCATGGTGACAGGCCCCGACGCACCAGGCCTCTCCCCACGGAAAGCAAACTTGCTCCCCGACCAGCCCAGCGCCCACCGTCAAGGCGGAGGTCGACGGGATAGACTACGACAAGGAAAAGGGCGACGCCGCCCCCCCGACTCCCACGCCTCCCCCTGGCGGCGCACCAGACGGCACGGTCGGCCCTGAGGGCTCCCCGCCCCCTCCTTCGACCGGGACAGCAGACGAAGCAACTGGAGGCAGCCTCCCCGACGACCCGCTAGGGGCGTTCGGATCAGACGCCCGACGCCTCAGCGAGGGCCCGCCTAAGCGACGCCAGCCGAGGGGCAACGTCAGCGCCAGCCCACCGCCCAAGGTGACACGCGACCTCCCGCAGAGGAGCCGGAGAACAGCAGGTCCCCAGCAGCAGCGTCAGACAGTCGCCCCCCGCCCCCCCCCCCCCTCCCTCGGGGTGGCGCGATCGCCACTTCCAGCCAGGCAGCTCCAGTCAGCCCGCCCCGGGCCCCCGGGCCCCGCCCCGAACAGCCAGCTCGAGACCGCCGCTCGCCAACCCCCGCGAATGGGCTCCAAGCGGGTCTTCGACGACCTTATCGACCCCATCGGAGGGGGTCCCATGTGCAAGGAACGGTTGGGCAATGTCGATCTCGACAAGTTTGCGGAAACACCCTCAGCCAATATCTCCCGTCTCCAAAAGACCCTGGGGGAGAGTTCAGCAGCGCCTGGCGCGCCTATGCCCGCATGCACCCAGCAGGGGCCAGCGGCCCAAAGAGCGACCCCGCGCTGAACCCTGAGGGCAAGCGCCGTGCTTTCTCTGACGCCTGGAAGCGCTGCGGGCACGATGCCTACGAGATGGGCCGCAAACGCAGGCCCCAGGTCAGATGGGGAAGGGGGCGCGACAAGTGGTCAGGATACCGGGGCACCAGCGCCCCACAGTACAAGGGATACGCCACAAGCTCCCGCCAACCCTGGGTCTGGGACTCACGGTCATGGTCGCAGGCCTGGGACGGCGACGATTGGCAGGCCGCGGGCAGACGCGGCGGCAACGATAGCAGCGACGGGAGAGGGGGCAAGCGCTCCCGCACATGGCGATGATGCCCCACCCCCTGCACACCGTTGGGCCCCGCCGCGCCGCATCGTGATCGCGCGCGCTTCGCCGGCGCTGCGCTGGCTCCGCCGCCGGCCACCCGGCCGAAACTGCCCCGACGCACCTGGCCAGACGCCGACCCGACGCCCCAGAGGGCAGCCGACCGCAGCTATCCTCCCCATGCGGTGCAAACCTCAGGCCCGCGGGGCTCGCCGCGGCTGCGCCTTTGATTCTTCAGTTTAAACCAGGCCCTTTGGGCCAAGAAGGAACGCGGTTCGATATTATCGCTATCACCTAACATGGGGACCGTTAGGCCAAAGGTTTCGCTGCCTCGTTCATTCAGCACGCAGTGGTCGCTTGCCACCCCTGGTTTGGACCTCCGACATCGCGTGTGTTCGGGGGCTTGTATGTTCGGGGGCTTGGGCGGGGACCTCTGACGGCGGCCCCCGCTTGCATCGCTCTAGACGCGACTCCCATAGCACTCGCTGTAGCCGGCGTCCGATTTGCAGGCAGTGCTTCTTCCCTGGCGCCACTCCCTGCCCTGCCCAGCCCCCGCTGCGCCCGGCCCTCGGGACAGGGGCAGCGGACTGCTGACAATGCTGGCTCGTGGGTCCCCGCCGGGGCCGTGGTCCACCTGTCCCGCCTTTGTTTCGCCCTAGACGCCTCTGCTGCAGCCCCTGCTGCGGCCGTCGCTTGACTTGCAGGCATTGCTCCTTCCCTGGTGCCTCTCCCTGCCCAGCCCCCGCTGCTCCGCGCCCTTGGGAACTCGGGCAGTGGCCTGCTGACAATACTGACTCGTGGGCTACCGCTGGGGCTGTGGTCCACCTGTCCCCTATCGGCCCCTGGCCTGCTGTAATTGTTTTCACCCCTGGCGCGTCCCTTCCCCGCGCTACCGGGCGGCCCGCCGGGTCGGGGTGCCCCCCCCCCCCCCCTCGGCTTGGCCTCCGCTCTTCCCGTCGGTCGGTGGCGTCGCCCCCCGCGGCACTGGCTTCCCGCTTTTCCGCCCATGTCGCGGTTTCTATTCCCCTCCAAGGGGCCCACGGCCGTCTGTGACTCAGCTCAAACCCCCGTGCTCCTGCCACGCTGCGGTTGTAACCCTGGTTTCAGTCCCGGGTCTTCCCCGCGGTGCCGATGCTCGCCTGTCGCCATGTCCGGCGTGCTGACTACGGGCTCGTGACCCTCTTCAGGGTTCCTGGCGTGCGCCTATCCTGGCGCCACTTCACGCACTTGTTCGCGGTGACCCGCGCCATTTTGGCCGCGCGGCAGCTTGGCTGCTTCTCGCACTCGCGGTTTCTGCTGCCGTGGGAATTTGCGGCTTCGGCCACCCTGTTTTCTCGCAGCCTGCCAATGCTCACGCCCACCCCGGTTTCAATTCGACCTCCGACTGTCGGTCCTCCTGGCTGCAGCCACCCTGGTGCTCTCGCAGTTGTCCTGGGTCTCGCGCCCTTGCATTAATCAGGCGGCTTCTGTCCCTGGTCGTCGTTCTTCCCGACTACCTGGAGCTTCCGACGCCGTGCACGCCTGCGCGCTGGCAGCGCGACTCAGTTTCAGCTGCCCCCTCCACTCGCCGACCCGCCGCTGAGGTGCTGCGCGAGGCCCCGCTTACCCGCTTTAGGCGCGGCCGCCCTCCGCTGCTTTAGGTGAATTTGTCGCTGGGTGCCCCGCTTTGACTGGACTCGCCGCTGGCGCGCTCGCCCGCGGCCGCTGACTAAAAAGTAACCCCACCAGGCCATCCAGAAACGATGCCCCGAGGAATACCCTCGATCAGGGCAGCGAGCAGCACGCAGAGGAAGGGCCCCCCAATGGAGGCCTCTTGGAGCGACTTGAATGCCTCTTGGCGGTTCCGGGCGCCTCTTAGAGCGTCTTGGGTCCCTCGGAGAGCTTGTTGGTGCCTCTTGGGGGCCACTTTGGAACCTCTTGAAAGCCTCTTGGGCGCCTGTTGGGGCCTCCTGGGCGCCTCTTGGGGCCCTCTTGAAGCGTTCTTGGGATCCTTGGGAACGCTCTTGGGGCCATCTTGGAGGACATCGATCAAACAAGAGGGGAGCATGAATTAGCGTTGCCCCTCGGGAGCCCAACGACGCCCTTGGGGCGCTCTTGGAGTGCTCTTGGGCGCTCTTGAAGCCGTTTTGGGCCTCTCTTGAGCCTCTCTTGGAGCCCTCTTGGACCATGTTGGAACCGTCTTGATTGAGGCCTCGGATGGCCATCGGAAGCGAAAAGGCGAGAAAACCAAAACATTGATTGTCCTAGGGGTTTGGAAGGAGTTTGGCCTCTTCGGGGCCTCCTGGGGGGGCTCTTTGGCCACCCGGAGCGTCTTGGAGCGGTCTCGGGGCCTCTTGTAGCCTCACGGAAGACATCTAGAGGCATCTGGAACCATCCTGGAGGTCATCTTGAGCTCTCCCAGGCGCTCTTGGAATCATCTTAATCAGTGCCCCTCCCAAGAGGCCAACATGTAGCCCGAACCTTCGTTAACAAAAACAATGACTTGGGCATTCTCGCCGAGGCCTCTTGGAACGTCTTTGGAGCCTCTGGGGGGCCTCTTGGGGCCTCTTGGGGGTGTATCGGAAGCCTCTTGGGGGCATCCTGGGGGCCTCTTGGGGACCTCTGGGGGCATCCTGGCCACCTCTTAGTGCCCTCTTGGGGCAACCTTGGGAGCCTTGGGAGCGCTCTCGGGGCCAGGAGGAGATCGATCAAAAAAAGGGGGGTCCTTAATTAGGGTCCCCCCCCCTCCACGAGGCCAACATGGGACCAAAACGTTTTAGTAAAATCAATGATATTAGCTTCCTCGCCGAGGCTGTTTGGACGCTCCAACTACCCGCGGACCCCCGTCCAGGTCCAGGGGAGGGGGCAGGGGGAGGGGTAAATCCCTCCCCGAAGGGGAAGAGGGAGGGGTGGAAGAGGAAACTCCCCAAACCACCTACGCCCTAAAGGGCTGGTGGGATTTGCAAGAGCTTCACGGATTGAGGGCGGTTCTTTTTCAAACTGTGGCTCTCGGTTTAGCGCCGCGCACATTCGATTCAAAAATGAAGAGTTTCACGGATTCCCATGGTCAACGTACCAGAGATGGTGTTCGGAAAAAATTCAGGATAATGTGGATGCATCAGTTATGTTGATTCGCGGTGTTGAAGTTCCCAAAATGGCATTCTGGCACGATTCCAAATCGTCAGGACGCAGCAGTCAGGTTGCTCCGTGGAAATTCCGAGAACAGTGTTTTGGCATGCTTCAAGGTCTTCATTCAAACAATTGTCTTCCAACGAGGCAGTTCCCTCAATGGAAATGACGGTTGCAGGGGCCTATGAAGAGGGAGCTTGGAACCAGGGTTGATTACAACATCGTTGATTACTCTGGGGTTTACACTGGTCCTCCTCCTCCTCCTCCTCCTCCTCCTCCTCCTCCTCCTCCTCCTCCTCCTCCTCCTCCTCCTCCTCCTCCTCCTCCTCCTCCCCCCTCCTCCTCCTCCTCCTCCTCTGCCGCCACTGGCTCCCTCGGCGAGGGACCATGCCGAGGTCCCGGGGGGCAGCGGGTCCTGGCGGTGGACGCGGGCATGCTCTGGCGCTGCAATCTGCCGCCGAGGAGGCCTGGGTTCTAGGGGCCGAGCGTCGACAGCCCCTCCTCGCAGGCCCATCCCAGGGCGCGCTCAGGCCAAGCGCCTGGCGGCGGCTCCGGCCGTGGCGCCAGGGGAGGCCTGGACAAAAAGGGCCAGAAGCGCCCCCAGGCCTCCTCCTCCTCCTCCTCCTCCTCCTCCTCCTCCTCCTCCTCCTTCCTCCTCCCCCTCCTCCTCCTCCCTCCTCCTCCCTCCTCCTCACTCCTCCTCCTCCTCCTCCTCCTCCTCCTCCTCCCCCTCCTTTCCTTCCTCTTTCTCCTTCTTCTCCTCTTGCCTCCTCCTCCTTCCTCCTTCCTCCTCCTCCTCCTTCTCCTCCTCCTCCTCGATCCTCGATCCCTCCCCCCGCCCCACTGGGGTCGGAGAGCTGACCCAGGGTCGGTCGGGCTCGGCACTGCGGCAGCCTGCGCGCCGTCCTGCGGAAGGCTCCCCACCCCGCCCGAGTAGCCAGGGCTGGCACCACTCTTGCTGCGACGGCGGTGCGGAAGGCGAAGGCAAGAGGCAGCCAGCCCGGGGAGGATGTGGAAGAGAGAGGGAAGGAGCTGCCCTGGGGAGGTAGGGAGTCCCGCCCCGCGCTCACACCACGTGCCCAGAGGGCTCGGCGGCTCTGCGCGCGCCAGCCGCGGGGATCAGCGACGTCAGGTCGCTCGGGAGGCAGGCCTGGCTCGAGCGGCGGCGCCGCCGCATGAGGATTCGCAAGGACGTAAGTCCCAGATCTCCCGCGATGTGATGTGTTCAATTTGGGCATTTTTCATCGAGCTCGGCCTCCGGGCATACATACATATGTTGCACGGAACTCCAGCGAGGCCAACGATGGCCGAGGGAGAAGACTGGGGTGACCCCCTGAAGGAAAACGCCCACCCTGCAAGTTCGATTAACAGCAGATCGTTGAACGGTGCTGCAGCCCCCCCTGAGCAGGGACCCCCTCCGGAGCAGACAAGCCTGGTTTGCACCCCCATGCATTTCTGAACTCCATGTGCGCTTCGGCGTTGCCACAACCGCCGCCGTTCCCTCGTCAGGTCCACTGGCTCGTGTGGCATGCATACATACAAACATGCATGCATGCATACATACACAGACACATACATACACACGAACATACATACATGCATGCATACATACATGCATACACACATACGTACGTACATACGCAGGCACATACGTACATACACACGTACACACAGACCTACCTACCTACCTACCTACCTATCTACCTACCTACCTACCTACCTATCTACATACATACATACATACATACATACATACATACATACACACATACATACATACATACATACATACATACCTACATACATACATGCATCCATACATACATACATACATGCATACACAAATGCGTGCATGCACACATACATACATGACTACATACACACACAAACTGCATACGCACATACATACATGCATACATGCATACTTACATACATACATTCATTCATACATACATTCATACACATACATACACATACATACACATACACATACATACACATACACATACACATACACGTACACATACACGTATACATACACATACACACATACACACATACACACATACACACATACACACATACACACATACATACATACATACATACATACATACATACATATGTACATGCATACGTACATACATACATACATGCATACATACATACATACGTACATACATACATACATGCATGCATGCATGCAGACAGGCAAACAGACAAACCTACATACATACATACGTACAGACATACATGCATACACACATACATGCATACACGCATACATATACACATACCTACACACATACACATACACATAAATCCGCCGATCCGGCGTGTGAGTTTCAAGGAGTCTCAGCTACAGCCTCGAGGCTGAGCCTCAGCCTCTGGGGGGGTTGCCGGGGTGGCTCTGCCGGGGAAGGGGGGGGGGGGGGGCGAGTTTCCGGCGGATGCGTTTTTTGACACCCCTCACAAGGATCGTGGCCTCCGAGGGGGTTCCGAACTCGAGTACCACCCCTCCCGCACCAAGAGGCTCCGAGGAGGCCTCCAAGAGGCCCCAAGGGGCGCAGAAGAGGCCCCCAAGAAGCCCCAAGAGGCTCCCAAGAGACCCCCAAGAGGCCCTCTAGTGGCCCCAAGAGGCCCAAGAGGCCCCCAAGAAGCCCCAAGAGGCGCCCAAGAGGCCCCCAGAAGTCCCAGCCAACCACGAGATCCCAACCAGCATCCATGAGGCCTCTGACCCACCACCCACGCACGGTGGCGGGATAGGCCGACGGCCACTGGATAAATGCTGAGTGAGAGGAGGGGAAGGAAAAAGAGAGGAGGGACGAGGGCGAAGAAGGATCACATCAGTCGGAGCGCCCCGGATCGGCGGCACTGGCCGAAGGCCACTACAATATACACATACACATACATACAAATTCCCCAATCAAAGCTTGCCTCTGTAGGGGTCCTGGCGGATTCATGTGTGTGGGTGAGCTACGTCGCCGACTTCGATGGCGGGGCCCCGGTGCCCGGGTGCCCGGGGGTGCCCAGAGGTGCCCGGGGATGCCCGGAAGTGCCCGGGGGTACCAGGGTGCCGGGGTGCTCTATCGCCCTAAGGCCCTATAGCCCTATAGCCCTGTAGCTCTATAGCCCTATAGCCCTATAGCCCTATAGCCCAATAGCCCAATAGCCCTATAGCCCTATAGCCCTATAGCCCTATAGCCCTATAGCCTTATAGCCGCATAGCCGTATAGCCGTATAGCCGTATAGCCGTATAGCCGTATACCCCTATAGCCCCTAGCCCCCTAGCCCCATAGCCCTATAGCCTTATAGCTCTATAGCCGAATAGCCGAATAACCCATATAGCCCTACAGCCCTATAGCCCTATAGCCCTATAGACCTGCAGCCCTACAACCCTACAGCCTCATAGCAATATAGCCCCACAACCCTGTAGCGTTTGATCGACTTGATAGCCCTCATGGCCTTCATAGCCCTCGCAAATTTCATAATCCTAAGGAGCAATTGCAAAAGGATATCATGCAATATCAAAGAAGACTCTGATTGAGTTTTCTCCGGTATCATGTACACACATGCATACTAGAACCACGCGCGCGCTTCGCGCGCGCTTAGGTTCCAGCAAGCGCAGGCTCTTGACAATACCACGGCTGCGCGCATTGACAAAATCACGGCTGCACGAATGCACGCACCGACGAATGGTTTCAGCATGGTTTGAAACATCAACATGAGCCTGGCCCCAGCAGAGAAGGGTCTCTTGGGCGCCGCGGGGGGGTAGTCCAGGGTCTCGTTGGGTGTTTGCGGCCCATCTCACTGTGGAGTTCACGCTGTACAAGATGATTACTCGATCAAGCGAGGCCATATGTATGGGGGAGCGGGCAAGGAGGGACTGAGGGGAGGGGGGCGAGAGAGAGGAGGGAAAATAAAGAATGGAACCGATGCCCCAGCGTCCGCTTGTGGTTCGGACTGATCTCAGCCGTCTTGCCCTTCTCTTGGGGCCGTCGTGAGTCCTGGGGCCAAATCAACACGAGGGCAACGGATGAAACCGCCACCGTGCCTGTGTTGTGGGTCAGAGGCATATTGGATGCTTGTTGGGGTCTCTTGCGAAGCTTCCAAAGAACATTTTCGAGGCAATTCTGATGCCTCGCGGGGCTCGTCCGTGGCTGCTTGCGGACTGTAAGGGCTTCTTTGGGGCCTTCAGTGGGCTTCGTGGGGCCTCTGGAGTGGTTCTTGGGGGGAGGCAATTTTGAAATGTTTCGAAGCCTCCGGGGGGCCGTTTTGGGGCATCTTGGGGCCTCTTTGGGGTCTCTGATGGGTGCATTTTTAAGCCTTTTGGGGCCTCTTGGGGGCCTCTTGGGGCGGAAATCTCCATTGTCGGTTCATGTTCCCCCTCTTTGGCACCTCTTGGGGCCGTCTTGAAGCCCTCTTGGGCCGTCTTGGGCGCCTCTTGGACCGTTAGGGCGCCCTCTTGGGCTGTCTTGGGGGCCTCTCGGGGGCCTTTTGGGCCGTCTTGGGGCGATGTTCGAGGCTTCCTCGGCAATCTTGGAAGGTCAGAAGCCCGAAAACGCGGGCAAGCAAAAAACATTGAAAAACACAATGAACATCTATGATGTTTGCCTCTTTGGGCTCTCTTGGAAAGCCTCTCGGAGCGCCCCTGGGGCTTCTTGGGGGCCCCTTGGGCCTTGATGGGGCTATCTTGAGAGTCTTGGAGCGCTCTTGGGCCGTCTTGGCGGCTTCTTGCCGTCCCCGGAAGCCGTGGTGGACGCCTCCAGGGGCGCAAAAGAGCCTCCGGACGCCCGGGGGCAAAACGTGTTACGGGGGGGGGGGGGGAATTCGGGAGGGTGTCCCGGCCAGGGGCCCTGGCCCCCGGTTTCCAAGTATATGATACATACATACATACATACATACATACATACATACATACATACATACGTACGTACGTACGCACGCACGCACGCACGCACGCACGCACGCACGCACGCACGCACGCACGCACGCACGCACGCACGCACGCACGTACGTACGTACGTACGTACGTACATACATACATACACACAGGCATACACATACACACATGCACACATGCTAGAGGGGGTCGGCGTAGATGGGGCCGGAGGATCGCACCGCATCGCCAACACATCGGCGATGCATCGCCGATGCATCGGCGACTCCAGCGTGGAACAACTCGGGCTCCACATCGAGCCGCATCGCCGATACATCGACGATACGGCGCGATCCTCCAACCCCATCGACTCGGACCCCAACTGGGATGCCTGGAATACTTTCTGGCAATGGAAACAATTGGTTTTCAAAGTGTCTGATCTTGAAAAACTCTGCGTGGTGACGCCCCCGCTGCCAATGGCTTCCGACGGCCCAGAAAGGCCCAGAAGGCACCAAGATGGCCCCAAGACAGCCCGAGAGGCTCCCAAGAAGGCCCCAGGACTGCCCAAGGGGGCCCCAAGATTGCCGAAGAAGCCTCCAAGAAGGTCCTTAGAGGGTTCCAAGACGGCCCAATAGACATCCACGATTGCCCTGAACCGCCCCAAGAAGGCCCCAAGGCGGCCCAGAGAGGCCTCAAAGACGGCCTCCGCAGGCGTCAGACGACAGAAGACGGCCCAAGAGGCCCCGAGAAGCTCCCAAGAGGCCCCCAAGAGGCCCTCAGGAGGCCCCCAAGAGGCCTACTGCCTCCTCCTCCTCCTCCTCCTCCTCCTCCTCCTTCTCCCTTTGCTCCCTCTTCTCATCCTCTCCCTCTTCGGCACCCGACGCTGGGGTTAGTTGGCCAAACACAGCCCTGGAGGACCTCCAGGGCTCTCCGAAACCGCCCCACAGAAGCCCAAGGCAACCCCAGAAACAGGCCGATGACGACGGGGGGTGGTTTGTCCAGAAGAGAAGACGCTCGGTACCACACGCAACGCATCCAGCGCATCCTGCATCTCGGGCCAAGCACGCGACAACCCCATCCAAACCCCGCACAAGCGTAGGTGGGCCCCTAGACAATCCGGGCAGTGTTCATGAGAGCCGGGAGAAACGTGATAACAAGAGGTGTCGAATTTGACGACTCAGAAGGGCTAGTCCACAAGGGAAGACGAAAGCTGTCACGTGTGACCCATCCTGCGCATCCTACGCCTAGACGGCCGCGTAGAGCCTCCAGGTGCCCTCGAACTACCCCACATGAGCGTAGGTTAAGCCCAATTGAACCTAAGCAAGGCGCAAGAGAAGGGCGAGCGCCCGCAAAAATATTTTAGCCAAACGGCTTCCGGAATATTTTGGCCACGCGGCTCGGCGTCCGACGCCGCGCAGAGGTCGACAATATGCGGCGGCACGTTTGAAGCGATTTTAGCGTTCTCATTTGTTTGGCTTCCGACGGCCCAGAAAGGTCCAAAAGGCCCCCAAGATGGCCCCAAAACAGCCCACGAGGCGCCCAAGAAGGCCCCAAGACTGCCCAAGAGGGCCCCAAGATTGCCTAAGAGGCCTCCAAGAAGGTCCCTAGAGGGTTCCAAGACGGCCCAATAGACATTCAAGACTGCCCTGGACCGCCCCAAGAAGGCCCCAAGGCGGCCCAGAGAGGCCTCAAAGACGGCTTCCGCAGGCGTCAGACGACAGAAGACGGCCCAAGAGGCCCCGAGAAGCTCCCAAGAGGCCCTCAGGAGGCCCCCGAGAGGCCTACTTCCTCCTCCTCCTCCTCCTCCTCCTCCTCCACCTTTTGCTCCTGCGTCTAATCCTCTCCCTCTTCCTCCCCCAAGTGTTCCCCAGGGGTTTCCACAACGGCTGTGGGAACACATAGCCCAATACCTTGGACAAACTTTGGCCCAACGTTTGGCCACATAAACGTTTCCAATAAGGCAAGGGGGCGGTGGTGATTCGCATTAGGCGTCTTCAATAGAGACAAGAGGTGTCACAAGAGCTGCGCTGGCACGGTGGCGGGGCATGCCGCAGACAGCTGAATATAAAAACGGTGTTCGTACCTTCTCTGATATCACGAGAGTCCTGAGCCAAATCCAGTAGGTGGGCCTCAGGGGCGCACTTGGGCTGTTTTGGGGCGTCTTCAATAGAGACAAGAGGTGTCACAAGAGCTGCGCTGGCACGGTGGCGGGGCATGCCGCAGACAGCTGAATATAAAAACGGTGTTCGCGCCTTCTCTGATATCACGAGAGCCCTGAGCCAAATCCAGTAGGTGGGCCTCAGGGGCGCACTTGGGCTGTTTTGGGCGCGTCTTGGGCCGCCTTGGGGCTCTCTTGGGCCGTCTTGGGGCCATCTGGGGCGCCTCTCCGGCTGTCTTGGGGTAGTTTTGGGGGCTTTCGATGTCGTCAAGAAGTGTACGACAGCGAAAACGAATGATATGGTAAAAATATACGTTTCACGAAGGGAATGGGGCTATTTTTGCAATTTGGAGATCTCTTCGGGCGCGGCTTGGACGCCTTTTGGGGCGTCTTGGGGGCTTCTGAAGCCGTCTGGAGGCAATGTTGGGCGTCTTGGGTGACCTTTGGGCGTTTTAAATCCTTTCTGGTAGCTTTTTGTAAGCCTCAGGGGCGCACTTGGGTTGTTTTAGGCGCCTCATCGGCCGTCTCTGGGCTCTCTTGGGCTGTCTTGGGGCCCTCTGGGGCGCCACTTAGGTTGTCTTGGGGCGGTCTTGGGAGCCTCTGATGTGGTCAAGAACTATACGACAGCGAAAACAATTGAGGTAGTAAAAATATACGTTTTGCGAAGGGAATGGGGCTATTTTGCCCTTTTGGAGATCTCTTCGGGCGCGTCTTGGAGGCCTTTTGGGGCGTCTTGGCGGCTTCTGAAGCCGTCTGGGGCGATGTTGGGCGTCTTGGTGCGACCATTGGGCGTCTCGGGTCGCGTTTGGAACGTCCCGAGTCCTTTCTGGTAGCCTTTTGTGGGCCTCAGGGCCGCACTTGGGCTGTTCTGGGCGCCTCTTGGGCCGTCTTGAAGCTCTCTTGGGCTGTCTTGGGGCCCTCTGGGGCGCCTCTTGGGCTGGCTTGGGGCTGTCTTGGGGGCCTCCGGCGTCGTCATGAACTGTACGGCAGCGAAAACAATTGACGTAGAAAAAATATACGTTTTACAAAGGGAACGGGGCTATTTTTGCCTTTTGGAGATCTCTTCGGGCGCGGCTTGGACGCCTTTTGGGGCGTCTTGGGGGCTTCTGAAGCCGTCCGGAGGCAATGCTGGGCGTCTTAGAGCGACCTTTGGGTGTCTCGGGTCTCTCTTGGAGCGTCTTGGGGCTCTCCTGGCGCTTTCTAATGGCATTCTGTGGGCCTCCGGCGCCTCCAGAGCCCCCGGTCCCCACATTTGCGGTCGTGGTCCCGGCCCCGGGCCCCCGGACCAGGTGCGCCGTTATATGTATACATACATGTGAGAGGGTTAATTATGCCTATAGCGTTGGTTTCGCTGGTATCTTGACTCAATGAATTCCACCATTTCCCCCACTTCTCAAACTCCACCAATTCCACAAACTCCACAAACTCCCTCGCCAACTCCACCAACTCCACCAGCTCCAGGCATTGGTGGAGTTGGTGGAGTTGGCGGCGGAATGCCAAGGCGGATGCCCTGGAGAATTGGTGGAGTTGGTAGTGGGAGGCCAGGGCAGAGGCCCTGGAGAATTGGTGGAGTTGGTGGAGTTTTCGGCCCACCAACTCCACCAACTCCATCAAATCCACCAATGCATGGATCTGGTGGAGTTGGTGGACTTGGTGGGCCGCCAACTCCACCAACTCCGCCAACTCCACAAAATCCACCAACTCCACCAATTCTCCAGTGCATCCGCCTTGGCATCTCGCCGCCAACTCCACGTACTCGACCAATTCCACCAATTTTCCAAGGCCTCCGCCCTGGCATCCGGCCACCAACTCCACCAACTCCAAGAATTCTTGGAATTGGTAGAGTTGGTGGAGTTGGCGGAGCCGGTGTAGTTGGGCGCGTTGCCCTAACATTTCGCAACAGCACACCTCGTCTCGGAGCCACCTGCCAACTCTGCGATCTATCTTATCTCAACCCCGCCTGCGCCATCTGCCACTGGTGCTCTCCTTTTCTGCTCTCGTTTCTCGGCCTAGCACGCCGCGACCCAGCCGCGACCCACCCCGCGACCCACCCGCGACCCACCCGCGAACACCCGCGACCCACCCCGCGACCAATCCGCGACCCATCCGCGACCCACCCACGATCCATTCGGCAACCCATCCGCGACCCACCCCGCGACCCACCCTCAAGGGAGGGAAAAACACCCAGACCCGACAATTGACGTTTACTAAATGGCCCTGTGCGTTTACTAAACAGCCCTACCCTTTTCGATTCATTCTTTGTGTGCGTTTACTAAACAGCTTCGCTTGTCGGGGTGATTATCATGGGGTGGATTTCTACCCTCTACACCCGCGACCCACACGCGACCCAACAGCGACCCACCCGCGACCCATTTGCGACCCATTTGCAACCCACCCGCGACCGACCCACCTTGGTTGAACGAAAAAATCGGCGCCTGCGGCGCTCTTTGTATGATTTGTGAAACTTTGGCGCCTGCGGCGGGCTTCTCCAGAGTCTCGCAAACTACCGACGTCCCCACCGCCCCCTCACTCTTATCCGCATGTGCGGGGTGCTACGGTACGTTATTTCCCCTTTTTCGTTTTGGGCTCGGCACCCCTCTTTTGCGCATCGCCCTCTGCGAGACGAGGCCCCCTCCCCAAAGACATCCCGTCATCCTTTTCCTTCTCCTCCCCTGTTCCTCGTCCTCCTGCTCCCCTCTCATCCTCCCCGCGCCGTCCATTTCCTCCTGCCCTTCTTGCTCCTCCTCCTCCTCAGGTGGTGAGAGGGTCAGGTGAAGAGGTGGTCAAGTGGTCAAGTGGCCAGATGGTCAGGTGGTCAAGTGGTCAGGTGGTCAGATGGTCAAGGGTCAGGTGGTCAGGTGGTCAGGCGGTCAAGTGGTCAGGTGGTCATGTGGTCAGGTGGCCGAGGAGGAAGAAGAGGAGGAGGCGGAGGAGGAAAAGGGGGATAAGGATCTGGAGGGGGAAATAGCGCGCCCACAGGGCGTTTGGTACTTTATGTATCCCTCTTTCGATTTTGGGCTCGGGACCCCTCTTCGCATCGCCCTTTGCGAGACGAGGACCCTTCACCAAAGATATGATTGGTACTTTTACCTTTCCCCCAGACGCAGTGCCGACGCCAGATCCTATAGGGAAGATTCGTGGCGCTGCGTTCATGTATCTCTCTCTGGGTCGGTTGCGCCGTGGAAAACTGGCTGGTTCCGCCCCTTTGCCCCAGCTGGCGCGAGAGACGGTGCATCCACCACTTCTTCGGGTGATGGCGGTGCGACCCAAGTTTTCATTTTGTATGTACCGTGTTCTTCAGCAAATGGCATGATGTCTGATGACTTGCATTTGTTTCGAATGTAACTTCCGTCGTCTCTGCGTCCTTTCCGTTGGATTGAGGATACTGCCAACAAAGGCTTATCAACATCTGAAACATGGAACCGCGTTTTCTTTAGCAAACGATTTTCTGTTATGTTTTTAAAGACCAATCTCCCAAATCAGGTGTAACGTCACCGTTGGCAACCGTGTAGCAAACTCCTGCTGTGGACTCCTGGTTCGGAGTCGTGCGGCACTCATTGGCACAATGTTTGGGAACGACTGGAACGGAAACTCCAGTCTACAGCGATCCACTTTTCATTGATGGGGCTCAGGGGCTGCATTTTATCACCGACTTCCGCCCAGCACTTGGGACCCTGAGACGTCAAAGGATTCACAGTACCAGTTTCGATTCCACACAACTCAAGACCACCGAGGGGTTCGCCTCTGGCGTCGTAGATGATTGGCCCCTGCCTGGGCAAAGCCTGCTGCGATCTGATCAAACGTGTCACGCATGAAACTCTGGAACCCTTGACTGTCGCCACCGGGGTTCTGACCAACATCAAACTCATTCAAACCTTGTTTCCGAACACAATTAATTGTTTTCTGGATGGTTCGTTTTCCCGCAAAACTTGCACGGGGGATAGCTTCCAAAACCTTTCCTTTTCGAACCCCAATTGTTGGATTTGTCCCCTTTGCATCCGGACTTCCTCCCTGAGTTTTTGTCCAACTGCTGCGGAAATTGCCATGCAGTGCCTCCTGTCGCATTCCAAATGCTACTTCCGCCATTTCCACCTTTTCGGCCGCACTTCCAACCGGGAGCCCGTTTTACCACTACCGGTCCCTTTGCCTTTTGGAACCACGCCAGTGAGATTCGTGAGCGTTGTGGTTCGCTTTACCACAAATAAAACATCCTTTACCTCCAGCTTTGCCGTCTTTGCCGACATAGCCGAGATACATTGGAATGCCTCGGGTGTCTGCATTGACGTGCTTCGTTTCCAAATACGGCATGATTTCTTCACGCACATCAAGATGGTCATCAAACTTCGACTGGTTTAGGTTCAGATGCGTTTGAAGATCCTCGGGGCACACTGTGACTAAGATTCCGGCTTTGATGTCATCATCTAATTTCTTTTGTGTCCTGTTTTCGTATGTGCGGATTTCTCTTCTCATTGCTCGATGCTAGAAGACAAATCCTGCATCTTAAACTGACCAAGCTGCAAGATCGAACTCATGAGGGCACGCTTGCATTGGCCGGTGTGCGGGTCAAAACGCCGACACAGCTTCCGCCAAGCTTCCAAACAGTGGTCCACCTAAGTGTTTTTGATCATGTCGCGCGCTTCACCGTCCGTCATCCGCGCTAGAATTGCGTACAACTGGGTTCAAAAATCAACGGCATCAGGAAACTGAGGACACATATTCTCGACCTGTGCGCTTGGGATCGCGTTGTGCTGCTCCTCTGCCCAATCCATCAAAGCGCGGGCATTACGAAAAACAGAAGATACAAAATTCTATAATTGAAAACTGAAGTTCGGCCATTTCTTCATGTCGCTGCCGAATGTATTGGGTTTTCCTTTTCCCTCGCTGTCGACAAGTGAGTTCACGCTTCGCGGAGATGATGCTACACTCTCAAATGTCTGCTGCAGGGTGCTTTGTATTGCCTGCACAAATTGCATTCGAAATATAAACTCAACATGCCAAAAACAATGTACTATGGTACTTCAAAGCTTTTCCGCACAGCTTCCGAAATGACTCCAAGAATTTCCAATTGGATGCGCAAAATAAAAACTCGCACATTCCCAATCAATTTCCTTCCCATCCGGCCCAAGAGAAAAACTCGGCGGAATCCGAAAAACACACCGATAGGACCACAATAGGACCACAACTGGAATGAAGAAAAAAACCCAGAACCCAAAATGATTCATCCCGTCACCGCGCGAATTGCATTGTTCAGTTGATCGTAGGACAAAACGATATCGTGGCGATATCGTTACGTACACCACCCCATACGAAGGCCACGGGACTGCATCTTGCTGATAAGTGTTAATATGCGAACCTGTTAGGACATGGAGGTGTTATGAAGATGGGCTGTCTTTTCATTCTGACTGGGCACATCCCGGCCGCAACTGGCCGAATCGGATGCCGATGAGCCCCGGGATCCCATGAGAAGCTCAGATGGATCCGATAGGAGCCTGCAGTAATCAAATCCGCCACGGTGTCTCTGGAACGACGTCGACCGCTCCACGGCTCACAACTGTTTCAAGACTCGGACTGCAAAGTTCAAAAGCGCGTTCGGCGCTTCTGGGCGCTTCCTGACGCTCCCGGGCGTTTCCGGTAGGTTTCGCGTGACCTCCTGGGAAGCCTGCAACGCGTTAGACGACTCCGATGCCTTCGCGGACCCCCCCCCGTCAAGCGCCGAAAACAGTCAAGGAGTGGCTCTAGACGGCCCAAAACCGCCAAGACGACTCAAGAGGTCTCAAAAGATGGCCCCGATATGTCAAAATCATTGATCCCCCAACGGTTGGGGTAAGATTGCAGCGTTCGTGTTTTTCTTCGCCCCGACGCTCCAAGACGCTTCGAATTGTCGGTTCGCGTTCCCCTTCTTAGGCTCCTGTTGGGGCTGTCGTGAGGCTCTCTTGGTCAGTCTTGGTCGCCTCTTGGGCCGTTTGGGGAGCCCTCTTGGGCCGTCTTGGGGACCTCTTGGGAGCCTCTTGAAGCGACGTTGGAGGTTTCTTGGGCGGTCTTGGAGTGCCGGAAGCCCGGAGACGCGAGAACGCGACAAACCCTTGGAAAATTATCCTGGCGAAGGACCCAACCATATGCAGTTGTTAATACCGCAATTGTGAATACCATATTCGCCCGCGCTCCCTATGTGGCCACGGCTTCCCGCCGGAGCCCGACATGCTCAGGGACACGTTCGTGGCCGTCTTCGCGGGCGCCGACGACGACAAGGACGGCGTCCCTCTCACCGAGGAGCAGAAGCAGGAAAGGGCCTTGAGAGCCATGAGGGAGGAGGTGGCGTTGCACGTCGACAAGGCGGAGTACGACGCCCAGGCGCGGTTGTTGAAGCAGCACAACTATGGGGCCACGATCCTCGTGAGGGGTGTGCCGAAATGGCCCGGGGCCGCCATGCGAACCCTGCCACTGGCGCCTTCGGTGGAGCTCCAGTGGGGCCACGGTCCTCGTGAGGGGTGTGCCGAAATGGCCCGAGGCCGCCATGCGAACCCTGCCACTGGGCCTTCGGTGAGCTCCCTATGGGGCCACGATCCTCGTGAGGGGTGTGCCGACATGGCCCGAGGCCGCCATGCGAACCCTGCCACTGGGGGCAGTCGGTGGAGCTCCCTATGGGGCCACGATCCTCGTGAGGGGTGTGCCGAAATGGCCCGAGGCCGCCATGCGAACCCTGCCTGGGCGGCTTGATGAGCTCATGGGCCGTCTTGGCGGCCTCTGGCCGTTTTCTGCGGCTGCCGAGCACGGCCCTCTAGGTCCAGGGAGCTCCCTGGAGCCTTCAAAATGGCCCGCCGGCGCCCGGGGGCCAAAGTGTGGTGCGGGGGGGGAGGGGAGTTTGGGAAAAGTGTGCTGCCCCTGGGCCCGGGGACCCGGACGCCCAGTATATTATATAAGCATGTTCGTTTGTTGCGGATGTCTCGAGCGAAACGCTTGTTTTGCATAATGTGTTGAGGATGTCTCGAGCGACAAGTTTGCTTTGTGCTATAGATCGTTCCTCCCCTGGTGACCAGAGTTCAGAGGATGCCTCAGGTGAAATGCTTGTTTTCATGCGCCCAGGTCTTGAGGATGTCTCGAGCGAGACGCTTGGTTTCAGCCCTGCAGGTTGCCCAGGCAGATGTCTAGCATCAGGATGTGTTGAGGATGTATCGAGCGAGACGCTTGCTTTCACGTGTCCAGGTCGCCCAGGAAGATGTCTAGCATCAGGATTTGTTGAGGACGTCTCGAGAGGAGACGCTTGTTTTCGCGTGTCCAGGTCGCCCAGACGAACGTCTAGCATGAAGATGTGTTGAGGATGTGTTGAGCGAAACGCTTGGTTTCACATGTCCAGGTCGCCCAGGCGGATGTCTAACGTGAAGATGTGTTGAGGATGTCTGGAGCGAGACGCTTGCTTTCACGTGAGAGAGAGAGAGAGAGACACTTGTTTTCACGTGTCCAGGTCGCCCAGGCGGATGTCTAGCATGAAGATGTGTTGAGGATGTGTTGAGCGAAACGCTTGTTTTCACGTGTCCCGGTCGCCCAGGCGGATGTCTAACATGAGGATTTGCTGAGGATGTATCGAGAGAGAGAGAGAGACTCTTGCATTCACGTACCCAGGTGGCCCAGGCGGATGTCTAACGTGAAGATGTGTTGAGGATGTTTCGAGCGAGACGCTTGCTTTCACGTGTCCAGGTCGCCCAGACGGATGTCTAACACGAGGATGTGCTGATGATGTCTCGAGAGAGAGAGAGAGCGACACACTTGTTTTCACGTGTCCAGGTCGCCCCAGCGGATGTCTAGCATGAAGATGTGTTGAGGATGTGTTGAGCGAAGCGCTTGTTTTCACGTGTCCCGGTCGCCCAGGCGGATGTCTAACATCAGGATGTGGGCAAGATGTCTCGAGCGAAACGCGTATTTTCACGTGTCCAGGTCGCTCAGGCAGATGTCTAGCATGAGGAGGTGTTGAGAACGTCTCGAGCGAGATGCTTGGTTTCACGTGCCCAGGTCGCCCTCTCGAGCGAAACGCTGGTCGCATCAGGGCGCGTCGCAGTCCAACCCCACCCGTCCGTGGGGCGTCCCCAGGCGCCCTGGCGCCCCCCCTGGTGCGTCCTTTGCAACGTTCAGGCGTGACGTGCCCTAGTACGTCCCCTAACACGCCTCTCGGCGTGGCACGTTCCCTGGCTCGTCCTCTGTCGCGGTTCCTCGCTCGTCCCCAGGCGGTTCCCCTGCCCGTTCCGTGGCGGGCCTCTTGCATGGTCCCCTGGCATGACGTCCTCTGGCCGCTCCATGGCAAGCGCTTTGGCACGTCCCGTGGCACATCCCTGGCACGTCCAGGGCACGTCCCCTGATGCGTCCCCTGACACGTCCCCTGGCACATCCCTTTTGCGCCCCTGGCACATCCAGTGGCGCGTCCGTGAGCCTGTGCCCCGTGTCGTGTCGTTCCTTGTCGGAGCTGATTCGGATTTTGAGGTCGAGTTGATTGAACGTCCTCCACGTTTTCACTTCAACTAGCTCTGGGGCGGCTATTATGTGCTCAGGCAGCTCGAGCTTAAGATCCATATCAGTTCGGTAAGTACGAATGCTAAGGAGGATTCGATCCACAACGCTATAGAGCTCAATCGCGACATCGCACATCGCAGTTCAGCATGGCACAGCACAGCACCACAGCCCTTGGCACGGTAGATCACTATCGATACACTCAACATTGCATTTGCCCGTTTCCCAATCAGGTGTCAAATGTTGCCATGCTTCAAATTTTTGTATCCCTTTCCGGTTTTGTGGGTCGATCATGTTGTAGTTCGGCACACCTTCAGGTAAGGCCACGTCGCTCGCCCCCACCACCATCATTAATCATCGCATCACATCACATCACATAATATGACATCGCATCACATCACATCACATCGCATCACATCACATCACAATCACCATCACCATCACCAACAGCAATCAGTATCATGATCATCATCATCAGCGTCAGCATCACCATCAGCATCCGCATCATCGTCATCATCATCATCATCATCATCATCATCATCATCATCATCATCATCATCATCATCATCATCATCATCATCATCATCATCACCGTCATCATCAGCATCAGCGTCAGCATCATCATCCTCATCATCATCGTCGCCATCGTCATCGTCATCGTCATCGTCATAATCACCATCATCATCATCATCGTCGCCATTCGCCTCCTCCTTTTCATTCCGCACTACGGAGGTGGAGCGGCGTTCTTGGAGTCGCAAAGGTTCTGGAACAGCACCGTTACGAAAAGCACCTGCCAGCTCGCATCACACGGGGGGGCACGAACACGAAACCACTGAGGAGGAGGAAGAGGGAGGAGGGGAAAGGGGGCAGCAGGCAGGCGGAGGCAGGTGGGGGAGGAGGAAAGGATAGGAGGAGGACGGTGGAAGAGGAGAGGGGGGGGGGAGAGCGGAGGAGCAGCACGACGACGACGACGACGAGAATGACGAACGATGAACGACGACGACGCCACGTGTCAGGGGGCGCCGGCTGTCCACATGAAATACATGAATCTGGCCGAATCGGTCGTGGGCCTAGGACCGAAGCATGCGATCTCCTTGGCGAAGCCACCTCTGGAACTGCCCAAGGCGTATCAGGGTCCACGGTTGGCCTCGCCAGGACGGCATATAAACAGGCCTCAGAATCAATCAGCGAACATTCATGCCACATTCATCTGTCCATGACCCCCCCCCAATACAGTTTGATCTAAACCTTCAAATAACCTTCTTCAATGAGGTTGTTTCGAAGAACCCTCCTCAAACCTTTCCAACAAAGATAACCTCCCATGGGAGGGCATCTCGGAATAACCTTCCTAAAACCTTCCGAAAACCTTCGTTAGGAGGGTTTTCTGGAAGAAGCTCCCTAAAACCTTCAAAAAACCTTCCCGAGGAGGGCTCGTTGGAAGAATCTCCCTAAAACCTGCAAAAAAAACTTCTTCAGGAATATGTTTTGGAGGCACCTTCTCAAAACCTTCCAAAAACCTCCCCCTGTAAGGCTTGTTGGAAGAACCTCACCAAAACCTGCCAAAAACATTACTCAAGAGGACTCATTTGAAGAACCTTTCAAAAACTCTGGCATCTAAAAAGAACCCGCCCAAACAAAAATCTTACCGGGGAGGTGTTTTGCATAATCTTCCAAAAACCTTCCTCGGGAGGGCTAGTTGGGAGCACCTGCTTAAAAACAGCACAAACAACTTACTCTGAAAGGTCTCGCTGGAAAAACCTTCCTAAAACCTTCCAGAAACCATCCTCGGGAGAGCTCAAAGAAGAACCTTCCTCGAACCTTCAAAAAACCTTCATCGGGAGGGCGGTTTTTTTGGAAGAACCTTGCTCAAACCTTCCAAAATGTTCCAGAAGAAGGTTTTGTTGGAAGGACATTCCTATCACTGCGTCGGCCAGGGGTGTCCCTAACTGGGTTGACCCGAAAAGCCACAAAAGCCAGAAAAGCCCGAAAAGCCAAAACAAATCCCGCGAAAGCCCGAAAAGCCAGAAATGCCGAAACATCCTCGCAACTCGAAGGTCGCCGCTCGAGACATCCTCGCAGCTCTGGCCAGGGTAGCCCGAGTAGCCCAAACAACCCGAATGGGCGCCCGAGTCACCAGAAAAGCCAGAAAAACCAGAAAAACCAGAAAAAGTCCCGGGTTGACCCGAAAAGCCCGAAATGCCGAAACATCCTCGCATCTCGAAAGTCGCCGCTCGAGACATCCTCGCAACTCAGTAGCCCGAGCAGCCCAAACAGCCCGAATGGGCGCCCGGGTCACCAGAAAAGCCCGAAAAGCCCGGCAAAGCCCGAAAAACCAGAAACGCCAGAAAAACCAGAAAAACCGAAAAGTCAGAAAAGTCCCGAAAGCCCGAATCGGTTGAATAGCTCGAGAGCGCTTGCCGCTCGAAACATGCTCGCAACTCGAGCGCCGCCGCTCGGGACATCCGCTAGGGTGCCGGATCGGATCGGGCAGGCGTACCCGAACGGGCGAGTCGGGTCGGGCGTCGCGAACAGTAAAGTTTGACCCATGCCCGAAAAAAAAAACACGCACGCGCAACCCAGACTGGCAGGTCGGATCGGATGCGGACCTTAACGGGCGAGCGTGCAGGGCAGGCGGGACACTAAAGTATGACGCGAGCTCGAATTAAACACGCACGCGTAACCTTGACGGGCGGATCGGGTCGGGCGGGCGGAGACTAATGGGCAGGTCGGGTCGGGCGTGCGAAATATTAAAGTATGACGCGTGCTCAAAAAAAACACGCAGACGTGACCCCGACGGGCGAGTCGGATCGGATGCGGACCTTAACGGCGGGCGGATCATTAAGTACGTCGCGTGCTCGAAGTAATCAGCACGCGCAACGCTAATGGGCGAATCGGTTCGGACGAACGGAGACTAACGGGCGGGTCGGATCGGGCGGGCGTGACATTGAAGTATAACGAATGTTCAAAAAAACACGCGCGCATAACCTTGACGGGCGCGCCGGACGGAATGCGAACCTTAACGGGCGAGCAAGTCGAGTCTTTCCTCTGAGAATCGGGGTAATATGCCAAAGGAATTAAGGTCTCATGTTGACTCTGCTCAGTAGTAGAGGATACGGGATGAGACATCGATGAAGCTATCCGTTAAGCAACTCCTCTCAAGTATAGAAAGGGAGGAGGTCCAGCCGGCCGACGACCGACGACGGGCGGAGGCCGAAGGCTGGCGCGCTCCTTTTCTCGCTCGAGCAGCAAACAGCTGCATGTCAATATCAAGGTAGGACAAGGCAGGCAGCAGAAGAGGCAAGTGCAGAATGAGGCGGAGAGGAGCATATTTACCACCCCCCCGCGGCGGGTTTTTTAGAGTCTAACCAGCCACAACCCGCCTGGCCTGTGCATATATACAGCCACCGGAGCGAAACCCAAAAGCATTTTACCGCTCAGCGGTGGTTGCCAGGGGGCTGAGGGCCGGAGAAACCCGACGAATCCCACCAATAGTTAAATACAAACTCTCTGCCAAAACGACTTTGTCGCTCGGTCTCGCCCGCGGCGACTTTGTCGCCCGGGCCTTGCCTGCTCCCACCTCGTGCGCTAGAGATATCGCCCCGAAGGCGGAGACGGTGGTCTCGGATGCGAAGACGACGAACCTCCCGTCTGGTCAGCAGCCCAATAGGGCGAGGCTGACCTGCCTCCCTTGCCACGGCCAGCGTAGGGAGCTGGCCTATCGTGCTTGTCCTTGTTCTTGTTTTTGCTCTTGGAGTACCCCTTGCCTTGCGATCTCCGAAAGTAGTGCTCGTAGTCATCGGAAAACGCAAAATGCCACGTCCGACGCTCGTTGTCATCACGGGACATCCAGCGAATTGCGGTCTGATGGATCCAATATCCCTGCAACTCGTCGCCCCTGTAGCACGGGTAGTGGACGCTGGGGCTGCAGCCGCCAGCCGCGCGCCCGGCAGCCATATCCCCGCTGCGCGCGCGCGGGCCTAGACCAATCCCATGTGTCCCTGTCGGATGAATACCGCGAGTAGTCTTCTCCTGCCGCGCCGGTTTGACCGCCGGCAGAGCATGGAGACTCAGTGGCGCCATCGTTGGCCCGATCGTCTTGGACGTCGGGTCTACGAGGAGGAGGGGGCGGATCGGGGCGAACAACTGGGCTGGGCCTCGCTCGCGCCAAAGGGATCCCTTCCGTGACGGCTTGGCCGTCGGAGGGCCCATCAGCGCCCCTCCTTTCACGAACGCTCGTCACTCGTTGCTTTCTAGCATGTCTGATAACACCCCTTGCGGCGGTAGCAGCAAAAGTGCCACATTTGCCGCGGGCGCTGCGAAAGGGGCCTTCATCTTTGTCTTGAAGTTCAGTTGCTTCTACGTATGGATATAACCAGTGGATAGCTCCTTGCAGCTTCATGCCCTGGCGACGGATATCGGCGCGACCCTGTCTGCCCAAGTCATGGGCCCATTCCTCAATGAGGTCATATGTCTCGATCGCCGCGCGAATGCGGCAATCAAGCGCATATGAATCCGTCAGACGCTTGTCATCAGCGTACTCTACGTCTGTGCCGCGAGCAAGAAAGATCGCAGACGGGTGCGCAATATAATATCCCTCAGCAATGAAACAATTAATGAACTCACGAATAATCACAATCACGCGAATGATGCGGAGACCCAACTCAAGGTCTTGAACAAGAATCTCCCAGTTCCATTCAGTGGTCTGCCGCACGTCTTCCGGAACATAATGCGTTACTTCCGTCAGTTGTAACCTTTCAGTCTCGTTTGTGTCCGGGCGATAGCTGGTGTGCTCCATGACATATTGAGCCGCCACATAAATGGCTCCGTTCTTGGTTAACGTGATGCTCAACGATCTGTCATCGCGACGAGAGTGCACTAGTCCGTTGGCCTGATCGAAATCGATCCTCCCGTCGAGCACCTGCTGGGTATTGGACCCGCAGACAGCGGTGAAATCAAGGGTCATATCTACGTTTCTCTCATGACCTGCCGTCGCGGTTTGACCGGCGGCAGGTGTCACCGAAGTGAGAGGGTGTTTAGAACGCATTTTGTTGCGCCTACTGACGGACTGGGAAGCACGAGGAGGACGTGCTACAAAATTAGGTGCCCAAGCAACCAGTGGACGTCCACGAGGGCTGGGCCCTGTGGCGTCCATAGCGGTGCCCTGGGTAACGGGCAGCCAGGGTGCTGCTCCCGTTTCTGCGTCGCGCAATGTCCGAAGAGTTGGCGCAAAAGTGTTCGTCGCTTGCGTGCTGTGTTCCCATTCGATCCAACCTTCAATGGGTTCGACGTGCGAGTCAGATGCCTCTGGCCATTCGAAGGCAGCCAGAGCTAGACAAGACAAGGGACGCGCATGCTGGTCAATTTCTGTCGCCCAAAGTAAGGGCCACCACTCAGAGAGCGGCGGGGCCTGAATCCCTTCTCTCGCAACCAAATGTGCAAGCCATTTTATGAATCGCCTCTTCAGAGGTTCGAGATGCTGAAAGAAGGGGCCGTGGCGCGCCGGCGGCTGGGCCGCGACGTGCTCAGGAACCCAGGCAGGAACGCTACCCGGGCGGCTGTTTCCAAAGGTTTGCCCTGAAGCAGCCAAGATAAGATGCTGATTATTCGTTGCCCATTTGCGCTACAGCTTCAGGTTGTTGTTTATGTTGTTCATTACATCCGCCGAAGCTCTCCGCCGTCGTTTTATTCGCTCGCCAACGCGGCGATCGCGCGCCCAAGGCAGCGTCTCATGATCGACGACATGCAACACAATGCCATTATTCCAAAACGAGTCACGAATGGTCTTGTGTCTGGGTGACCGAAGCAAATAATCATGGACAACCATGTACTTATATTTTATTGGATTATTGCATGAGGGGTAACGGCCAAAGCCAGTTCGCACCCAATGCAATCCAGCACAGAGGAACCGACCGTCGTCTCCTATGAGGTCCACTCCTGATTTAAAAACAATTGACCAAGACATTCGCTTTTCGTCGTGATCCCCCCAGTCGCTGACTTTGGCAAGAGTGACGGCTTTGTCGATATCAGTGAACCTCGGCACCTCACGGGACACGAGAACCCCGCCCCGGCAGACCCGGCGCGACAAGCGGGTGAGCACACGGCCATTGAAAACAAGAGTTAATGGCCAGGGTTCTCGGTGAGTCGGAAGCTGATCCAACAGAAGGACTGTGTCCACTGCGGGCCATGCTCCAATCGATGGAGGCTCTCCTGGCTGTGGGTCACTGCCCATGGCATGGTGTGTCTTCACAGGGGCAGGCTCTCCATACCTTCGCTGGCTTAGCCAGGAGGGAAAATGGTCTGGGCTTTGCATGCTCGGATCCTTCTCGGTCGGAAGAAGCCTCAACAATTCGTAGTCCGCCACGAGGCAAAGCCCCGAGGCGCTCTTTGGGAACTGAACTTCTCCGACCATGGAATCCACCAACGTCTCCGTGTCAGTGATATGGAGGAGGGGCCCATGACACCTGGCTAGGCCAGGGTCATACGCACACTCTCTCAATTGAAGCAACACAAGTGGAATCTCCCTGGCACGCTCGATAGAAAACAGGAATGGGGCATTTAGTCCTCTCGTCCCCTTGAAGAGGCCAGGCCTTGAAGTCACGCCACAATTCGTAAACGACCGTCTCCTTGATGCTGGCATCGTTTTCAGGGAGCGCACCACAGTCCCCGGCTGCAACGCGGCTAGGCCGTGCGCAGCAAGTGCGTATGTTTGGCATTTAAACCCATCCTCGTCCATCTTTTCGACCAGGTCTCCAAAGTAGACCCAGCCTCCCGAGGACCTCGCACAATCAGAACAATGTCTCGCGAGATACGTCGCGAAATCACCAATGCGCTTAGCAGGCCCGTCTATTCGACAACTTTGGGGTCGTCAAAAATCCGTGCAGCCTAGGGCCGCCGGGCTCTCACGGTCAGTGACCCCCGCAACCAATGGGGTCAAGACCTTAAAAGACTGAGGAACAAATCCGCTGGGAACATCATCAGAGTAAAATTCAGCGCGGAGAGAATCTCGCACCTGTTCAAAAGTGCCCATGTCAACGGAAAGCTCGCCCAATAATGCAAATATGGGATCTTTAACGAGCTCCGCAACGTGTTTGAGCGTACTAAGAAACTTATTGCGAAGGGCCTCTACCCGAGGGGGTACAGGACCAATAGTGTGGGCCTCTCGAACTCTCCGCTTCAGATCAGTGGGCGTATGATTAATAATTCGAATGCGTTCTTCCAGCGAAAGATAAAGCTCTTTGCCCCCAAAGTGGCCAGCGTGCCCGACATTATCTCTTGATCGCCCTCGCGGGGCGAACCGTCCGTCGGTTCATGCTGCCGCTTATCGGGGGAAGGCGGCAGCCTTGCTCTGTTGAAGATATTGGCAGAGGCTGGGCCAGGTCGATAATGTTCCTCCTCAGTGGGGATAAGTTCAGGAGCCTCTTGATACGGGAAGTCATTGAGATGGGTAAGATCTGGGCTAACCTCAAGTGAACCCGGTGCGTCTGGGACACCCGGGGCTCTGTCCACAGAGAAAGACTCCGCCGCGTCATGTCCACTCGAAGCGACGGCTGGCGGCGGTGCCTTTGCAGTGGGTGCAGCCTCCTCATCGGAAGAGCTCGGAACATCTTTGGTAGGGGACGATTCGGCAACCTCGTAAGGCGCAGCGTGTGACGCAGTAGCAGCGCCCGAATCGACCATCATCTGGTTTCCCTGCGTCTGTTTGGCCTCCGCTCTGGCTTGGCCAGGCGGAGGCTTAGGTACGCTCGCCGCCACGGCTGGGCCGGGCGGTGGCGCAGGGGGAGTAGGCAGTCTGTTTCCACCTGCAACAGATTCGTCTTCAGTGCGAGGCTGTGAACGCTTGCTTTTGGCGGCGATCACCGGGGCAGGAACGAAATTTGGTGACACGCTTCGGATCTGTTCTACAACAGTGGTTGCAAACTTCTTTCATGAATCCGAGTACATTCCCGGTTCGTGTCTCCCCTTTTTTCTCAGCAACATCGTAGATCCTCTTTGCTGTGTCAATAAACATTTCCATTTCCAGCCAAATAATCAGGATCTTCGACATCTGGCGGCTGGTCAGCAATAGCACGACGCCATTCCCAGAGGATCCGCTTGCTTCACCGATGCCTAACGATTAAGCATCCCCGGGCCCGATGCTTAAGGCGAAGCGCGGTGCGTCCAGAATGCACAATGCAGAGCACGCGCATATCCGCGCATGCCCAGCGCGCATTTCTAAAGCGCGCAAGCGCTGTTTTATCACGAAATCAATAAACATGGTGTCGGTTGTTTGCTTGTTTTGCGCAGCGCGACGCCAAGCGGGCATCCGCGCCCCCAAACGCGCTTCGGCCGTCTCGCGGCGGCCACGCAAACGTATCAAACACGTAAGCAATCACTCACACACACGCGCACCCACGCACGCACACGCGCGCAATTTTCGAGTGGCGCCCAGCCGTGGATCCCTCGGCGTTGGTTTCAAACGCCACGCGCGCGTCGGCCCGCCTTGCTTTGCCCGCCTTGCTTTGCCCGCCTTGCTTTGCCTGCCTTGCTTTGTCCGCCGCGGCCGTCCGCGCCACGCTGCCGCCTCGGCCACGGCGCGCGTCCGAACGGATTGGTTCGACTGGCTGCGTTGTGCGACTGACCGCCGAAAGCGCGGGCCACATGCATGCCGTTCGTTATCGGACCAGCGACTTCGCAACGCCAGCCCCGCAAAACAAAAACTCTCTCCCTCTCCTCCTCATCCCCTTCCTCCTCCTCCTCCTCCTCCTCCTCCTCCTCCTCCTCCTCCTCCTCCGCATCCTCCTCCACCTTCTCCTCCTCCTTCCCCCTCCTCCTCCTCCCCCTCCTTATCTTACTCCTCCTTCTCTTGTTCCTCCTCCTCCTCCTCCCCTTCCTCCCCCTCCTCCTCCTCCTCCTCATTATCCTCCTATTCCTCCTCCTCCTCCTCCTTCCACTCGAGGCACCTAGTCCTCCTCCTCGTTTCTCTCCTCCTCCTCCTCCTTCTCCTCCTCTCCCTCCTCCTCCAACTCCTCCTCTTCTTCTTCCTCCTCCTCCTCCGTCTTCATCTTCATATGAATCGTCGTGATCATCTTGACGTGTATCCCCATCTCCTCTACGCCCGTCCGTCGTTTCCCTTCCCCGCCTAACCTCTCCCTTCCCTTCCTCCTCCTACTCCTCCCCCCCGCCTCCTTCCTCCTCCTCCTCCTCCTCCTCCTCTCCTCTCCTCCTCCCTCCTCCTCCTCCCTCCTCCTCCTCCTCCTCCTCCTCCCTCCTCCTCCTCCTCTCCTCCTCCTCGTCCTCGTCCTCCTCCTACTCGTCCTCCTCCTCCTCCTCCTCCTCCTCCTCCTCCTTCTGTTCTTCCTCCTACTCCTCCTCCTTCTCGTTCACTTCCTCTTCTTCCACCTCGGCCCTCCGCCCCTCTTCCCCGCCCGCCCCCCCGCGCTCGCCCTGCCCCCGCTTCCCCTCCCCCGCCCCCACCACATCAGATGCAGGCCCAATGGAGATTGCATCTGTGCCCTTTGTTTGGGGAGTGTGGATATGGCTTCCAGAGACGGGCTGGACCTTCTCACATATCCAAATCAATGTATCCGTGCGGGTGCCATGGCCGCGCGAGTTCCCATGGCCGCGGGACCGACCCAGAACCCGCAGCCTGCCCTCGTACACCTTCAGCGCCTCTAGTGATTCCGACCAGCCCCCCGACGAACTCAGCGAAACCGATTGAGGACCAACTGGGCTTCTCAACATCCCTCCCTCCAATCTCCGACGATGTGTTTTTGCGCAATCCTCTCCTGGGCCTTTTTTTGGCAAGTGATTAAGTTTCGATGGTCCTGGGGCCGGGCCCCCGATGCCCGAAGTCGAAAAAAAAAACGCCGGGATTGGGAACAACACATACAGACGGCCCGGATTAGTAGGTCGACCCTGCCAGATCAGGAGTACCCTTGTGTCCTGTGGTTCGCGACCCACGCTGTCTACATTCCTACGGCGATTTGACCCTCGAAAGGTTCTTGTGCCCTCTCGCGTGTCCTCTCCAATCAAGCCCGACTGCGTCGTCGGACCATCGACATTTCGAGCCGTTGAGGTGCATTTTGTTAATATTATTCTCCTGCAGTGGTGTTTTGCTGCCGCCATGGCGGCGACGAGTGAGGTCGACCAGCGCCCAGGGTTCATTGAGTTGATAGTCGAGGCGCTGTGTGATATGGGCGCAGATGAGTTCTCGAAGCTGGAGCAGACACACGTGCAAGGGCGGAAACAACGCTAGAAGAGGAGGTGGAGGAGAAGGAGGAGGAGGAGGAGGAGGAGGAAGGAACGAAAGGACGGGGGCTGGAATCTCTTGAGGGGCGTGCCGAATTGCCACAAGGGCCAGGGCCGAAGGCGAAGCACGAAACGCGTGAGGACCGTGCCCTCCTCAAAATCCCTTTTGACCCTTCGAGGTGTTGTTCGCCGTCGGCGATCCCAACAAGATATGTGCCAAATATATGATCTTCAATGGCCGGCGGCTCCTCCCAGTGTTGCAGGCCCTCAAAGGCCGCCAAGTGTCTGCGGACACGTACATCTCAGCCGTGCACAAGTTCGATCTGGCGGGTGAGAAAAAGTTCAACAATCTAGACCCGTCCCAAAGAGCTGAGATGACGCCAAACATTCCATCCCCGTGGGCTGTCTACGAGGGCTCGGTGCTGCACAGCATGGTCCATTCCCTTCACAGACTGTCGCGGCACAGCCCCGAATCCAGAAATCAGACGATGTCCGTCCTGAAGTCGTGGTGCCCCGCCCCTGGAGACCCGAAGACCAGGAAACGTTCGCACGAGGAGCCAATGCGAAAAGGGGAGGTTACGCGTTCACTAAACACAAAGAGGAGAGAGGAGGGAGAGGGGGAGGACGAGGACGAATCGCGAAGGTTACGCACGAGCGGCCCCCGGGGGGCTGATGCGGAATTCCAGGGGGTGGGTTATGGGGCCCCCAGGAGATGACGTCAGAGCTCGTGGAAGCGCCTGTGGTGCCTTCGGATCTCGAGAACACCCTTGATATTTACGCTAAGTTAGATGTTATGGAGACTGAGTTGCTAGCTTTGAGATGGGACATGGCTTGCACAGCTGCTGGGATCCCAGTGCACGCGGAGAGCTGTGGCCCCCCATAGTTTCATCAATCTGCCCTTCGCCCTGCCCCCATCACCCCCTTCACTCGGACTTAGATAGCTGTGTTGGCACGCCCTTCTCCAGTCTAGACAGGAGAAGGGCGTGCCAACACCGCTTTCTGAGTGACCAACACGAGCTGGAGGATGACACAAGGGGCCAGTTGGCCCCTCGTGTCATCCTCCAGCTTGTCCTGCTGCCGGTGCTGACCCCCCCCTGCGAGCCAGGGGTTCATGCGCCACCAGTGCCTGGGGGGTCGATCTTCTGATGTCCCAGCGGGCGGTGGATATCGGTATCATCGGGCCCTATGGGCCCAGATTCATCGATGTCCATCGCCCGCCGAGGTCACCGAAGATCGGCCCCCCCAGGCGGCGGTGATGCGTACATCCATGACTCGAGCCCCCTGCGAGGAGATGGGCTCGCAGGACATCGGCGAGATGCAGGACACGTGTTGTTGCTGTTGTTGGTGTTGTTGGCGTTGTTGTCGGTGTTGGTGTTGGTGTTAGTGTTGTTGTTGGTGGTGTTGTTAGTGCTATTGTTGTTGTTGTTGATGTTGTTGTCGGTGTTGTTGTTGTGGATGGTGTTGCTGTTGTTGTTGTGGTTGTTGGTTTTGTTGTTGCTGTTGCTGGTGTGTGTTGTCGTTGGGGTCGTTACTGTTGTTGTTGTTGGTTGTGGTTGTTGTCGTTAGTGTTGTTGTTGTTGCTGTTGTTGTTGTTGGTGTTGGTGTTGTCGTTGTTGTTGTTAGTGTTAGTGTTAGTGTTAGTGATAGTGTTGTTGTTAGTGTTGTTGTTGGTGTTGTTGTTGTGGCTGTTGTTGTTGTTGGTGGGGGTGGCGGTGGTGGTGGTGGTGATGTTGTTTTCGTTGTTGTTGTTGTTTCTCCTCCTCCCCCCCTCCCTCTTTGCAGCGGGGGCCAGCCTGCAGGGGGCCGCCCACGAGATGCCCAACCTTTAGACCCCAGGACGCCCATTGATTTTTGGCGAGGAGCGCCACGCTCCACATAGCAAAACCATCGAAACCCAAGACATCCAGGGCACCCTGGAGGCGAGCAGTGCGTTCCTTGGCATGGGTATCCACGCGGGCCCCCCCTGCATCCCTGAGAAGGAGGGGGAAGAGGAGGAGAAAAGGAGGAGGAGGAGGAGGAGGAGGAGGAGAAGGAGGAGGGGGAGGAGAAAAAGGAGTCGTCATCAGCTCGCTCTGGCGTTTTCGCCGACTTCGGAGGCGGAGGAGGACGACGGCGAGGGCGAGGACGAGGGGGAGAAGGAGGAGGAGGAGGAGGAGGAGGAGGAGGAGGAGGGCCGCCGGCTGGAGGACTCCATCGGCGGCGGGCCCGACACGCAGCAGCCCGACACGCAGCAGCCCGACACGCAGCAGCCCGACACGCAGCAGCCCGACGCGAAGCAGCCCGACACGCAGCAGCCCAACACGCAGCAGCCCGACGCGAAGCAGCCCGACGCGCAGCAGCCCGATTCCCTGCAGCCCGACACGCAGCAGCCCGACGCCCTGCAGCCCGACACGCAGCAGCCCGACCCCCTGGCGCTCGACTCCCAGCAGCCCGACGACAAGCGCCAGCGCGTGGAGGATGCTCTCCTATCTCTGATCCTGCTCCTCATATTCCTTCTCTGCTTCCCTTTCCTTCCTCCCCCTGATCCTCAGTGCCGCGCTCGCGGCAACGAGCGCCGCGTTAAACCTTGGGTCCTGCGCGTGGTTGCAACGATGGAGGTCACCTTGCCTTTTCCCCCTGTCTTTGTGCTCTCTCTCCCCAGGCCCTGTAGTTCGTTCCCCTCTCACCCCCATCGGGGCAGTGGTGTGGCCGCAGCGAGGGCGTCGACTAATGAATGTGCCCAGGAGGCCTCAGACCCTGGCGGGTTCCTTATCTGATGAGGGCGGTGCCGATGCCCATGGCCGAACCACAATGTGACTTCAACTGGCTTTCCAGACCCTGGATTCCTAATCAGAAGTTCCCTTATCCCGGGTCCCTGCGGACGGTAGGAGGGGGTGTGGCGCGTCCAGTCCAACCCAATCCGCTCCTATAAGAAATCAGAGTGTCCGTAAATGCCGCTACTCCAGACTTTTGAGCGTCGCTAAGCCGTCGCCCCCCATCCTTAAACCCCAGACTTCATCGTGCCTCGGCCCCATCCTTAAAACCCAGGCAGACCCCCAGGGGTGAAATGAAGAGGAGGAGGAGGAGGAGGAGGAGGAGGAGGAGGAGGAGGAGGAGGAGGAGGAGGAGGAGGAAGAGGAGGTAGAGGAGGAAGAGGAGGAGGAGGAGGAGGACCTTGTTTCAGACCTTTTGGACCTTTTTGACCAAGCACGGGGCGCGCGCGGGGGGGGGAGAAGGGGGGGAAAAGCGGACCCCGAACGGGGGTGCTTAGGTGCAGGCGGGACCCCACCTCACCGCCACACCCCCGCACCTCCCACTGGCCAGCTGACCCTCCGCGGGAGGGCCAATTAACCAGCGGAGGCGGGCGGCCCACCGCCCCCCCCCCCCCCCCCCCCCCCCCCCCCCCCTCGGACGCAGCACGCGCACACAACCTCTCAAGGCTACCGCGTTCACGCGCATCGAGGGCAGCTTGCAAAGGCTTAGGCACCCCTTCTATGCGGGGGTACATGCCTCCCTCGATGCGGCTTCAATTCTCACGGCCCTTGCGGGAGAGGCCCTCGCATCTCGCCGCGAGGTGGCGCCCATCGACCGCGGCGTACTTGCCACAGGTGGTGCAGAAACTCAGGAGGTAACGCCCCCACCTCTGGGCGGTGTGAGAGGGGCGCACGTCCCTTCCAGCCGCCAAGCCCCCGCTACACGCCCCCACGCCAAGGAGAGGGAGGCCGCGGCACCGAGTCTCGGCGGCTTCAATGAGACGTGACACGGGCACCACAATATCACAACTCCTGCACCTCCATGAGCCCTCTGCTTGCTCGAAGCTATGGCTGGAGGCCTGCAGCACACGCTGCCTCTTCGAGGGTGGTGGTGGTGGTGGTGGTGGTGGTGGTGGTGGTGGTGGTGGTGGTGGTGGTGGTGGTGGTGGTGGTGGTGGTGGTGGTGGGGGGGTGGGGGGGGGGGGGGGGGGGGGGCTCTACGCTGCACAGTGGCCCGCACTCCCCTCCATGGGTCAGCCTCCGCAGCAAGGGCCAAGGCGGCGCGCCTCGCACGAGCTCGAACCAGGGTGCCAATCGCATCCCAGTGGTCAGTCTGAGGCTCGCCCCCTTCCACCGAAACCGCCCACCCTCTCTCCGCCGCAGCGCCCGCCCCCTCATCGGCCATGGCGTTGCCCTGAATTAGGTAAGGGTCGATCGGCTCGCTTGGAGAGGTGGCTTCGTCCATATGCGAACGGGTCCATCTCAGGTTCACCTCCGACGACCGAGCCTGGAGTGCCACCCGAATTCGAGACCACAAATCTTAATTTGAACCGTTCTTCTGGAATTGCCGACCCTTCCCCCATGCTTTCATGAGGGGCTCGTGGTCGGTAACAAACAGAGGCCTCTCGGGGACATGCTCAAGTGCGATGGCAAACGCGAGCAGCTCCGCTCGAGGGACCGTTTGACGCTGCCCCCCGACAGGAGTCGAAAAATCCCCATGCAAGCCTCCAGCCCCCTTGGCCGCCAGGCTGCATAGCGACCACAGCCGTGCCACACCTTCGCCCACGTGGGCCCGCACTGCGCCCCCCCCCGATCCGTCGCCGAAAACCACCGCACTCCCAAAGTTGGGACGCGGTTCAACCTCGGAAATCGGGAGCGGCCCCAGGGACAGAAGGTTTTCTTCCGGAAAAACCGAGAGATGGGTGTAGCTCTTAAGCGGAATTCCCCGGAGCCACAAAACTGGGCAACTCTCCCACTGCACCTAGGCCTGCTGCCTGATGCATTCACTCTTCTCAAACTCCTCGAAGCCTACATTGCACGGGCACTCCCACACCCGATGAAAGAGAGTCTCTGTGCTCTGCTGGCATCTTGGACACTCTGTGGCTACTTCATATCCTAAGGCCGCCTGTCTTTCTCGAGTGAACTGTCTACCAGGCACTGCAGCATTCTGGAGACCTACAAGCTCATCAGCTTCCTTTTCTAAAAACTTGCGTACTTCGCGATTCGCCAGGAGAACGCCCCCACCCCCAAGCTCCAGCCCCTCACCCCCATAATGAGAAGCGGCCTGGGTCCAAAACTGGGGCGCAAAGTCCTGGGCCAGGTCGTCGAGCAATTCAATAAAATATGTATCCCCTTGCTCGAACCCAGCCTCCCTCGCGCGCGGCAGTCTCCAAACTTCGCTCCCGTTCGCAGTTGGGCGACGCCGCGAGTCGGGTGATAACGGGGTCCACCCAGCCTCGTAGAGAGTGGCAATCACCGCGCTGATAGGCCCGCGCACCCTATTCCACCGCGTTCTAGCTGGCCAGAGCCGAGGGGTAAGATGCTTCCAAGCCGCTCTGATGCGGCCGTGGAGCTCTGGCGACGACTTCCAAACTAAACAAAGCTCGAGGGCCAACTGACGGCGCAACTCCAAACCAGGACCTTTGACCCCTAGATGCACGGCAAGCAACGTGGTCAGACAACGACCCGAACCCGTTCCAGCGATAGCCTGGCCAGCCTGCCGCCTAAGGTTATGAATCTGACTCGGGCTCACACCATGCACTTGGCGCCCATGCACCGCTTGGGGAAGGGCCCCCGTGGTCCAAAGAGACTGCGATATCTTCGATAATTTAGCCGAGCGCCTGAGCTTACTGATGCGTCGGAACCTCTTGGTGGCCTTGACTAGACTACTCTTGGTCCGTTTGAGAATCCCAGCGTTGCCTACCGTGGTGTCGCATCATAAATCTACCGCTGACACCTCAGCTGAATGCGGGACCTCGGCTGCCTTCAGCAACTGACTTATTCGAGCTCTAACGCGAGACGATGAGGCCAGAACAGTGGTCTTGTCAGAAATCACTAGCCGAGCCTCTCGCAGACCTTCAGTCAACACTCTTGCCGAGGCTGCCAAAGAGATCGCAGCGCTCTCTGCCGCCCCTTCGGCTCTCGAGACCGCATCGTCGATAAAGGACCACAGCCTGCAAACCTTGACCTGCCGCTGGGCGCGGTCCAAGATCGGAAACAGAAACAATTTCGCAAACGGGGCCCCCAAGCAAGACCCTGCGACGAGGGAGCGCGTCGGGTAGATGGCCTCGCTAGCTCCTCCTTGACCCCTCAAAAACCTGGGCGCTAAATAGAGCTGAGACCCTAGCGCGACAACCAGGGCAGGACACCCGATGTCTAACGCTGTTTTGATTAGCATCACCAGGCTCAGTGAATCGTAAAATTTTGCTACATGCTAGCACTGCAGTCACATCGAGCAAGCTGCGCAGCAACGCGGCTCGCAATGCTGCGTGTCCCTTGATAGCCGTATACCAGAACTGGTCAAGGCCTGCACCCCAAGCCTCGACCAGCCCCGATCTCACTCGGCTCCAGAGCTTTATAACATTCGAAAGCATGCCGATCGTTCGGTCACCTCGCTGATTAGGTTTGGCGTGGGAAAGACAGGGGGGGGGGGGGGGGGACTTGGGGCCCCGACTTGGGTCAAAGCACGGGCGGGGGGCCCTTTCGTGATCCAGATCCTTCTCCGCCTCCTCCGCCTCTTCCTTCTCCCCCTCCTCCACCCTATAGGACGCGGGCGTCGCGGCGCCGTGTGCTCGCGCGAAGGTCCTCTCGGAGGACGACTACAACATCAACCTGGCGCTGGCAGTGGAGATCTGCTCGTCGGACGACGATCCGCTGGCGGAGAGCAGCATGCGAGACGCAGCAACCGACGCGCTGGCGGAGAGCAGCACGCGAGACGCAGCCGACACGCTGCCTGAGAGCAGCATGCGAGACGCAGCCGACACGCTTCCTGAGCCAGAGGCCCCAGTCTTCGAGAATGGCCAGAACAGCAGCTTCAAGGAGCCAGAGACCCCAGTCTTCGAGAAAGGCCGCATTCCCACGCCGTTGCGCGTCCCGAACGTCGACGAGCTGCTGGCCGCGGCGAAGTTGAAGCCAGGCGCGTGCGTCGAGCCCGACGCCGTGGACGGCATCCCGAAGGTCGCCAAGGCCAACGCCAAGGCGCAGCCCGCGCCGCAGGTCTTCGACAACATCCCGAAGGTCGCCATGGCCAAGGCGGAGCCCGTCGCGCCGCAGGTCTTCGATAGCATCCCGAAGGTCGCCATGGCCAAGGCGGGGCCCGCGCCGCAGGTCTTCGATGGCATCCCGAAGGTCGCCATGGCCAAGGCGGAGCCTGTGCCGCAGGTCTTCGACAGCACCCCGATCGCCAAGGCCAAGCCGCCGCCCTGCGACGGCACCCCGGAGATCGCCAAGCCCAAGCGGCCGCCTTCCGACGGCATCCCGAAGATCGCCAAGGCCAAGCCGCCGCCTTCCGACGGCATCCCGAAGATCGCCAAGGCCAAGCCGCCACCGGCCAAGGCCAAGGCTGCCAAGGCAGCGGGGGGCGCGACGGCTGCTCTGACGGAGGCGAAGGCCGCTCACATGGCCAAGCTCGGGCAGACATCAGCGCTGAGGGCTGCGGCCAGGTACGACATCGACAAGTGGAACGCTGAGTGGGCTCACGTCATTGCCAAGATGCCAGAGGAAGCCAAACCCAAGGGCCCGCACGGTCAGTTCTCGTGGACGGCTCACACTACAGTTGGCCCGCTTCACAAGCAGTGCAGCATCGAGGCGATCTTGCGCAACAAGGGCTGGCGCGTGGCGAAGCCCAAGATGACCAAGGAGGAAGAGCCGCTCACCCCGTGGAACGACGACATTGCCAACGCTTGGGAGGTCACCAAGCAGAAGGCCGAGAAGAAGCTTTACGAGGTTGCTGACTAGGCTGAGTCCCCACGGTGAGTGACATGCAGTCGGGGCGCTGAAGGAGGAACCCTTTTCGTTGGGGAGGGGCTCGGAGTTCCCTAGGTTTTCCATGGGAAATCAAAGTGCCTCATGTGAAACAAAAACCTCGTTCCGGATAAGTTTAGGGTTCCTTGGGTCAGCGCCTCGAGTGCAGAGCGTCTGTGACGCTGGGTCTTGCGCCCTGGAGGTTCTCTTGCCCCGACGGCCCGAGAGGTCCCAGGATGACCCCCAAGAGGCCCCCAAGAGGCCCCAAGAGGCTCCCAAGAGGCCCCCAAGAGGCCCCCAAGAGGCTCCCAAGAGGCCCCCAAGAGGCACCCAAGAGGCCTATGCAAGAGGCCTATGCAAGAGGCCTATGCAAGAGGCCCCCAAGAGGCCTATGTGCAAGAGGCCCCCACGAGGCCCCGCATGAGGCTCCCACGAGGCCCACAAAACGGCACACCCCTCACGAAGATCGTGGCTCCATAGGAAGCTCCACTGAAAGCGGCACCCACAACGTGGCAATCACAGTTGCGTGTGGATTGGCCCCTCGCCAGGATAATTTCCTTACCCGAAGGCGTCTGGGGGGCGCAGGCCTCCCGAAGAGAACCCCGAGACGCTTTCTCACCCTTGCCGCTGTGGCACGGCATCGGCGGGGAAACCGTGGCCGCTGCCTTTTTTCTCTTCGCTGGCTTCGCGTGTCCATGTCATGCGGGTTGCAGGGCCACGTGCGTTTGGGCTGGCACTTTGATGGGCCTAGCCTCGCCAGGTTGACGCGGCCCTGCAGATTTCAATCGCACGCCTGACGAGCAGTGTGAAATCTCCATCCGATCCTCCCTCCTTACATCACCCTTCCAATGCTCCTTCCAACACTCCCCTCGGCTTCTCCAATCCCCATCGCTCGCTCCTTCCACCGCCCCTCTCCGCCACCTCCTTCTTCTTTACCGAGTCGCTATGGACATGCGAATGGCCAGCCGCCGATTTTGCAGCCTTCTTGTCGTTTTGCAAATCTGGGAGCGCTAGTGCGCCGACGCTCGAGTTTCGATGTACTTGGGGCCCCAAGCGCACAACGTAGCTAACGCCCAGGCTCAAGCTTTAGCACGTGCGTGCGTGTATTTAAACATCTAGTGTGTATACAAACCTGCATGACATCCATACTAGTCGACTCCGATGGCGATTCCGAAATCGAGGAGGTGGACGACATGGGTTGAGTCGACCTCGACCAATTCTCCGAAGTCTCTCGCGCTAGGCGGAAGCGAATGCGACTCGTGGGCCCTCCAGCGTGCTCGAACGCAGTGTTGCAGTCGAAGTTGATCCCCAAGAAGATGGTCGTGATATGCACTTTGCTGCTGAACATTTTCGGCGCCCCTGATCGCGTGGACTCGGTAGAGCTGTTCGCTGGGTGCCAAAGCGTGAGCAAGGCCATGAGAGGCATGGGGTAAACGTACAACTAAAACCTTTGCACCTCCTCTGGCTCCCCTGAGGCCCCATGCCCGTCCTCGCAAAAGGCCCCTTTGGCGCCTCCAAGCCTCATGAAAGACCCCCTCGAGGACTCAATTGGCGCCCCTTTGGATCCCAATTGCCGAGGCGCCCAGTACTCGGCAGTCGGCCTGGACTTTTCGACCATCAGCCCCATGGACGATGTCAACACGAGCAAGGGGTTCCTGAGAGCTGTGACATACGTGTTGGGGTTGAACCCGGGAGGATTTCTGTGGGCCGCTCCCCCGTGCAGCTCGTGGGTGTGGATGTCGCGCGGAAGCTCGGGACGAAACAAAGCAACGCCGATGGGAAACCAGGATCATGCTATAGTGAGAGCTGCTAACGAACAAGCTTCCAGAGTGCTGCTCCTGATTCTTATAGGTTGCGCAGTGAATGGTGTGATCTTTTTTGCCGAGCAGCCGATTTCGACCCTCCTTCCTGACCATTGTCGTTGGAAAATGTTTCAAGAGTTGTTGTCTGACCATTTGCACGTGGCATCCATGTGGATGCAAGTGTATGGGGGTGATACCCCCAAAAGGACATGGCTGATTAGCAACACGAGTGAGGTGAACCGCATCTGCGACAAACCAGTGAGTGTAGAAGCCGAGGTCAAAGTTAAGAGCTATGACACGGTAACCCACCCGACGGGCACAGTGAGCATAACAGCAAGCGAACACCTCAAAGGCACTGAAGCTTATCCTTTAGAGCTCGGCCGCGCCATTGCTGTTGCATCTTCAGTGCGCCAGAGCTGGTCAGATGAAGGCGTGGGCCTCGGCAACGTCTGCAGTATTCCCTGCTCGGACGAGTCTTGGGAGGAGGCCAATCTAGACTCTGTCATATCGGACTTGCGATCGATTCGCAGGTCCTAGGGTCGGCGCGTGCCGATCGCCAGCAGCTAGCTGCAAGAGTAAACGTTCCTCGGCCTTTTCCTCCTCCTCCTCCTCCTCCTCCTCCTCCCTAGGGGTCCTCCCTCCACGGTGCATGCGCCTGTCGTCGGGGAGAGGGAAGGGGCTGCCGCCGCACGCGCCGCCCCTGCACCGGCGCCGGCCCGCGCGCGCCACCCTTGCAACGTTTGCTCTCTCGATCGGGCAGTCGTTAAGGGAGGTCTTTGAAAAAGAGGGGGTCAGCGCACCATTGCCCACGCAGGGCCCCCCATCTGGGGCCCCAGAAGGCTTCCAGGGGCCCATGGTCCCCTCCGCTGGCGGTTTACAACAACCCTCGACCACCCCGCCCCCCCTCCCTTAACGCCCGCCCTGCTCCATGAGGGTCCAAGGTGGCCCGCGCCGTCGCCGCGGCACCGCCGCGAGCAAAGTTAGCGAGCCTGAGTGCGAAACCAATGCAATCAAGCAAACGACTATTGCAACCAATGCAATCCAATCATGATTGGACACGAAACACTGTGAACGCAAACCAAATGATTTAAACATAAACCCAAACTGGCCAAATCGGCAACCGTAAGATACCGTAAGATAGCACCCACATAGAATATGCGAACCGTGAGATACCGTAAGATACCGGAAGATAGCTTTTTACGGGCACGTGATATATCTCATAGCTCATGCGTGAAAAACGTCGGGGCCCAGGAACCTGCTGAGTGTCCGATCGTGAGGCGGTCGAGGAGCATACCGAAGCCCTGATGTGCCAAACGAGACGTCGTTACCCCACGAATGCGCCCTGGAAGCCTTCGGGGGCAGGAGGAAGAGGAGGAAAGAAGGGATGTGAGGACACATAGCCGTTTTGGCGCGAGTATACTCCGATACAGTCGGACCGAGATGCAAGACCGAAGTCGGTTCGGGCAGAGCGCCCTTGTTGTTCTAATTTGTTTGTTCGTACTGGGGGGAGTATTATCGGATGTTCTGTGTGTTTTGGCCCATGGAGGGCCTCGTGTTGGCGGGTGGTGTTCTTCTGGTCTGGGTCCGACTGTAATCCCAGATCGTGCGCTCACTGTAGACATGAGCTACCGATTCCTTCGAGACGCGGATGGCCGCCTGGTGGTCGACTACAACATGAAGGTAATCAAGATCAAGATTGAGAACCCAGAGCCTCCCTCGGGCGGAACGTCGACACCCCTGAGCAGCGCTTCGGGCGGTACGTCGACGCCTGGAAGCAGTGCCCATAAGCCCACGGCTGCGAAGTCCCCCTTCCCCGCGCCGCCCAAGCAGTTGATTGTCCCCAAGTGCCCGCCGATGATGTGTGACATCGGCCTCGCCGCGGCAGTCGACCCGACCCAGGGCGTCGACGACGGCGGTCAAGATGAAGATGCAGGCGAGGCCAAGAGGAGGAGGTTGACGTCCGGGCCAGAGGCGGAGGCGGCAGTGCCAGCTGCGCCGACAGAGGCGGAGGCGGCAGTGCCAGCGCAGGAGGTGGCAGCTCCACCCGCGCCGACACAGTCGGAGGCGGCAGTGCCAGCGCAGGCGGCAGCAGCAGGCCAGGAGCAGGAGGTGGCAGCTCCACCCGCGCCGACACAGTCGGAGGCGGCAGTGCCACAGCAGGCGGCAGCAGGCCATGAGCAGGAGGCGGCAGCTCCAGACGCGCCGACAGATGCGGAGGCGGACGACATGGCAGCTTTCAGCCCTGTGAAGAGGAACGACAAGGGGGAAGTCGACGCGAAGGACCTCGAGGAGTCCCTGATGGAGGCGAACCAGAAGCTCGGCCAGGCCCGCAGGTCCATGCTTTGGGCCCGCATGGGCCGTCTGACCAACAACGCGAGGACGAACGGGCTAAGGAGAGGGGGAGGGATTAGGAGGAGGAAGGAGGATAAAAACAACACGTGTGTACGCATATTCTTGTACCCAGATATGTATAATTGTGTAGAGTATGTGTGTATGTATGTATTTATGCATGCATAAACGAATTTATGTCTGAATGAACGAATGAACGAACGGGCCCACAGTCATTTGTTTATTTATTTGTGTGTAAATATGTATGTATGTGTGTATGCAAACATGCATGTATGCATGTATTGTTGTGTGTATGCATGTTTGCATGCATGTGCGTATGTATGTGTGAATGTACACATGTGTTTTTGTGTAGGTATGCAAGCGTGCATGTGCGCATGTTTGAATGTATCTACGTGTATATGTGTATGTTTATATATGTATATACATTCATGCATGCATGAATGAATTTATATGTAAGTAAATATGTAGGTATGCATGTATGTATGTTTGTATGTATGTATGTATGTATGTAGCAATATCGAGGCTTTTCCTCTCAACCCTCGAAGCCAAAGGACCTGCAGTGCTTGCTCCTTCTCTGCCCTAACATGCTGACTCTTGCACACGGGGGTCCCTGACCCCAGCAAATACAATCTACAACACGCCCCCTTGGAAGCTTGGCTACCCACTGAGTCGAGCTTTCAACTGACTCCCGAAAACTTGTCACGGTGGGGCGTCCCCCAAAAGACCTGCTGAGGCGTCCCTCAGGCTAAAGAAACGAACAACTGAAACTCTGCCCAGCAAAGAACTCAAACTTCGCTGGCTGGTCAGCAAGCTCAACTCAACTTCCAAGGGAAAGAAATAGCTCGAAACTCTGATATTAAGCATGATGGCAGGAGGAGAAAAGAAGAGAAAACAGAACGGCTCAAGGCAAGGCGCAGCCGCTCAAGGTCCTATCGACTGAGCCTCATTCACTGTCAGTTCAAAAGAAGTCCCTTGGCCTTGTCCACACGCACTTCAAGGAAGGCACCGTGCGCGTGGTCCTGGACTGGTTGGAATCGAGGGACCGCCCACTTCCACTTGTAGGTCATCTGGGACTGCGTGCTCACGTTCCTGGTAGGCTGACTCGGTCGCATCATAACCAGTGAGGCTGGCACGCCTGGAAGCGGATCCTCCATCTTGTCTGTGTGGGTGGTCTCCTCTGTCATCTCATTGGGCTCGGGCGAGACCAGGACCCAGTCCGAGTCCCGCATGCTGGCGTAGCGGAACCCCGCGTAGCCGCTGATGGCCGCCACGATCAGTGTCCAGACAGCCACCATCATCAGGAAACCTGTCCAGTCGCTCGTGGCCATGCCATCCCTGGAGCAGACCTCCGTGTCGTAGTAGTAGCTGCTCTGGTCGGCGACCTGGCCCCCGCAGCCCTGCAGGAGCGTCGCCGCCGCCGTGATCATAGCCAGGGCCGCCGAGCGGCTAGCACCGAGTGAGCTCGTAGAAGTTCTCGAGCTCCTGACCCGTGCTGCCGCCCCCACGTCGAAGTCCACCTCCTCCGACTGATGGTCACTCTCCGCGACCTGGCCCATGTCCGTGTAGATGCCGTTGAGCGTCCTGAGCTTGACGAAGCGATCGTGTCCAAGGATCTCCGTGCCCAGGTCCGCTTTGTTGTCGTCGGTGCCGGCAGTCCCGAGGTCCATCAGCTTCCTCTTGATCGCCTGCTGGAGCCAAAGAACTCGCGCCTCAAGACTCCGCACCTTACCAACTCCTTCACGTCGGGCAATGCCTCGTGCAGCTGACGAATCCGTCAGCAGGGTGGCTGCCACTGTGAAGCCCATGAACTCAAGAAGTGACTTGAAGTAGAGCAAGTCCTCGGCGACCGCCGTCGCCGCATAGTACTCAGCAACTCCCGAGCTAGTGGCCACGATGCTCTGGCGCCTGCTGAACGAGTGCATGGGAACACCATCAATCTCGATCTTGCCGCTCGACTGGGACCTCCTCGTCTGCAAGTCGCCTGCCCAGTCGCTGTCGCCAAAGCCCACTAGCTCCACGTTCGTGCCCTCCGTCGGTCTCGGTAGCCAGTTCACCGCATTCCTCGTCCCAAGCAGGTATCTCACGAGCCTCTTGAGCGCAGTGAAGGCGCCGACGGTGGGGCCTGATAGCATCCTGCCCAGCAAGCTGACCTCGTACTGGCAGTCCGCCCTGTCCTGGACGTAGTACATCAGCGCCCCCACGCATGAGCGGTAGACGCCAGCCTGCTGCTGAGAGAGAGTAGGAGTGCTCCCCATGAGCGCCTTGTGTGCTGGCACTCCAGGAGTGGGAGCCGTGTTGGAGCCGCCGAGGTTGAGGGTCTCCACCACGTAGTCGAGGTACTTCGGGTTGGCCTGCAGCTCTGTGCCGTGCTCGTACCTCGTCCTCAGCCTCTTCAGGTGCTCGTAGGTGATGCCGTACTCGTGGATCTCCCCGCCGCTGAAGGTCACATGCTGCTTCAGCTCGTCGCGGAAGCCCTCCAGCGCCTCCCTGGATCCAGCCATGTGCAAGTCGTCCATGTGCAGCTCAACCACCACCTCCGTCTCAGGGTTGTAGAAGAACTGCGGCGCCACCTCGCATCTGGTCATCTGCATCTCGTCTGTGAGGATGCCCGCCATGTGCTCCACCCAGCCTGGCGCTGCCGTCCGTCTCCCAGGTAGTTGCTTCTTCAACTTCCAGTAGATCTCCGTGTCCTTGCCTTCCGCCCTGAGCATGTCCAAGAATTCCTGCGGGGGGTCAACCACCGCGTCCTCGTACTCCGGGGCCTGGTAGAAGGCATCCGTCGCGTCGAGCGTCATCACTTCGAACCCGCGCTTGAGAGCCACAAAGTCGACCAACCTGTTGGAGATCGGAGCCGATCCAGGTGTGAACAGGTCGTCACGCCATTCCTGCCAGCGGAACTCGCGGCAGACGAACCGCACCTTGCGCTGCCACTCCTGCAACGCTGGCTTCCATCTCCATTGCTTCTCCCAGCGCGTGGTGATGTGCTTCATCCCATTCGCCTCCGACTTGGCGATGTCCTCGCCGACTCCATGGTCCAGGAGGCTCTGCAGGTGCTCCATGGTGAGCTTCTTGTCCAGCTCATCCTGCATGTCCACGTCAAACATGCCATCCGTCGGGTCCTCCACCTCATCCGAGACCTCCTCCCAGAACGCGTCAGGCGAGTCATCCACGTTGCCAACCTCCAGCGCGTGAACCGCTGCAACTCGTGCTCGCTTGCCTTCGGAGACCTCTGCTGCTGGCGAGACCCCACGTCTCGCTGCCTGCGAGGGCGCCGCCCCCATCGCCACATCCCTGGGCGCCGGCGGCTCTGGTGCTGGGGGCTGCGGCTGCTGAGCCGCTGCCGCTGCCGGCGGAGGTGGTTGCTGCGGTGCCTGAGGCTGAGCAGGCGCTGCTCCGCCCTCTGGCTGTCCTGCCTGCTGCGGCTGGGGAGCGTCAGGCTGAAGGTCCTTCTGCCCTCGGTAGCTCCGTCGCGATCTGCTGAGGCGCCCGCCTGCGTTTCGACCTCTCGGGGGCCGTCCTCGCAGCCCAAGGCAGCCCCGTCACCGTCATGAGGAGCTCCTTGTCAGCCTGCCTTCCCTCAGGGAGCCGTCGCACCGTCCGTGCGCGGTCAAGCCCCCGAGGCGTCATCACCAGGTGCTCCTGCGACTCGTCCGACCTGCCGACCCAGATCCCTTTGCCCCACTGAGCCTCGCCTCGATGCAGACGCCGACCTCCAGTGAGACCTCGATGCGCAGGACGCGCAATCCGATACAGCACCGTCTCGCCGAAGTTGCAGATGTCGCCCTTGTACGGCGTGCCTGTCGCGATCTCGTGCGGGCTCTGACCTCCAGCTCGCCTCGAGAACCTCTCGTGAAGCCACCCAGCGTGACGCATCATCCACGCCCAGATTGGCATGGCCGCCGTCACCTTCGTGTCGTAGCGCTTCTCGAGGTCCAGCCTGAGAACCCTCGTCTGGCCCTCGACTATCTTCACCGCTGCCTCCGCTGGGTTCGACTGGCTGCTGTGCTTGGGGGTCAGCTCTGCCGTGACCTTGCCCGCGAGCTCGCTGACCACGCCGTCCATAATGGCCTTCGTCGCCTGCTCCGTGTCCGTCCTGAGCCTGCACTTGCCCGTCTCGAGCCTCTGCACGAAGGACTTGATGCCTGCAATGGCGTATGGTGAAGCTGCCTTTGACGCGCGCGGAATAACCTTCACCACTCCAGTGTCAGAGCTGAACGCCACCAGCATCGTCGCGTAGGTGTCCTCTACCTTGGTCAGGTCCCCTTCCTCGTCGGCTGTCTTGCAGAAGCCGAAGTCGTAGCTGATGAGTGGGTGCTTCTGCTCTGAGTCCTCGAGCCTGACCAGCGAGCGAGGTGCATCAGGAGCTTTGGCCCTGACACACTCCTCGCACCACGGAGCAGCAGGGAGATGCGTGAGGCGACGCTGTCTCTCCTCCTCCGCGCTCGGGGCCTTCGGAACTGGAAGCTGCTTCGGCTCGACTGGATCGTGCTGAATCCCGAGCTGCTCCTTCACCGCCAGCTTGTGCAGCCTCTCCGCGTCCGAGCGCCTGGCAGCCGCCTCTGCCGCGATGAGCCGCTCCCACAGCTCCAACTTCGTGCCGTAGATCGGCATGAACAGCTCCCTCAGCCTGGTCCTCATCGCGCCGACCGAGCTCTCCGCCGTGAGCACTGGTGCCGTCGCTGCCTGCTGCTGGTCCGCCGCGCCGCAGCAGTGGTGGGCCGCTGGCGCAGGGCTCGCGGACACGATCGGGAGCCTAAGGCTGTTCCGCTCCAACTCGAGCTGCACGCTGCGGTGACCCTTCGTCATGTAGAGCCCGTCCTCCATACTGAGGTTGAACCTGAAACCCTGCCTGAGCAGCTTGCCCATGCTCAGCAGGTCGTCATTCACATCGGCAACGAGGAAGTCTGCCGTCGCCTTGATGCCCTCCTGCATCGTCATCTCAACACCCCGTAGGCCCGCTGTGGGCAGCGGTCGCTGCTGCACGTCGAAAAGCCTGGGGGCATCCGTCGCACTGTTGACTGGGGCCTCTGGGACGAACTTGTGCCTGCACAGGTGGTCGTCGCTGCCGCTGTCGATCAGGATGGAGCCTCCAACCTTCGCCACCTGGCCGCTCGTCGCCGCTGAGACCGCAAACACCCAGCCGTCGGGAACGCCGTCGTAGTAGCCCGACGCGGCGCGGACCCCGCCCTCGGACTGCTGCTGTCCCGAGCTCGAGGCCGATCCATCTCCCTGAACCGCGCGCGTGTTGCCAGTCTCCTTCTTGGCCTCATCTGCCCTCTTATTCCTGCAGTCGGCCCGCTTGTGGCCCCACTTGCCGCAGTAGCCACACTCGCCGTCGAAGTAGTCGGACTGGCCCTTGCCATGGCCCTGCTTGCCGTCGCGGTTCTTGGACTTCGTCTTCGAGTCCTTGCAGCCCTTCACATTCTTGCCAGCCTTCCCTGACTTGTCCATCTTGCCTGTCTTGCCCGACTTCCCGTGCGACTTGCCGCCATGCGGTCCAACTCGAACTGCATCCACCTGCATCGGCACGACCCCGCCAGTGTCTGGGACGTGGGTGAACGTCCGCCCTTGATTGTAGTAGCCCCTGATGTGACTCCGAGCCGCTGCGAACGTGAGCTTCACCTCCTCAGGCGCCTGCCGAAGGACCTCACGGTACGGCTCTGGCGCGTGCTCTAGCAGCACGCTGACTCGAACGTTGTCCGAGACCGCCTCGCCGCTCTGGTCCACGTACTCTGCGACGATGGCCTCCCGCGCCGTGAGAGACTGAAAGAAGTCGATGCCCGACTCCCGATCCTTCGCCCACTTGTCCTGAGGGTTCAGGATGAAGCGCAGCATGGCCGTCCACCTGTTGCCCGACTTGCTCTCATACTCGATCTTGAGCTGCCGCCACGCCTCCAGGCCATTCTTCCTCGAGAGCTTGACCACACCCAGCGACTTGCCGTCGCACCACGTGATCAGCAGGTGCCAGAGCCTCTGGCTGACCGCTCTCGCCTGGTCCCCCAGCTGGTCCGTTGCCAGTGGGTCGCGCCTGTTGGCCGCCTCCGTCATGAGGTCCTCCATGCCAAGCAGCGCGGTGTAGGCCTCGAACCTGAGGCTCCAGTCTGCCCATCTCTCGTCCGTACCGTCGAACCTCTGAAGCCTCATGTCGGTCCGAACGTCGACGACATCGATCGCCGCCATCTCCGCCAGCACGGGCAGGAGGTCTGGGCGCGGCGAGCGAGCTCAGCTCCCGTGGGCACAGGAACCGAGCTCCGCTACCATGTAGCAATATCGAGGCTTTTCCTCTCAACCCTCGAAGCCAAAGGACCTGCAGTGCTTGCTCCTTCTCTGCCCTAACATGCTGACTCCTGCACACGGGGGTCCCTGACCCCAGCAAATACAATCTACAACAATGTATGTATGTATGTATGCATGTATGTATGTATATGTGTATGTATGCATGCATGTATGCATGTATGTATGTATGGATGCATGCATGCATGCATGCATGCATGTATGTGTGTATGTATGTATGCATGTATGTACGCATACATATGCACAACTATATGTATGTATGTATGTATGTATGTATGTATGTTTGTATGTTTGTATGTTTGTATGTTTGTATGTTTGTATGTATGTGTGTATGTATGTATGGATAGATGCATGGATGGATGTATGTATGTATGTATGTATGTATGCATGTGTAGGTTGACAGCCAGTCAACCCCCATATTGAGGGCAATCGACTTGCCAGTGGCGCCCTTGCATCATTGCCTCTGCGGTCAGTGTTATGTCTTTCCCCAGCCACCTTCGATGGCCAACCCAAGAGCCTCGGCATGGGCATCCAAGGCTCTTGCATCCTTATCGCGCATCTTTAGGGTTGCCTGCAAAGACCCCCCGCAGGAGCTGCCCACCCCTCATTCAGGAGAAATGGAAGGCGGCTGGCACGAACAGGTCGCTCAAAAATCGTTGCTTCGAGTTGTATCTTGCGTGCGGTGGCGAGGTTGGCAAGATGGAGGCGGTCGAGCAGCTGCGCCAGAGAGAGATCCAGAAGACTGTAGACGAGTACGCGTGGTACACTGAGGCGAAGAGAGGGGGAGGAGGAGGAGGAGGAGGAGGAGGAGGAGGAGGAGGAGGAGGAGAAGGAAGAGGAGGAGGAGGAGGAGTGGGAGAATGAGGAGGAGGAGGAGGAGGGTGAGTAGGGCCAACTTGTCCTTTTCCCATATCCCCCTCCCCCTCCTGCGCCCATTCTCCTGCAGGCGCAGGCCTATGAAATGCATCCGAAGAACCCCGAGCAAATGAAAGACTTGATCGCTCGTGTGCAGAAGGATGCACCAGGATTCGCCCGCACCCAGACTGGCCCAATGATAAGAAGATGACGCAGTACTACCTGCATTCCAGGACGCTGAGCGTCCACGAGGATGCGGTGGAGAGGACATCAGGACGAAACAAGTGGCCCCCCCTCCCTCCGCCCCAGGAAGGAAGGAGGAGGGGGAGGAGGAAAAGGAGGAATAAAGCCCAGTCCAATCCGCTCCCTGGCGGGGGCCCATACGGAGGGAACAAAAACACACAGACACAATTAATCGTCGATCCCCAGGAAAATATGGGAAAATATGGGAAGTGGGGGAGAAGACGAATGATCCAGAGGAGGGGGTGAGGGGTGAAGCGGTAGGATGAGTGAAGGATTGGAGGAGTAGGATGAGGAGGAAAGAAACCAAACATGCCCTTTTTGGGCAAATCTGGCAACCGTTTTTTGAGCGCCCCTCTGCAGAGGGTGCGCTCCTTGCATTGGAGCGCTGTGATCAGCGGCGACACGGCGCTAGCCATGGCGAAGAATCTCGAGTCCATGTTCGCAGCGCCGGAGGTGCCAACTATCGGTGCGAAGGATCGGCACCTGCTCCTAGTCCTCCCTCTCCTTCTCCGCCGCCGCCGCCGGACATCCCCCCCGCTCCTCGAGCAAGGCCGCCGGCGAGACCGGCCGTGGCGCAGGCCGCGGTCGCGGCCGCGGTCGCGGCCGCGGCGCTGGCGGCAGCAACGCGAAGAAGTTCAACCCGCAGAAGTGGGTCGGGCTTTGAAGCGACAAGTGCAAGGCGTGGGACGTCGAGCTGCAGACTGCGAAGACCAGCCTGAGTGGCAAGTCGTGGGCCAAGGAGCTCATTCCGCTGCTGGACCAGTCGATCGCAGGCTTTGCCGAGGCCCAGTCGAAGTTCGTGGTTGCCTTCACTATGACGCCGAAGACCTGCGAGGAGGAGAATGGCATCATCAAGAACAACTTCACGGGCCTGGTGTCGGCAGAGATTGAGTTCTACCGCTCGCAGGTCGCGTCGGCCAAGGAGTACCTTGCGGCCGCCGACAACATGCGGGGCATCAAGAAGCGGAAGGTGATCACCGAGCCGACGGTGCCAGCCGACGCAATTGCGTCTGCGCCTGCGCCTGCTGCGCCTGCGCCTGCTGCGCCTGCGCCTGTTGAGCCTGCGCCTGTCGCGCCTGCGGCTGCGTGAAGATCCATAGGGGTCGAAACTTTATGTCTGGCGCTCGCGCTGTCTTGGCGCTCCCGCCGAATGGGGATTGTCAATTTCTGCCCACACGGGGGCGCGGCCGACCTCTTTTTTCAGCTTTGAAGTTCTTGCCTGTGCGGGGCGCGGTCGGCGCTGGGTGGAAATGCTGATGATCTCCTCCACTCCCTCTTTTTGTTGGAGTCCATCGGAGCGGGGGCTGGGGCGGCCGCGGATTCGGGCGGCGACAGTGGGGAAGGGGGACGGCGGCCCAGCGAGGAGGGGGAGCAGGAGATCAAGGGCGATGAGATCCAGGATGTCAAGGAGTAGGAAATCCCAGGGGTAGGAGGAGCTCAGCCGTCAGCCCTGGCCTGGCCACGCCTGTTCGCACGCCTGGCCATGCCAGTACCACTGCCGCGACAGCCTTTGGCCCAAATGTTGCGGGCCTTGCAGGCGTCCCAGATTGCCCTGCAAACTCGGAAGCGGAGGAGCGATGGGAGCTGCTCGCATCCTCCAGATGCCAGTTCAGCGCGGCCAGATTTATGTTCTAAGGTATCGGCTCGGCTCTTCAATCGAGTTTGCGAGGGTAGATTGTCCGTCAAGGAGGCTGTCAGGACGGCGCAAGACTGCGTCGAGGATTACGGGCTTGGCCAAGAAGAGGTCAACAAATGGGCAAATTTAGGGCGACTGGATATGGAAACACTCACCGTGCTTTTCGGAGGTGGGCCAAATCGTTCGGGTCGGACTTAGAGTGCGCGGACGTCGACGTGCATGTCAAAAACCTTCGAGACCACGGCACAGTCACAGTTAAGCATCAGGTCATCTACCCCCACGAGGTGTTTGCCAGCGTTTATGCAAGCGGCATGGACAAGTTTAGCCACATGTTCCTGGGTCCCCGGGGCGTCTCGGACGCGAAATACTTCTGGGACATGCATGGCGGGAGAGACTGGGTCGTGGAGCATCCTGGCTTTGCCCATGGGGCTGTCCCAGAGCTCTCGGTGCCTCTCGGGGTCCATGCAGACAAGGGCCAGTTTACTCAAAGGGAGAAGCTTCTGGGGATCTCTTGGGGTAGCGTACTCTCTACTGCGCCGACTGCTTGGTCGAAGATTTTACTCACAATCGTCCCCGATGAAATTTTGGTACCAAGCACGACCGACGAGAGATTGCACGGAATACTGGTCTGGAGTTTTCACCATTTGCTCAACGGCACTTGGCCAGAGTGCGACCATGACGGTCGGCCTTGGCCCGAGAATTCTCGCAGGGCGATGATGGCTGGCAAAACTCTCGCAGGCCTCGGAGTTTTGAAACATGGGGGGGTGGGGGAGGGGGTCGCTGCCGGACGGCTGCGCCACCCCCCGCTCGAGTGAGCGCGATGTTTTTTAGACTCCGAGGCGGTTTTCGCGGCTTGTTCAGCGAGTACCGTGGCGACTGGGAGTGGTCGGCGGAGGCATTCGGCTGGAGGCCGATTGGGCACTAACACGTGTTTGCTATGTTTTTGCATCGGTTCGCCGTGCCATCTAGCATCAACGTGGGGGGGAGGGGAGGAGGGGGGGGCAGGAAGAAGCGGGGCGGCACGGGGGGGGAGGAGCAGAAGGAAGGATGATCTGATTGCGCGGCCAAACCTTTCAAAAACAATGCTATATATCCCGCGGAACTACAGGACTAACTTCTGCTGCCACAGATGCTGGGCATCGAAAGTACTGCCCTCCTTCACGTACACAGACTGGCGACCGGAGGCGAGGTGGAGATCAACAATATCATCGCACAACGATTATCTGAAAGATCCGTCATCGACTAGCGTTCTTACTCGCATGCCAGAATGGAGGATCGATAGGACACGAGGTGACGACATGCACTGCACGAAATTAGGGATAGGGCACCACCTCATAGGAAATGGTCCAGTTTACCTGGCCCAAGTTCGGGCCGATAGATTCTTGGGCCCAGCGAGTCAGGTAGCTCTCCCAGCCACTGCCTCGTTTCAGCAAGTACTAGATGACCTCAACCTGAGGTTAAAGACTGGCTCAAAAATCACGGCCTCGAGTGTTCCCATAAGCGTTTCACCCCGAACCGTGTTCACTACGCAGATGCTACCACTTCGCCTTCTTTACGCGTGCAAGGCCGCGCAATGTGCGCCCCCTAGTTTCATGGCTCGCAGAGCTAACCCAAGCTTTTTCGGAGGTCGCCCCGGCGGCGCAACGGCACGAAGCACGTATAGTAGCGTCGACATTCTGGGGACTAGCAACATATTTTCACATTTGCAAGTCGAGCGGACGGTTCTTCACCCCCAAGCAAGTTAATAATTTCGACGAGGCCGCCAGTGTTTTCTTACACATGTATTCGGAGCTTCGCCGCATAGCAGCAACTCGGGGATCGCCTATGTGTCATATAATTCAGAAATTTCACCAGTTTCAGCACATTGTGCTGGACGCATGCTTAGATTCGTACAACCCTCGTTGTTTTTTTATTGCTTTGGCGATGAAGACCAGGTTGTGTCAGTGCAGTTCTTTTAGCTCGGACCGCGCGGCAGTCCAACTGCGGGTGCAGTCCCAGGGCCCTAGGACTAGGGCCAAAACGGCGGCGGGCAGCGTGCACGCCACAAACATGAAAAGCATGTGCATCATGCGTACAAGGCGGCACGGGCGGCAGAGGGGCAGGGGAGTGCACTCTTCACACTGGGTGAGAACAATGCTGCCCCGATGCCGCCCCCTACAAGCGTGAAGCGCTGCACGCAGTCATCGCCTATACCGGACCACGGGCCGAAACACCTCAAGCAAAGTGCGGCCTGAGGCTCAAAATATAAAGTATGAAATATGAATGTCTAGACTCACTAGTCCAGACTGTCGTCTCAGTGTACGCACGCACATTACCGTAGCCCTCACTAGGTCCATGCAGCGGCTGCAACAGGACCTCACGGGCTCGCAGGCCCCGGAACGGCGGCCCGACGCTCGGCCTTCCGCCCCTTGGCTCTCTCACGCTGTCCGCGGCGCAGCCGCAGACGGTGCGCCTCCTCATCCTCCTGTTCGGCAGTAGGCACCATGCTGAACAGTCCGTGGCGGAGGAACTGCGATAGCACCTCGTTAGGCTGCACGGCCTTTGACAGCACGTCCGCCAGCATGTGGCTATTGGGCAGCCACTTGAACTTGATGGCCTCCTGCTCGATCAAATCCCTGGCCACCAACAAGTCGATGAGGGTCTGCCGAGACACCGGCATCGAGCCGATCTTGGACGCGTGATCGTTGAGCGACTTCGCATCCGTCACCAGCGCCCCCGGAACCTTCAGCGCCAGCCTCCAGTCCCCTTGCAAGGGCGGCTCCCCGTGCAAGACTGCCTCAATCAGCAGCCTGAGGTAGAGCTGCCGATCCAAAGCCACGGACATAGCCGCAGACTCTGCGGCCATCGTAGATCCAACAACTCGTGTAATAGTACTACTCTGGAACTCCACTAGACAACATGCAGCTAGCTCCTTCAACACTCGGGTATCCGTAATCATATTCATGAACCCCATCTGGCTCTTACAGCCGGGTTCCTTCGCAAACGAAGCGTCCATAAGCGTGAGCACCTGCAAGCGCTCGATGTCCACACGGCGGATCCGGAGAGTCGCAAGACCTCTCTTGTCGTAGTCCTGAAGCCGGTCGATGATGTCATTGAGCACTCGCAGGCGCAGTAACCTCCGACCTTCCGGATCCTTCTGTGCGAGCGCCGACACACTGTACGCGAGTTGTGGCACCACACGTGCGACAGGCCAGCGCACCTTCTGGAGCAAGCTGCGGAAGTCGTGGTGCTCTTCGGGAGTCATCTCCCGCTCCTCGTCGCCCCCCCTTGCAAGGGGGTGCTTTGTCAGCTTGCCGATGTACTCGTGCATGCTGATATCGATGCGATCGGGGTGGCGCCACCACTCCTCACCGAGATAGGCGACTGCCTCCTTGTCATTGCCCTCCTTCCAGTGCTTGATGTTGAAACGCCTGTTGATATTCGCCTTCACCTCCTGGTACTGGGGGTCGCGCGGGTCCCCAAACAGCATGCCGTCGTCGACGTGCAAGGTCAACATAGCAATCAACTTGCCGGTCGCCCGATAAACGAAGACAGCCCGAGCACAGCGCAGCTCCACAAAGCCGACCTCGTCCGTCAGCACCTGGCGGGCTCGGAGATGCCACAACCGAGGCGCCTCCGTCAAACCGTGCGCCCCTTTCAGCAGACGAAGCAACGCATCAGGCCGCACAGCCGGCCATCCCGCACCGTCGACGGCCGGAAGTCCGTCCTTAGGTGCCCTCGCGCACAGCTCCCGCTCCAGCTTCAGCCCCGACAGGAACGCAGTCGCTACGTCGAAGCACTCGAATGTCCAATCCATCGCCATTGTGATAGACGCACACACCAGCACGGCCAAAGGGGAAGTAGTAGGCGAATCCGCCCTGAATAGACCAAGCTGCGGGTCGAGGTGGCCAGGGATGATCAAGCGCGACTTCGCCTCCAACTCCGGCCCTCGCCCCCGGTTTGTGCGAACCGAACGCATGGGCACCGAGATGATCTTATCCTTTGGAATGCTCTTCTCCTCCTCCTCGGTGACCGGCTCGACCGTGTTGTTGGCGATCCATTGCCGCCACTCGGCGGCATCGGCCTCGTCGAACTTAGCCTTCTCGTGCCGGTCGAAGTGACGTGGGTCTAGCTCCTTCGCGTTCTGCTTCATCACGAGTGCGAACACGTCGTGCTCGTACCGCGCTTCCTGCAGCCATGCGTCATACACAGATGACACGTTGATCCACTCCTCGTAAGTCATCGGCTGCCGTACAAGACCCTCCGGAGTGTCCAAATAGTACACCCCCTGTGCCTGAGCGTCCGGCTTGTCGTGGTAGAAGAGCGTGAGACCAACCCAGCTGTCCTCCATGCGCTCGTTGGTACGGCTCGCGCCGTCGTCCTTGTAGGCACACTGGCCCGTGGCGGAGAGCATCACCGACAGGCGATTGCACTCCCGGTGGCGGTCGTGATCATAGAGTCTCCGCCGTGGCTCTCGATGCACACGTACTCCTCGCACGACCTTCTGAACGAGCGTGGAGACGCCATCCAAGGCATTCTGGTCGAACCACTCCTGGGGCCCCGAGTGCGCCACAGCGTTCATGGCCACCTCGCGGAGAGCCGGCAAGCCACTCGTAGGGGCAGCCTGCAGACGCGATCTCTTAATGCAACTCGGCACGTCATCTACCAGGAACTTCCGCTTCCGCTCGAGCTCGAAATCGTCTCTGGGAATCGGCGGCACCGAAAGGCCGCCAGAGCCCGTTGCTCCCGGAGAAGCTTCCGGGTACGTCCCAGAGGACATCCGGCCTGGAGGGGAACGAGACCGGGCCCTCCTCGGAGGCGGAAGCTGCGGCAACTGCTCCTGCTGAGGTGGCTCCTCCTCCTTAGCCTGCGCCTCAATGGCGTCCAGGGCCCTCAGATCCACGCGAGGCTGCCTGGACCCCACGAGTTCACTATGTCGGTCACGCTCCTTCTTCAGGAATGTCTTCTTCACCTTCTGAACCTTCACCTTGGGCGCGACGTCCACGATGTCGTGGTAGGCGCGATCATCTCGCTGCTGTGTCAGCCGCACGTCCGTCTGGATGGACTCCGCAGCCGCGGCCTCCTGGGAGGAGGCGTGCCGGAGCTGCTCACGAGCAACAAGTAGCACGTGACCACGCCATGATACGTAATACCGGCTGTTGGATTCCTTCGCGATCACAGTCGCAGGACCCCGCCATCTTTCAGGATCTTGCCGACGACGTCCCTTGAACGGATTAGGTGCCCAGAAATACACCCGCGATCCTGGGCACAGATCGCCGACGACCGTCGGCGCCTGTCGCAGCAGCGCCCTCCGCACCTTGTCCGTCGCGTCGCGCTCCAGCGACATCATCTTGGCTGCGGTGCGGATTTGAGACGAACGCCAAGCTATGCCCTTAGCGCCGAGAACCGACATGAGAACCTCATCGTCGTCCCTGTTAGTCACCTCCGTAAAATTCAAGATCCGCCCGAAGACAGCCTGCTCCGGGGTCAACCCATTGCGGCTGATCGTCGAACTCTTCGCGTTGACGATGGCAGCCAGGGCCACAATAGACATCGACTTGCCCTGGACGCGGAACTCGTGCACCACCTTGCCCCAAATAGTGCCGAGCAATCCTCCGTGGCGCTCTGCCAGGCCATGCTGCCATGCTGCATGAGCTCCCGTCGTCTTCGTATTAATACCGAACTGCTCCATCAGCGCGTTGAAGTAGCCCTCGAACTCGCCGCCCTGGTCGATCACGATGTTCTCTGGCACGCCGTAATGCTTGAACCACTCGTTCATGATCTGGCGCGCTACGTGCTTGGCCGTCCTATTCTTGAGAAGGCATGCGCAGTGCCATCCCGTACCAGCGCCCACCATGCTGAGGACCACCAGCTGCTCCTTGGCCGCGTCCCGTAAGTACTTCACGTCGATCACAACCGTCACATTGAAGCCGAATGGTCGCACGTCCGCCGTCCCCTGCACTGGACGGGGCGGCGCCTCCGACTCAGCACAAGTCGGACACTGCCAATGCTTCGCGTATGCCAACGCGTTGGGCGTTGCACCGCCGAGACGCAGCATATTGATGAACGTTGGTCGGCTGGGGCGTCCAAGACCGCGATGGGCCTTCCGCACGGCACGTCGCGTACTCCGGGGAATCTTCGTCATGATGTCATGCCGCACCACCTCCGGAAGCTCCATCTCTGACCAGGAGGCTGCAACCTCCTCCTCCGCAGGGTGCTGCATGGACTCCTCCTTCACCGTCTTCTGCAATGCCTCGCGAATCTCGGCTCGAATCTCCTGCGGTGTTTTGCCCCACTCAGGTCTCTCCGAAACGTTTCCGGGAGCCTCTCCAGGACCATGCTCCGCGGGCTCGGGCCCATAACTCCTGGGCTCCTCCGTGGGGTCCGGGAGGTGCGCCGCAGGGAAACTCGAGTTCTCGAACTGCCGGACCAAATAGTCCGCGGCACCGGTCATCACAGCCTTGGCGAACTCCTCCGCGCAGCTTCCGCGCGCAGCCGTGCAAACCTCAGGGTTCGCCAACACCCTCGTGGTGTTCTGGAGGCAGATCGCGTCCTCGAATGCTGAGTTCGACTTCGTTGCATTCATGGGTGGCTGGCTCCAGACTGTCGATTGCGCGTGGTCCATTACCATGGCTGCGCGTCCCCTTGCAGCTTGCCACTGCATCACCTCGTCCGTGAACGAGAGCAACACGCGGTACTCGGTCCGCTCTCGGCGTTGCCGGCGCACTCGCATAGGCCTTCGCTGGTCGACACTCTGCAGTCGCCTCCATGCCGTACGAGGCGGGGACAAAGCCACGAAGTCTGGGTCAGCTGCAACCAGGTACGCCCGTGCCTCGTTCCTGCCCTGGACCGTCAGGAGGTCGAACTCTGGCGCTGTGATGGGCTGGTGGGCGCCCCATCCCATGTTCGCCGCCAGGATCGTGAGTTGGCAAGCCCATGCGAAGATCTCCACGATCCTCCAGGGCCCCGGTCGCCGCCGGGTCTCCCGCCGAAGAGGTAGTACACGTTCCTCCTGGTAGTGCTTGAAGGCGTCCTGCTCCTGACGATCAGCCCGAAGCTTCCTGTTCGCCATTTCCTCGATCATCAAAACCTCCAGCTCCTTCAGGTTGCTCCGGACATGCCTGCGAGCACCTTTCGTCATGAAAACCTCATTGTCCGCGTTCTCCATGAAAACCTCCTCGTCGCTCGATGCCGTCTCCGCGGACTCCGGGTCGCTGGTGTGATAGTGGGATGTACTCAGCTCTGAATCGCCTGCGTCCTGGCCATCGTTGCTATCAGAATCGCGCGTGTCCTCCTCCTCGACGGTCTCAGCGACGCTGCGCTCATCCTTCTCCTCGTGGCTCGCCGTTCCGCTGAACATCTCGTCGGCGAGCTCGTCCTGCCCCTCAGGCTGTCCGACGGGGAAGGCACTCGCGACCTGTGCCGGGAAATCCAGCAATGACGCGCACGGATGCCCGGACGCAGCCGGGACCAACGGCTTGGTCACACCGTTCGCCGTGAAAGTACCGCTCCTGAAGCTGATTGCTGCGTCCCACTCTGCCATCTCGTCAGGGCCGATGAGACCTGGCACCTCGGCATCGACCTCGGAGATCACAACCTCGCACTGCGTACCATTGATGCCAACTGTGTAGCGCCACGCACGCTCTGACATGAGCGGCACGCCTGGGCCGAACTTGAAGTACTCGCGCTGGTTGATGCTGTGGTACGGCACGCCCATGGCATCCAAAGTCTTCTGCAGCTCGACGTGCCACGGACGTCCACCGACAGCCCGCTTGCAGCCCGCGTCAATCATAACCAGCCCCGCGGGCAAGACAACAAGCATGACGGACTGCTCATCTATCACCTCGCGAGGGCACTCCTCTCGAGTAGTGACCATGCGGGTCGCAGATCCCCCTTTTGCTGCCCAAGGGTCCGCCCCCTTTGCTGCCCAGGGGTCTGCACCCTTTGCTGCCCCAGGGTCCGCGCCCTTTGCTGCCCCAGGGTCCGCGCGCTGCAGTGAGTCCCCCTCATCCGCCTTGGGCTTCTCCAGCGTGTAATGGATCACCGACTTCAACGAACACTTCTTGCACTTCGCGAAGATCACAGTGCCGTTTGACTGCCACTTCAGCTCGTCAGCCGGATGAGGACACGCAGCCTGCTGCTGCATGAGCTCTGGGTCGAACTTCGCCTTCGGACCTGGGACCAGCCTCTCGCCGTCGAACTGCGAGTCGTGCATGGCTCGGTGCATCTGCTGCTTCTCCAGGTCGCTCTGCGTGGCACCGGCACTCATGACGTAGCTCCGTCCAGAGGCAGTGACTACGCGCGGGGCTCCAGATGCGGCTGGAGATGCCGTCGCAGCGGCAGGCGCACCTGAGCTCGCGGCTCCTGGAGCCGCTGGAAGATGAGCACGTCGTCGAACTCCCTCCATGTTCTTCCACGCGCTTCCGACCCCCTGCTGCTCAGGAGATGTAGGCAGTGCACGCTCTGGCGGAGGTGCCTGCTCACGTCGCTTCTGCAGGCCGTCGTAGACCTCGCCTGGGTTCAATCGGGTATGCATCTCCGACTCCTGCTTCTCTACCAGCGCGAGGCGGTCCAGCAACTCGGCTTTGTCACGCTGCAAGACCTCCAATCGTTTCTTCTCCTCGCTCTTCATCGCGCCCTCGGAGGCCCCTGCCATGGCCCAGTCCTCGTCCTTAGGGGCGGCGGCGGCCTCCCCAGTCGGAGCGGCGGACGTTAGTCCTGGCACAGCTCCGTCTGGGATGTTCCCGGGAGGTTCCCCCGGAACATTCGATCCTTTAGTCTTCGATGCCCCCTTCGCCGACGGCGCCGCTGCGGTACCCACCACGAATGCAAGATGGGCCCTCGCAGGGCCACTGGTTGGAGGGTTGGAGAGCCGGCTTCTCGCAGCGGCGCGTGTAGAGGTTGAAGCGCACGATGCGGTCGTTCTTCGCGATGAAGTGGATGGTTGCCGGCGGCGCCAGGTAATCCCTAAAGATGTCCTGACGCGGATACCAGCTGCAGAAGATCTCATCAATCTCCTCCGGCGTGAACGGCAGTTCCTTATCCTCGCGCCGCTGATCGTTATCGTCCTCGCTGGCTTTATCCTCCTCGCTGGCCTCATCCTCCTTCTTCACCTCGGCCTCCTTCTTCACTTCCTTGCTGCTTCGAACTCGCCTTCTTCCTCTCTTTCTTCTCTTCTTTGCTGCTCATCGCCTTCTTCTTCTTCTGTTTCTTCTCTTCCTCCTCTTCCTTCTCGCCGCGGCCTTCCGGTGCACTCCGCTTCTCTTCCTTCTCGCCGCGGCCTTCCGGCGTACTCCGCGACCTCGAGCGCGATGAGGCCCCCGCCTCGGGCGGGGGAGGGGCGCGATGCTCACGGAGAACAGCTCCCCGATCGCGGTGGCGGTCGTCGCGGCGATCTCGACGATGATCTCCACGATGCTTGGCGTCGCGATTCCCGCCTTCACCGCGCCGATCGTCGCGGTGCTTGGTATGCCGCGATTTCCGCCCATCACGATCTTGAACATAATTGCCGTGGTCCCATCGAGATCCACCTCGGCCGCCGTGCAAGGCTTCGACGTGGTCAGCTGCAGCCGCATGCGCCGACCCTGGACGAAGTCGAGAGCCTCGAAGCGGCCTTGCTTGAAGAAGATGGGCTTCTTGTTCGTCACATGCTCCACGATGTGATGGACCGTGGCAAGGTCAGGAAACTCAAACTCCACGCTGTGCCCTTTGGGTGGGCGTTGGCCAGGATGCGACGGCAACGCGCGCATGCATCCTCGCCCCCCTGATCCCCCCCGCGCCTTGCAAGGGCGCGCGCGCGTTCATCGCTGCCCTGTCCAGGCCCGGGGCCATCGTCGGCGTCCCGGCGTAGACTTGGCGCAGGCATACTCCTGGGTCGAGGATTCATGACGATCCTCCCTGGAGCATCGGCTCGGACCTCTACCGAATGCCTCTGGGCAGGCACCGACTGGGGAGCACGGCGCCATGGGGCGCGGCCACGACGCTCTTCGGCACTGCCTGCCATGCCAACCCAGTGGATGACCGGCCCATGCACCTGCCTTGGAACCGGCGGCTTCGCAGAGCTCCGCTGGTTGGGCGACGCTGGCTGGCCACTCTTAGGCCCGGTCTTGTTGTGCGGCTCGCGCTCGCCACTCTTCACCTTGGGGCGCTCCGGGTCGCCACGCCAGCGGCCGGGCTGATCACAGTCAGCACGCCGGCTGTTAGCCTTGCGCTGGCCCGTCGGCTTGCGACCAGCCTGGAAAGAGCCGCTGGCGTTGATCTTCTTGGGGCCCCGCTGCCGAAGGGCAACGAATCCGCGCTTCTGACGCTGCGCTGCCGTCTTCTGCTCGGCCCTCCAGCCGGCCAAGAACGCCTCCTGAAGATCCCCCGGTGCCTCGTACTCCTCGTCGTCAGGCCCATCGTTGTCCGACGCCAGCTCCTCGTCGACCTCAGCGCCGCCCTCGAAGAGGGTGCCCTCGGCCCCTCCGGGGTCTCCGTCGCCCTGGTCGTCTGCTTCCTCTTCGTCGTGCTGCGCCTCCTCCAGGTCGCCGTCGTGTTCATCGTAGTCTTCACCGTTCTCCACCTCGTGCACATGCTGGCCAGAGCGTCCTCGAAGCACGCGCGGCCTACGAGCCAAGGGAGGGTGCGGGTGGCGACCGCCCGAACTCCCAGAGGAGCGCCCGTGCTCACGCTGCGCCGCCACAAACGGCGAGCGGCGAAGGAGCACCGAGCGCTTCTCGGTGTCGTGCACCTTCGAGTAGGCTGCCTTCAGCACGACCTCCATCCGCTTCGAGTCGTAGATGCCGCCGCCATTGAAGAGCACCTGCGCTCGCTCTCTCTGCGACAGCCCAGCACCACGGAGCATCTTGCTCGCCAGCGCGCGATCACTGATTGCTGAAGTGGGATCCTCGAGCTGCAACTCCATGCGCTTCTTGCGCAAGTACGTTGTCAAATCCATGATGGGCTGGCCTGCCCGACGGTGAGCACGCCCCCACTCCTGATGCACCTGATCCAGGCGCTCGTGGTCCATCTTCTCGAAGGCGTCATCGTAGATAACGAAGATGGTCTCGAGCGTGTCCTCACGCCGGAGGTCCGACGCGTCCAGTACCTCGATGAGCTCCTTGGCCCGACCTGTCACCTGACTGTAGATGATCAGGCCCAGCTCCACGTCGGAGAGCTGGTTGAGGTTGCGGATGACCTCCACAGCCTTGCGCCACTCTCGGTACTTCTTGGTGCTAGTACCGACGGCACCGTCGAAGTCCGGGAGCTTCACCTGTGACAGCAGTAGGCGTGCACGCCTGGGACCGCTGTCGCCACGATCCCGCTGCATGGCCAGGATCTCCCTCTGGGTCTCGGCCATCACGCGCAGGACCGCGTGCAGGTCCGGAGAACATGCGCCGGCGGAGGACATCGCCTCCGCGTCCGAGCCGCCGTCCTGGCTGCCGGCCATGGCGGCGCGCGCGGGTGGTCGCAGCCACCCAAGCAGAGCACGCAGTGCGTCCGCTGGAGCTTACAAGCTCCGCTACCAATGTCAGTGCAGTTCTTTTAGCTCGGACCGCGCGGCAGTCCAACTGCGGGTGCAGTCCCAGGGCCCTAGGACTAGGGCCAAAACGGCGGCGGGCAGCGTGCACGCCACAAACATGAAAAGCATGTGCATCATGCGTACAAGGCGGCACGGGCGGCAGAGGGGCAGGGGAGTGCACTCTTCACAGTTGGCCGTCTCAATATTTTTGCATCGGCGAGTCATCCGACTACGGTCGTGGCAACTTCTATCGGGCTGTACCTCGTTGGGATGGCCAAGCGCCTGAGAACGTTCAGTCCCGAGTAGGGGGGAGGGGGGGAGTCAGTTCAGGAGGGAGGAGGAGGAGGGAGAGGAGAAATGATGGCGGCATCTCTCGAGCCTCGGCCGTTTCACTTTTGCCTGTGCGCCCTGGGGAGAGGTGCGCATTCCGAGCGCAGGCGGTACATGTACACAGTCTTTGCACTGCGCGCTTGATTATCATCCGTTTCCCAACGTCCGTAAAGCGCGAAGATACCCGCACCCCGTAACATTGCAATGTGAGGAGGTAACAACAACAACAACAACAACAACAACAACAACAACAACAACAACAACAACAACAATTACTAGCACGTGGGGACACTCCGTTCTCACCAGTGCCAGGGTTTTCATAGGAGGCGGGCAATACCCCCACTTTGTGGGGGGGCCGGTTCAAGCTCTACCAAATTTCCAAACGACTCTTCGCCACCACCCACACCCAGCTTCCCGCCCTATGACGTTCGGACACTTCACTTCGTGGCATGCGGACGACCGTGGCTACTATTCAGGGCCCCGCGGCCGACGACGACGGCGTGCGCGCGCGAAGAAAAAACGAATGTGTCCCGCATGGTATTATTTGACAGGGATGATGGCCCTGGCAGGTGCGCAACCGTTGTTGCAGAAGTTCGAAAAAGTTGCTCGGAAAAGCCCATTTGACAGAAATGTTTAAAAAGTGTTGGGTTTCCGACAAATCCGCAAGAGCGCGCGGGATGAAATTTTGACATTTTTTTTTTGAAAAACCATTGGTTTTTTTTTATGTTTTTATGTTGAAATCGCTACGAACACTAAGGTTTTGGAAGGATTTCGTCTTGCGCGCGCGAATGTCCACTTTACCTTATTTTTTGCAAGGGATTCTTGAAGTTTGGTTATGTTAGAACAAGAAATGTCCACTTTAGCTTATTTTTTGCAAGGGAAAACGGGGGACAACAAAACAACCGGATCCGGACACCCACGTTTTGCCTGAGACTTCCTCACGAAAATGATGAAAATGTGGCTGCGGCCTAGGCGCGGCGAGGGGGCCGCGCACCAGGGGTCCCAACAATAATTATTCTTTAGAATAAATAATGTTCAACAACAGCAATAACAACAACAACACCAAATTAACAAACAAACAAACAACCAAACAAATAAACATGACACAACACAACACAACAGCAACACAAGCAACACTATTACCAACAACAATGAAGTCATACACCAAGAGGCGCGTATAATACTGGATTTAAAAACTAGATCAACAACATAAAGTAAGCACAGAGCTGAATGCCAGCATAAAAAAAACACGAGGACAAACAACATGCAACATCCAGGGCTTAATGTCCCATGGAAAGGTAACAGCCACGTCAACATCAAAGGCAAACGTAAGTGCAATAACACTGGCAAGCGTACGAACCCCACTCCAACCCCACCTCCGACGATATTTTTTTGTCCCCAATCCGCGGTACCGGAGGTCTGTAAATTACCTTCAGGGATACATCCATGTTCGATTGTCCCGGGAATCGGAAACGGACGGCCCCCAGGGGGCGACTTGAAAACAAAAAAATCGTTAGGCGTATGCACCGAGAGGGAGGGGGGGCCATGCGGACGTTGGCAGGTAACCCAACGTTGCATGGGGGCAGGGGTCGGTGGCCCCTGGGGCTAACCCTCTGTTGGGAACCCCCTGCCCCCGTGCAGCGCTGGGTGACCTGGGGATGTCCGCATTGCCCCCCGTCGTCGTCGTCGTCGTCGTCGACGTCGTCGCTGCCGCCGCCGCCGCACGCGCGCGCGGCGGCCCCCGCTCCGTGGTGCGCCGCCCGCTCCGCGCGAGGGGGCAATGCGAGCGACGATACGATGGTTTCAATATGCTTTCAACATGCTGGGAAAGGATTGGGACCTGCAGGTCCCAATCCTTTCCGACGGTACGATGGTTTCACTGTGCTTTCAACGCGCTGGGACAGGATTGGGACCTGAAGGTCCCAATCCTTTCCCGGCATGTTTGCTTGGGGCCCGACCCCGGGGGTTGTCGCTCGCATTGCGGGCGCGTGCTTGCCACCCGCCCTTCCCTCCCCCTTCCCTCCCCCTCCATTCCCGCCCCCCTTTCCTCCTCCTCCTCCTCCTCCTCCTCCTCCTCCTCCTCCTTTTCCTCCTCCTCCTCCTCCTCCTCCTCCTCCTCCCCTTTTCGGCCTACTCCTCCTCCTATCCTCCCTCCTCCTTCTCCCCCCTCCTCCTCCTCCTCCTCCTCCTCCTCCTCCCTCCTCCTCCTCCTCCTCCTCCTCTCCTCCTCCTCCTCCTCCACCTCCTCCACCTCCTCCTTCCTCCTCCTCCTCCCTCCTCCTCCTCCTCCTCTTCCTCCTCCCTTCCTCCTCCTCCTCCTCCTCCTCCTCCTCCTCCTCCTCCTCCTCCCTCCCCCTCCTCCTCCTCCTCCTCCTCCTCCTCCTCCTCCTCCTCCTCCTCTCCTCCTCCTCCTCCTCCTCCTCCTCCTCCTCCTCCTCCCCCCCATCGCCCTCCTCTTCCCCCTCCTCCCACTCTCTCCTCGGGCCCGGGACTCGGACTCGAGAGCGGCGCCTTGCGGCGGGAGCTCAGAGGATCCACCCACGCCCCCTTTTCTACTCCTTCCCAATCCTCTCTCCCTCTCTCCTTTCGCCTCTGTCCTCGCCCTCCTCCCTCCCCCTCCTCCTCTGTCCTCCTCCTCCTTCTCCTCCTCGTCCTCCTCCTCCTCCTCCTCCTCCTCCTCCTCTTCCTCCTTCCCCCCCTCCTCCTCCTCCTCCTTGTCCTTTTCCTCCTCCTCCTCCCTCCCCTCCTCCTCTCTTCCTCCTCCTCCTCCTCCGCTCCTCCCCACCTCCTCCAACCCTCCCTAGTTCCTCCCCTCCCCCCCTCCCTGCATCCCTCCTTTGCTCCCATCCCTCCCTCCTCCCCTCCTCCTCCTCCTCCTCCTCCTCCTCCTCCTTTTTTTTTTCTCTCTCTCTCCTCTCTCTCTCTCTCTCTGTTCTCTCTCTCTCTCTCTCTCTCTCTCTCTCTCTCTCTCTCTCTCTCTCTCTCTCTCTTCTCCTACTTCCCCTCCTCCTCCTCTTCCTCGGGGCGACGACGAGACGACAACATGCGCTCCGCGGCGCGAGCAAAAAATGTGAACCTGTCTGGCGAAAGCATCCGTGTAATCTTCCGCTGACTTACACTCCCTTCCTCTGGCCTCAACATGCTCACGCGTGCCATCGCACTTGCGCTCGAGTCCCTCCGTCACGTCTTGAAACGTGGATGCAATCGCCCAGGGCTTTTTCATGAAATTACCCTTGTTATCCCTCAATCCATACGCACACCCATGAAAAGCCGTTTTGACAAACTCAAGCTCTCTCATGAACTCTTTCACCTGGGGTTCCCTCCAATAAATACACTGAGTTGGCCATTCAAGGCAAACGGCACCCCCCCGCGTCGTGCGCAGCACGGGCAATCTCGCGGAAATACCAAAACAGATATCTGAAGTCTGTCCTAATGCCTCGAAGCCTACGCATCGCTCTATGGTTTCCAGTACGGAAATGATGGGCTTCGTTCGCGCATTGCCAGGGGGAACCTCCTGCACAGGGCATAGAGCCCCATAGCGTTATGCTTTTTCCTTTGGACGTCTTTATGTCATTCAGAGCCAACCTTCGTCCCTTATCGGTTATCATATATTCCTTCTCCGTGTGCCGTATTACTTTACACGAATTATCGACAACATTCTCAGGGTTTCCGATCCTGCTCTGGGGGCAACAGCAATATTCTAACAAGAGTCGATCCCCAGTCCACTGAGTGGCTGGGGCACAATCATCCCGGATCCAGAACTCCGCCCAGCCGGTCCATCTACTTGGGTGATAGTCGCCATCGCTGGAATCGCCATTCGAATTCTGCTCAAATGGGCGATGATATTTATTATCTTCGTCGCGCCAACTATCCGCGCGGTCAATAGTCAAACCATGTCGGGCATTGATTGCATTGATTGACCTAGCCGGGTCAACTGGGCAATCGGTATTTGCCGGCGTAACCGTGACAAATGTAGGAACAAAGTGCCATCGTTTAAGACTCTGTCCGTGTTGTGTCCATTGATCCCTCCTATTCTGGAAATTAGCAACAGCAGCAGGCGGAAGGTGAGGAATAATAAGGTTGTAGCCGGGCGCGCCTTCTGCTTGCTCGGCATTAACTGGCTCAACGCTCGATCGTTCTTCACACATCGCTTTTGACAGATTCGATGCATCAGATTCGCTTCCGCTGTCGGCTATATCGAACATCGCTCTCATCTCAATCTCCTCCATTGACCTGGGTTTATCGGGGCTTCTCCTGGAACCTTCTTCCTCCGTAACAGGAGTAGTTGTGCTTGCTTCCACGGCTTGGCGGGGCGCATTCGCCGCCTCGGCTCGGCCCGGGGCGTTCGCCACCACGGCTTGGCCGGGGGCAGCCTCGGCGGCAGCTGGGCGCTGAGCGCCGTTGGGCGCCGCTGGGCTATGTATTGGTTTTGGAGAATGCTCAGCGGGCTTGCCCTTGTTGGGGCGCTTCTTTTTCTTGTTCATCCTTTTGCTAGGTACAGCAGCTCCTCTCCGCAAAGCCGAACTCGGACCTAAGCGGGGCTTCAAAATCTCCCCGGGTTTCAGGGGGGGCCGTCTGACAACGTCGAATCTACGTAGTCTCGGCACCGCTTGGCGGTCAAGAATTTAGGAGTCACAACGTTGACGATATATAATACCTTGACCCAGGCCAAAGGGCATGTGAACCTCCTCGTTCCAACGTCGGCAGCCTCGTTCGTACTGAAGCTCAACGATACCTCGAGAAAACTGTTCAGACACTGCGGCGGCGTCGATGCGATGAGTTCGCGGCAGGTGCATAGGCTTCATGGACCCTCCGGCTTTAATGACCTTGCAGACCGCCTGGTTGTCTTCTAAGAACAAACAACGTATCTGTCGTCCAAGCAATATTTCCCATAGCTGAAGGGCTGCAAGCAGCTCTTTTCGCAGGGCAAGGTCAGCAGCCACAATTTCAGCCTCAAGAGTACCATGGGAAACGCATGTCTGTCTCTGAGATCCCATAGATTGCCCAGCCCTAGTGCATGGGCCCCAAATTGCTTGATAACTGGCACTCGTGCTCCTATGTGTTCGGATGTCACTGGCCAGATCCGCGTCATAATACTGTTTCAACAAGACATCCTCCATTCTGTCACCTACCCATGAAGACATGCGGTAGTGAGAGGTACACTTGATGTAACAAATGAGGCGGACGAGATCCATGTCATGTTGCTCTGTCCATTTGGTAATGCAACTGGCCGTATGACACGCGGCGCGGAGCAGGTCGCACCGAGCCATTCTCGCACCGTAAAGGATCTTCATCAAGACTTTCGCCACGATGGGCTGGAGCACTCCCGACTGGGTCGGCGGCTCTGGATCATTGGGGCTGGCCACTGCTGCGCAAAGGCCGCGCGCGTCAATCTCTTGATCTGGAGGCCCAACGTCAACTTTGATATGTAACGCGGAGGCCATTGCTTCCTCTGCAGGAGAGCAAATGTCACCTCCAGGGCCGCCTTGGCCGCCCTCGAGATCGGCAAGTTCGGGGCCAAACGGGGTTCCCGCAGCGGGATAAGTAGCCGGGTCAGTATCTGTGAGTTGTGCATATAAAGTGACACAGGACTCGAAGAATTCAGTCATGTCGTATTCTATAACTCTGGCCTGTTTGGGTTCTCTCGGTTGGTATGGCTCAGGCGGCTGGGCCGTCGAGCCACCCCCCGTTTCCTCCTCATCGCTCTCGTCCGGGACGGAAGCGTTCTTCTTGGCGTTAGGAGGCGGTGGGTCCAAAGTCGCGGGCAACGCACCTTGCCACTCGACAATCTGTTTAGACAGTCGGTGTTCACAACCCAAGTATCGTCCGACTGCGGTCGGGGGATCTATCTCTATGCCTTTCAGGCAATTGAGAGATGGTGTTCGTAATACCATCCAACCTTGAGCTAGCTTGTCTGCAGGGCCAGCCAGCTTAAACTCATCAGCGTAAACTGTAAAAAATAGCTTCAGCTCTTCATGAAAATAGCAGCTGCGCACGGGCTACATTTTACAAAACCTTTAGCCGTAACGTGCCATTTGCAGTGTTGCTCCCAATATCCCCCTGGATCAGGGTGTCCGTATAAAGATAAAATCAACGGGCGTACGGGATTGCGCATATGCGACCATGACTCGGGCCACTCATCACGGGGTAGGAATATCCACGTCGGGGCGCCACCCAACTTTGACTGGGTGTAAGCCTGACGGGCATCGGTTTGTTCAATGCTATGGCCTTCGGAGAGCCCGTAAGTATCAGCTGCTTTGCTGGCCTGCATAGTAGCAGGACTGCTGGGGAGTTCTCGAAGTAAAGCAACGTCCTTATTCTGATCTCTCACGCTCGAACCATCGAAAACTACCCGGCCTTGACATTTACGATCTTTGTGTCCGAGTGGCAACTCTGAGAATTTTTCAACAAGGATTGCGAACAGACGACCAAAGTGGGCAGTCTGTCCTTTGAGTTCTGCAACAACATCGGAATATTATATGACGCCTTCCTCGCCCCATGTGCCTATGTCTCGCAACCTGTTCCATTCCTTTCTCAGAGCGGCCTGGGCATCTTGATTAGCCTGGGCCTCAACTTTGGAAACGGAGCGAGCTACAGCGGCATCAATCCTAGCATGCTGCCATTCGCTGGGAAGTTGAAAGGGCTCGTCAACAATTGAAAGGAGATCCGTAAAAGGGTTGTATAAGTAATCAAAATCAAATCTTTCCTTTTTAAGGTGACTAGGCATTGGGGCCGAGCTATGCTGCAACGGCATTCGAGGCACGCTTCGCCGCGACGCGGCGGCCGCCAGACTCAAGGTCAGGCTTGCCTCTTGCGTCACCGCAGAATCCACATCGGATAACGGGCCCCTGCCGGCTGGGCCGGAGGGAACACCGTCACGTGCTATGGTGCCATCGTACCACGTTTGCTTCCACCATGCATCCTCACCATCCGATAGGTAGTCGTCGGAGTCATCCTCCTCAGAGGATTCGGCGGCCACAGCTGCGGCTTGGCCGCCCTGTGCCGCCTGGCGACGGAATCGCTCTACAACCCACGGAGCGGCTCTTCTTGCCTTTGGATGCGTCGCAAGGTAGGCAGCGTCCTCTTCAGAGAGTGGACGAACCGCGGGTGGCTGGGCCACTGCGGGCTCGGGCGGAGCTGGCGGGTCTTCCACGCCCAAGCCTATATCACGCAAGAGGGCAAGACAAGGACCGGGATCGTCTATACCAAAGAATCCTCTCTTTTCGGCCTTGTATTTCTCGACGGCCTGTCGGCGCTGAGCCTGATTCATGTTGAACATGCGTCCGGGATGAATTCCAGGATTGGTGGATTCAGGCAATTTCTTCAGCCACTGAGCACCGCGCTTAGGCTCTGGATCGGTGACCCGCACACGGGTCACGGGAACGTAGTCGGGATCATGATATAGTACAACCCGTATGCTGCACGTCTTGCGACGGCCTGTCAACGGGAGCTTTTGCGTTAACTCCTCTTTCGTTAGGCCTACGACAATACGCCTGTCTTCGTAACATTTCATCGCATCGAGGTTCTGGGTCGCGCGAGCAACGGGCTGCCCCTTCCCGGTGACCTTCTCGCGCATCTTGGCCGCTGAGAAGTCAGATTGTCGATCCAAACGATACTCAATATGTGCGAGACCTAACTTCTGATCTTTATCTTCGCCTGGGCGAGAGTCTCGCTGCGGGCCCCGGCCGTCGATCACCGCAAGCTCGTCATCCACGCATGAACCCCCCCGGACCGTCATCATCATCGGAATCGGCCTCGGAGTCTGGCGGTGGAGCGCCCTCGCCTCCTCGAGGGGGCGGCGGCGCAATTGTGGCGGGATCTTCTGCACAAAACGGATGGACCGATAGTGCCCCTGTCCCCTGCCCCGAACCGTCTGGGGCGGCCGCGGCCTCGCCGGCTGGAGGGGTCGTAACGAAGCGCACTTCGGTCATTGCCTGCTCGTGCGCATTCCTCGAAGGGAACTGAGGAAATTGATCTTCCGCAGTGCCGTCCAAGATGTTGCTGTAGACCTGATCAGACTTCTCTACGGTGGGTCGTTTACCCTCGGGCGTGCGCCCTGATTCCAAATTAAGCCCATCTAGTTGTCTCAGCACAACGTAGCTCTCTGGACCAACCATGCCCCCCGCTTTGTGCACATACCCTAGGTATATCCCAGGGATCATTGTTCCGCCAGTCTTGGCTGTCCGAAATCTCGACTCTGGCGGGGGCGCAAGGCGCGCGAGAGACCCGAAGGGAAGAAGCGGCGCCTCAAACATGTGCCCGAAGCGACGTTCCCAACTAGACATCCCTTCCTCAGGGGTCCTTGCATTGTAGCAAAAACAAAAATATCTGACGGCATACGTCCAATGTGGTGGGAGACCAGCCTGTATGAGCAGCGCTCGGGCCCCCATCTGCACCGCGCCGTTCGCACGCTCAACAACAGCGTGTTGTTTCTTATTTCCTGGGATGGTAGGATCATGGGCAATCTTGAGCTCGCAACATGCCCTTGCAAGCTCACGCGCACCATCTGCATAGCAATACTCAAACTTCTCTCCCGGGGCCTTAAGGTTTACTAAAAAATACACATGTGAACCGCAGACTTATCGTGCACACCCTGAGCGGCGAGGAAATCAGTTGCTCGGTTGCGAAAAGCCACGCACGCGGTCTCATCGTGGAGCCCCCGCGAGAGTTCATCCATCGCAAACCAATGATCCATCGTCGTCAGGTGTCCAAACAAAGTGGGGTTAGCGTATGGGCGGGGAACCTTCAGCCCTTTGCTGCGCGCATTGCGCTGCTGTCGTCTGATAGCTTTGGCCCAATTGCATACTTTGCAATATGGGTCCTTGGGAGTATGAGTTAGAAGACGCGGCAGGGCGGCTGCGGCCATCTTGAGCCATCGCAAGGGAACCCGACACCCTCCCTGCCCTCCGCTCTTTTACCAATCTCTCCGCCCCACCCTGACCTCAAGTCCCCCCGTGCATCTAACAGGCACATTTTTCTGACATCATTCCTCCAGCAAGCTGCCTCCTGGCTTGCACGACGGTCTTCGCGGGCTTCCTGCCCTTCGTCGCTCTGCGGCCGTTCTCGAACTTCTCGCCGTGCAGCTCGGCCCAGACGGCCTGGGGCGCAGGGGTGCTCTTTTTCTTTTAAATAAAAACAATGCTGATCGCGAATGGCACGTTTTTCAAGCGAGATCCGTTCACGCGCGCACGCACGCTCTTCACGCTCAACATGATGATACGTGATGTGACCTGCTTACCACTGCCTCTCTCATCTCTCCTTCGCTTGCCTTTGCCCCCCCCCCCCCCCCCCCACACCCCCCACGCACACACACACACACACACACACTCACACACACACACACAAACCACACACACACACACACACACACACACAACACACACACACACAACACACACACACACCACACACTCACACCACACTCACACACACCACACACACACACACACACCCACACACACTACACACACACACGCACGCACGCACAACACACACACACACACAACACACAACACACACACACACACACACACACACACACACACACACACACACAACACACACACACACACACACACACACACACACACACACACACACACACTCACACACACCACACACACGACCCCACCCACACCCCCCCCCCCCCCCCACCCACACCCTCCACCCACCCCCCACCCCCCCCCCCCTATCCCCTTCCTCCCCCTCGTGCCTCCGCTCGCGCCCTCTTATGCACCAAGGCGTAGCCCCCCTCCTCATTGCCTTCGCCGTTCGCCCCCTGCCCCCAGCAACGCGATCGAGCCTGCATGTTCTTCGGCGGGATGCGCGCGCCCTCCATCTCGAGCGTCATCGCGATGAGCGCGCCTTCGAATACTTCCCCTGATTCTCGCTCCATGCACTTTCCCCCGTGCCGTCGCTCGCCGCCTCCGAGTCTTTCCTTGCCCGTGCCCTTGCTGCTCTCCGTCTTTCCTTTGCTCGAGTGGGCGACGAGATCTTTCGCTCCCTCCTGTCCCCGCTCACCCCCCTCCCCTTGCCCTCGGCCCTCTCGGTCCAACCTCGCCTCCAGGCTTGCACCCTGCTATAGCAGCAGGCCCCATCGACCCCTCCATGCGTCCCTCCACGCCCTCGCCCCCCTTCCTAACCGTGCGCTTCCCGCCATGCCCTCGAGTCCTCGCATCTTATCCTGACCCCCCCCCCCCCCCCCTTTCTCCCCCCCCCTCCCCGCCCCGCCTGCCGGGGTTCTGGCTGGGGCCGACGGAAGAGGACTTCGCTGGGTAGCTCGACCAGTCGGGGATGTCGCCATAGCCTACGGCCGCGGAGGGCGGTCGGGCCCTGAGCCTCATCATCGCCCTCGCCCTCAGACTCACCCGCGCCCTCGATCAACGCCCCCATCCTCGCCCTCGATCAGCTTCACTCGCAGCGACGGGGGCGAGGCAGAAGGTCCGCGAGAGCGAGGGTGATGATGAAAACGCCTCCCCCCCTCCCTCCCCCCCTAACTCCCGCCCCCGAGAGCGAGGCGACGAGAAGCCCTCGATCCGCTTCACTCGCAGCGACGGGGGCGCGACGAAAGTGAGGGAAATAATGAAAACGCTCCTCTATTCCCGTCAGCGACTGCGGCCGACCTCCCCCCTCTTCCTCCCCCTCCCTCCCCTAACCTCCCGTCCTCACAACTGAAGAAGGCACCCCTTCCCCCCACAAACCAAAAAAAAAATCCAATCAAACGGTAAAGAAATTTTTCAAAAAAAACAAAAAACCACCAACCCACACCTACTCACCCTCCCCCCCACCCCCCCCCGCCCCCCCCCCCCCCCCCCCCACCCCTCCCCCCCCCCTCCCCCTCGCTGGCAACGGCCTGGCAGCTTCGGGCGCCTCGCGTCCACCGCGGCCCCGATCGCCTCGCAGGCGGGCGGAGGCAACCGATCGACGACAAAAGCACGACCGCTAACGGGGCTACACATGACCGCCTGTTGCCCCCCTTCTCCCTGGAAGTTTCTTCCCCTCTATGCTCCTCGACGTGCTCGCGATCCTCCTGATCTCCCTCGTCCCTCTCGAGCTCCACCCCTCCTTCCTCTCGTGCCCCCTTCTTCCCCCCCCCCCCCCCCCCCCCATGCATCCTCTATTATTCCTTTTCTTTCTCCGCAGATCGAGAGCGCCCCCATCGCGAATGACGCGGTGGCCCCTGCCATGAGGTCGACGTCTATCTCAGCCGTCTTTTTGTTCCTGAGCCTCTCCATCGCGGCCGCAGCCTGGCGATGGAAGATCGGGAGAAACAGCGATGATTCGGGCGAAGACGAGGGGGTGGGGAGGGGGGCGGAGGAGAAGGAGAAGGGCGAGGACGAAAACGGCCTCGGCTTCGGCCTTGACCAAAGGCATGTGCGACTGATATCGTCGCGCGAACTGCGCTCGCGCTCATCTGCGCCATCGCCTCGGGACAAGGGCACCGTCGCGGAATCTACATGACGCGACGCACGGCTGCGGGACTTCCCGGGCCCCCAAGGAGGAGCAGGAGGAGGGGGGGGGGGGGGGGGGTCTCTAGGAGGCAGGGGGCAGAGGGGGAGTAAGGAGGACGGGGTGGGTGGAGGAAGCGAAACAGAGGAGGGGGGGGAAGAGGCGGGGGAGGAGGAGGAAAAGGCGAGGATCCCCAAGAAGGATGGATCGAGGAAGGATGGAGGATAGAGGATGAGTCCTCGGGGCGCCACTCTGGCACCCCAGCGGCGTCGCGCGCCATGTCCACCAGCCGCGGCGCCGCCTCGATCGACGGGCCGCCATGTTCCATGGCGCCTCGGGACGGCCGAAATTGATGGATCGACGGCGCCGATAGTCATGTCCGGAGCTCGGCACGACCGTTCGGCCCCATGGAATTTAATTTCGGATCGAGGCAGTGCCGCGCTATGGCGGTCGGCCGTGTGGCCCCCTCTCCCCCCGCGCGGCCTCGAGGGCGGGCGGCGCCGCGCGGCCGCGGCCGCGGGCGACGCTCGCGCGCGCCGCCGCGCGGCGACGCGCGCGAGGGCGCCCTTGCGAGGGGGCGCCCTTGAGCAGGGGCGACGCGCGAGGCAGAGCGCGCCGCGAGCGCGCGAGTAAGGCAGGGGGGTCGAGGTGGAAGAAGGAGGGGGAGAAGAAATTTACTATAGTTTTTTATATAAATGATAGAATATCACGATCGAGCGCGCGCCAGCATGGCAAACCAAGACATCATTGCCTACTGCCAAAAAACAAGACATCCAATACAAAAAAGAAACCATACATCCATCACAAAAACAAGACATACAGGGGAAAAACCTAGACACGTCGAAATCGAATCTAAAAATCAAGCCAATTCCCAGAAAACAAATCAAACAGTCGTCGTGAAAAAATTGCCACTCTCAGAGGTCTGGGCTTCCAGGTGCTGACCGGGGCCCACGCGCGCCCAATCGGTGCCGCCGTTCCCCCGACGCCGCCAGCAGTCACTCCAGCGACGGGCACTTCCTTGTCTAATGTCCGAAATCCTCGGCGGGCGAACGCGTCTTGCATCGCTTTCAGGTCCTCCTGTCCGACAATGGCCTGCCCCGCCGCCGTGTCCACGAGCGCGCGGCCCCCGAGCTGGCGCAGCGAGAGCTCGGGCCCCCCTACGTGCAGCGTCTTGAGCAGAGCGTTCCACTCAGTCACCGAAATGCCGCTGAAGTTGTCCGACTCCGGCAGCGCGTCCAGGAGGAAGCTCTTGCCGCCCCCCTCCTGCTTGCCCTTCTCGCCCGCGATGCGGTCCGCCTTGGAGCGAAAAGTGTTTCTGCAATTCTCAGCCCAGCGCCCGCGTTCCCCACAGTTCGCGCACCTCGTGCGCTTCTTCACGTCAGTCATCATCAGCCGTTTGAAGCCTGGCCTGGCCGACCTGCGCCTGTCAAAGAAATCGCGGTCGACCTTGCGCGCCGCCCTCAGCTTGCGCGCCTCGGCCCACATCCTGCGCTTCTCCTTCCCGAGGCGGCCCTCGACGACAGCCGCGAAGATCTCCAGCACCTCGGTCTCGCCAAGGTCCTGCTCCTCGAGCGTCGCGAGAAAGTTGTCCACGTCGTCCTCCAGCAACTCCGCGGAGTCATCGAGCTCGGTCAAGTTGACTTCGCGAACCTCGCCCTCGGCCGGTCCGCCCCCCGCCGACCCCGACTGCTCGCCGACCTCCGCCGAGAAAGACTTCGACACCACCTGCTGACTGGTCGGCAAGATCGGGGCATCTCCCACGTCTAGCTTCAAGATCGCCTGCCGTATCGACGCGAATTCTGGCCGTCCACCCGCCAGAATACGCATGTCGGCGCGGTTCTGCGCAGACAGACAAGCTCCTTCCTCCAGGAAGCGGGCTCTCACCGCGTCGGGGAGGAGCAGCTCGTGTCTCTCGGCCTCGGCCACCTCGGCGTCTCGACGAAGGACGTAGTCTGTCAAGCTCTCGCCCTTCTTCAGCATGTAGTTTAATAGCGCGGCGCTGTGAGCGGCCCTCTCACGGTCACCCGGCCTCTCCCCGTTGAGAACCGACTAGTGAGCCAGCGACTTCTCCACTCCGTCCACTGTCTCTAGCTCATGTCGAATCAACTTGAACTTGCTCTGCATATCTACGGGGAGGCCCTCGAGAATTCTGCCTGCTCGCGTGACTGGTCTGAACCCCGTCCGTTTCGTCCAAGCTATCACATTGTGCCGGTACGTTTCGAGGTGACCCAGTCCCAGCCATGGTGGCGGTGCTCCAAAATCTCGATTCGGAGTCTGTTCGCCCTGGCCGCGCGCACTCCACGGACTCCAGGCTGAGCTTGTCCAGTCGCTTGCTACTCGCCAGCCCCGTCCGCTCGACCAGGATCCCCAGCCCCACGAGTCTTGCCACCATTGTCACCGCGAGTCATCCGAGCGCTCCTCCGTCTCCTCGGTCTGCTCTTGGCGAGGGTCTGCCCGCTCTGGTGTCGCGCCGACCCGACTCCATTCATCTTCTCCTGGTGCCGGTCGCTTTGCTCCCGGCGGTGTCTGGCCTTCCTGCTGACCATCTCGCTCGCCGCCCTGAACGCCAGGCACCTCCTCCGCCCTCCCCGACATGCGCTCCGCTTACCACTGTCACAACCTATCAGGGACACATGGGACGGGAGGGTCGATAAGGATCGGGAGGAGGCGCTCTCTTCAGACGCGCACAAGAGACAATTAAAACTCGAGCGCACACACCTGAGCCAACAGGCTACGGAGGAAGAGCCAAAGGGGGAGACGGGAGGACACGACCCGGGGCCCACTAGGGCCCCAGAGAAACACCGCCGCTTCCGCCGCCGCGGCAGCGCGGGACTCGGCTGGGTCTCACTTACTCCCCCGTCCCGTGCTCGTTCGCCGGGCGCCGCGTTGGACAAGTCGATCCACCGGCATTTCTGCCCCTCGTAAGCTGGGCGCTTGATCGGCGGCCCCCCGATCTCCAGCGCCGCGTCGAAACGCGCCGTCGGGGGCTTCGCGGGCAGCGCCTGCGCGGCCTTGCCTGCGATGTGCACTGAGATATAAGGAATCGGGGGCGGCGGCGTAAGTTCGCGGCCTGTCTTGAAGCCGATCGGAAGCACATTGACGCTGACAAAGAATCTGAGAGGATCGGAAGCTTGAGCAGCCATCGCAGCAGCTCAACAGGATCGGGAGCTCAAGAAGCTCGTGGCGAGAAAGAAATCGCTCGATCCAAAACTGTAGCAACGGTGGCCCACCACAATCGACGAGAGGCTCCTACTCTCGCTCTCGCTCCCTCTCCCTCGCCCTCTCGCTTTGCCCTCAGGACTCTGTCCTGGACCTGCCGACGCTCGCTCATGCCCCCCCTCCCTGGCTGGCGCGCCGGCCGGCGCAAAGAAGGGGGCACTCGGGGCCGGCGCGCGGGGGCCGCTCCTGGCGACTCTGCTCCGGGGGACTCCCCCCTTCCCTCTCCCCTGTGATGGCGATGCTGATGTTGATGGGGGCCCAGGCCGCCAGCGGCCCCTCGCTCTCCGGGCCCCCGATGGGCCCGAGGGGGGCGCCGCGGGAGAACGAACCGAGCCCAGCGTGGCAACAGAAAAAACGAGACGACGACGATGGCGATGACGACGGCGAGCGACGGCGAGACCGACAACGATGGCGATGGCAAGACCGATGACGATGACCGATGATCGAATCCTGCGATGCTTGTATGTTTTGGCCGACTCGGACGTCGTGCGTTCGACGATCGACTGCGAAAGGCGCAGCGATGCGCCATTCTGATTGGTGTCATCACTATCGCAGTGATGTAAAACTATATACGATGCCATCACTGTTGCAGCGATGCCAAATTTAATGCAGAAAATCCAAAATACCCACGAGCAAACGCGGCAGCGACGCCAAATTTAGACCTGAAATCCGAAAACGTCTGGGAAGAGGCAAATTAATTGGAGAGTAGCAGGGGCGGTCCGTTCCACGAGGGGAAGAGGTGAGGGGGGCGGTGGAGGTGGAGGTCCAGGCGGGGGGGGAGGGCGCGCGTTTCCTCGAGGGCCCCCCCTGGAGGAACGCGCGCAGGCCGCGCGCGCGGCGCGAAGCAGCGCGGGTCGCGCGCGGGGCGCGAGGCGGCGCCGACGGGGCGCGCCCGGGCGCGGCGAGGCGCGCGTCGCGGGCGACGGCGGCGCGCAAGGTCCTCGCCGTCGCCCCCGCCGCCGCGCCGAAGGTCCTTCATGATGTCCCTGAGCGGGTCGTCGTTCCACCTCCACGTGGAGTCGCACTCGCCGATGTTCTCGGCGTCCGGACCGCAGAGCCAGCCCCCGATGTCCGAGTCCGTCGGCGGAGGCTCGTCGCCCCCGCACGGCAAGTCGTGATCGATGTCCTCCAGCGCGCCGCCGTCGTCGCCCTTGATGGGCCATTTTTCCACCGCCACTTCCAAAGGTAGGAGGGAGAGGAGGAGGAGAAGGAGAAGGAGGAGAAGGATGAGGAGGAGGAGGAGAAGGAGAACCCAGGACCTCCCCTCCCCCTACTTCTCCCCCATCCTACCTATGGCGCTGACGGCCCCAGCAATCGGCCCATGAGCCCGCGGGCCCCTCGAGCTTGCCCTCGCCGAGGAGCTCCGCGTAGCGCCGCTCCTCCCGGGGCTTCGCGAACGCGGGGGCCTTGCCGTGGGGCTCGTCCTCGCCCTCGCGCACGCCGTAGAACTCGCCCTCGTCCTCGCGCATGCCGTAGAACTCGCCCTCGTCCTCGCGCACGCCGCGCTCGCCCTCGCGCGCGCCGTGCTCGCCCTCGCGCGCGCCGCGCTCGTCCTCGCGAGCCTCGCCCTGGACGACGCCCACTTCGCGGACCTCCGCGGGCTCCACGCGAGACGCCGAGATGCCCACCTCGCCCTGGGAGTCGTCGTCCTCCACCTCGCCCTTGCCCCAGAAGACGCCCACCTCGTCGCGAACCTCCGCGGGCCCCGCGCCCTGGGAGTCGTCGTCCTCCGCGAACTTCAACGCCGGAGCGCTGTCCTGCGACGCCGGAGCCGCGCCGCCACCGGAGAGAGGTGGATGGGGGAGGCGGAGGAGGAGGAAAACGAGGAGGAGCGGGAAAAGGAACGGGGGGAAGGAGCAGGAGGAGGGGGCGGGGGAGGAGGAGGAGGAAGAGGATGAGGAGAAGAAGGGGGAGGAGGAGGAGGAGGAGGAGGAGGAGGGGGAGGAGGAGGAGGAGGAGGAGGAGGAGGAGGAGGAGGAGGAGGAGGAAGGAGGAGGAAGACCAACGGGGCGCAACGACGGCGACGATCGCGATCGCGACCGCGACCGCGTCGCGGAAGGCGCGGCGCAAGCCGTGTCCGGAGGGCGCTGGGGGCCTTCCCGCAGGAAGGCGGCGACTCGAAGGCGCGAGCCTAAATGGCTGCGGGAAGGGAACACGAGAAGTCACGACGTCGGATCCCCGGGGGCCCTGGGCGGCATTCGTCGCCGCGGCTTGAATCGCGTCGATATTCAAGTCAGAAGGTCAGATCGCGCCATATAAATTCCACTGGCGCCCACAGAAAATCAGAACGCGCCCCAAAACGTCACAGCGCGACCAGATGGCCAACAGCAACCTCGTATAGTGATGCGTGGTCATATTGAAATATACATATGTATACATATATATATATATATATATATATATATATATGTATTGATAGATAGAATAAGTCGGCGTCTTGCCATAAGGAATCAGCTGCAATTCTTCGTGGTTATACAGTAGTATGTGATGTTGTATATGCGCTATATGTGAATATGTACGGTTACACACAATTATATATATACTATATATATATATATATATATATATATATATATATATATGAACGCATGTGTATATATGTACGAATATGTATACATATTGTATATATATATATATATATATATATATTATATATTATATCGAAACCAATTGCCCTAGCCAGCCCAACCACCCAGCCCAACCAACCGGCCACCCAAACAATTCAACCGGCTCAACCAGCCCAACCAGCCACCCCGCAACCCCAGCCAACCCGCCACCCCGCCAACCCAACTCCCCCCGCCGCCTGCCCTCCGTCACCGTCGAGAAGGGGGGAAGTGTTTCTTACAAGCGAAAACCACAAAAATCACCCTCCCGGGGTCCGGCGGGTCAGCGGGGGGAGGGGAAATCGCACCGTAGTGTGCGGGAGGGGGTTTCTCGCCCGAGGTGCCCGGGGACGATTTTGGGGCCTCAAGTGCGACACTGTCGTCATTTTATTACCTTCGCCGCGCTCCCCTTCTCAACGGAAAGGCTCCCGTCCGTGAAACTGTCGTCATTTTTCAGTTCCCGCGAGAGGCTTCTTACAGGCCCCCAGAGGCTCCAGGAGGGCCCACGGCGGCCTCGGGAGTGCCTAGGAGATCTCTGGAGGGCCCCAGAAGGACCCACTCTGCACCGCGCCCCCCTTCTCAACGGAAAGGCCTCCGTGCGTGAAATTGTTTTCATCATTCCGCCCCCGCGAGAGGGTTCTGAGAGGGCCCACGGAGGCTCCAGGAGGGCCCATGGCGGCCCCGGGAGGGCCCACGAAATTTCAAGAGCCCCCCGGAAGACCCATTTTGAATTACACTCAGGGAGCTCCAGAAGGCCCAGGAGGCTCCAAGAGGCCCCGAAGAGCCCAAACAGGCCACAGGACCCCCAGCACGCTCTAGGAGAGCCAAGGCGACACCAAGAGGCTCCGGGACGGGCGTCATTCCCTTTCCTCCTCCTGCTCGTCGTCGTCATCCTTCTCCTCATCCGTCCTGCTTTTAATCATTCCCCCCCTCTTCCTCCTCCTTCTCCTCCTCTTTCTCTTCCTCCTCCGCCTCCTCCTCTTCCCCCTCCTCCTCCGCCACTTCCTCCTCCTCCTCCTCCTCCTCCTCCTCCTCCTCCTCCTACCTCATCCGTGGCCTCGGTGGTTCCGATAGCGCCGTGCGCGAGATCCGCCTCCTCCCCATCCGTCCTCCTCCCTCCCTCCTCCCTCCTCCTTCCCTCCCCCCCCCCTCCCCCCCTCTCTCGGGAGCGTCGCGAAGAGGCCTTTTCCGAGGAGACTTTGGCGACAACAAGGGCGCCGACACGATGTTCGGGGCATTTGTCTGACCACCTGCGAGCCCGGCGCAAGCGCGCGAGTGGCGGAGGAGACGCCGCGACGCTCCACGGAGTAAACTGCACCCAGTTGGTTTCTACCCCCGCGAGGGGCGTTGCAGGGTGTATATATACATATATATATACACACACATATATATAAATGTATATAAATATATATATATATATATATATATATATATATATATATATATATATATATATCCGTGACACCTACCGAGTTATACGCACGCAGCTGTGAGCGCACGCGTACAAACGCGCGCGCGATTATGCGCGTGAACGTAGCCGCATATGCGAGTACAACGTGCGACTTGCTGCATGCGCCACATGTAACTTTGCACGCGTGCATGTGTGTGTACGCGAATGTAAATATGTATGTGTGTGCATGTATGTGTGCATGTATGTATGTATGTATGTAACTATACATCACGTTTGTATACGTGAAACTGTGTGACTGCGCTACGTCGTGATCTACTGCGCGCATGCATGCTGCGCGCACGCGCGAAGAGGACCCAGAGGGGGGGACCGACCCCAGGCGCCAAGGGCGCACCTTCACGTCGGGTGAGCTGGGGCTGGACACGCCTGCTCGCTCCGCCCCCTTCCGGGTGGTAGCACCGGAACTGTTCGTCCGGGTTGGAGCCGCAAGGGGCCTGGACTGTTCCGGACCTGCGCCTCCCAAGTCCAAGAGCCTCGACACCTCCTCGGCCTGCGGGTTCTGGCTCCCTCCCCAGATGTCCCACCCCCCCAATCACGGGCCCCCCTCCCAACCAAGAGGTCGCTTGCGGGCCCCCCGAAGCCTCCCAAGGAGGCCCAGGATGCCATTAATGCGACCAGAATGGCGACCTCCAGCATTGCCACCATGTGGATTCAAGCGCGCGCGCGCGCGTGCACGCGCGCGGGCCCCTCCGCAAAAGCGCAGCTCCAGCCGACACGGCTGGAGGCAGGAAGAGAGAGAGAGAGAGAGATAGGCGTGCCTGCTGCAGAAACTCCTAACGTTAAAACAGGGCATTAACACAAGCATAAAATCATCATCAAGGTTGTCGTCGTCGCCGTCAACGTCGCCGTCGTCAACGTCAACGTCGCCGTCGTCGCCGCCGTCGCCGTCGCTGTCGCCGTCGCCGCCGCCGTCGTCGTCGTCGTCGTCGTCGTCGCCGTCGCCGTCGATCCGACCTAGCTCCCCGCAACGCCGGGCTCGGACCGACCGCTCCGACGGGCACCCCGCGGAGGAGGTGCCGCCCCCGGCCGCGCTCAGGGCGCGCGCGCCCGCGCGCCGCGGGGATGCCTTTTGGGTCCTGGACACGTTTTTGATGACCCTGCGGCCCGATAACTATCGGCGACAGGCGAGGAGGGGAAAAGAGAAGATATACTAGCGTGTTCCACTACTCGCAAAGTAACTACTCGCAAATTGCCTGGATCCGCTGCGAAGGATCTACGATAAACTAAATCAAAGCAAACATGTGTTTTTCGGGCAATTGCGAGTAGGCACTTTGCGAGTAGTGGAACGCACTCGGTAAGAAGAAGAGGGTCATCTCAGAAGGCGGTGGGTTTTTTCAGAAGCCCTCCGAAAAATTGTCCGTGTCTTCGGCGAAGGCTTTGGAAATTCCTCAAGAGGCCGGAGGATTTCAAAACCTTCTGAGAGGGTCCGCCCCTTCTCGCTTCCCTCCGGGGCTCGCCGCCGAAACAAGCCCTAGAGGCCGAAATCAATGAAAAATACAAGGATTGAACATATCTTCCGAGATCTATCTGGGTTTGCTGCATGGCAAGACAGTCGTTGTTTCATGTTTCGCGATAGCGCCATTAGCTGGCCCCGGCCCCCTCCCCCACTGGAAACGTGACAATTCGCGCTGGCGCTGTGTGGGCAGGCAACCCTAGGCATTCTCAAACGGCGCCAACACAAATCGTAATGTCTTTGCCCCCCCCCTGGCACAGCCCGTTATCTGGAGGCCTCCCATATAGGGTCCGAGTAGATGGGGTCAGAGGATCGCGCCGCATCGACAGTGCATTGGCGACGCCAGCAATGCGTCGGCACCGTCGGCGTGGAAAATAGAGGGCTCCATATCCCAGGAGATCTGACGTTGCAGAAAAACTGCAACATCCCAGAAAATCGCCACCAAAACCTTGGACCCTATCTTCCTGCGCCATTGCCCGAGCCAAATCGATCTGCGACGGTCTCGGGGTCCGAAACCGCGTGAGAGCGCCCGGTGCGAAAAAACTGCAACACCAAGACTTCAGGGTCGAATCGTACCGCCGATGCATCGACGATGCGGCGCGATCCTCCCACCCCATCCACCTCGGCCCTTCCAGTCTTAAGTCGGGCCTGTCCCCCTACAGGAGGATTTTCGACGAAAAATACAAAATACCCCAAAAATAATAATAATAATAATAAAAAAAGTCTGGGGACTATTTTGGGGTATGTTTTGACCTTTTGGGGGCATTTTTGGGGTATGTTTTGTTTCGTCGAAAATCCCCGTAGGGGGACACGCCCGACATAATGCTAGAAGTGCCCCATCGCCCAAGGTGCCCACCAGATTTCCGAGGCCCCCGCGGCCTCGGGGAGGAGTCGGGTGCTGCTAGAAAAGCCCCATGTGCCCAAGGTGCCCCCCGGATTTCCGAGGAGGCCCCCACGGCCTCCAGAGCACCCCGCACGAGGCCCGGGGGGGCCGGATGGGCTCCAAAGTGAAGCGAACAAGAAGGGGACACGCCCGGCATAATTCCAGCCTCAGCGTGGCCCGGCCACGGCCCGCCCGCGTGCTCGCCGGCCGCAACATGAAGCCTAAAACGAGGCCAGGACGGGCATCGAGAATCTCTGAGATCCCGCGGCCATGGAGGAGGAGGAGGAGGAGGAGGAGGAGGAGGAGGAGGAGGCAGGAGGCAGGATGCAGGAGGCAGGAGCCTCCCGATGTCTCGTGCGCCGCGGCCTTCTCGGAGCTTTCAGGAACGCTGTGAGAGCGAACGCTCTGGAGCGCTCTGGAACGGCTTTGTCCTCGCCCTAACTGGCCCCGTTCGGCGAACACGGCCGCGTCCGCCCGCTCCGAGAGAGGGCGTCCGGGCGCCTGCTCGTCCCTGGACGTCCTGCTGGAACCCTCGCCTCGCAGCGGGCGGCGGTGGCTGCGCCCGCGCGAGGCCCCGGGCGGCGGCGGCGGGGGTCCCCGCCCGCCCGCAGGCGTGTTCCCTCCGCGCCCTGCTGTCCAACCAAGGAGGCAGGGGGGGAGGAGCGAGCGAGCGAGCGAGCTAAGACGAGGCCAAGACGAGGATAAAGTCGGGTGAAGATAAATCGGGGATCTCTGAGATCAGGCGGTTCTGGAGGATGCCTCGGGCGCCGCGGCCTTATCACTCCACCCTTGTAATGTAACGGCTGCGAATTTCTAGCTTCAAGATCATAAACACGTGAGGAAGTTTCCTGCGAAACACCGGCCCACCCTACCGACACCTCTGGGGGTGCGACAAGGAGAAGGAAGAGGAACAACCCCCAAGCGGCCCCCATGCAACCGCGTCGGACCTTGGCCCAGGATTGGCCTGGCTGGGGTCGGTGCAAACGGATGATTGGCGCACGGCTGTCACCCGCCACCCCAGAGTTCAGGACGTCGTGGGCGTTCTTCACAAACTCGAACATCCACCCTTGGACGAAGTCCTGCGACGAGGGGCACCGCAGGGATAGGTTCTGGATTCATCATCTGGACGACAGTCCACCACCAGACTCCTCCTTTCTTAGACCAGCTGTCGAGCTCGTGGGAGCTCGAAAACCAGACTCCTCCTCCTCCTCCTTCTCCTCCTCCTCCTCTTCCTCCTCCTCCTCCACTCCACATCCCACTCCCTCCTCCTCCTCCTCCTCCTCCTCCTCCTCCTCCGTTCCCTTCCTTATACACAACTCCTCCCTGTCACACCCCGAGGCCAGTCGGAAGGGTGAGCAGGGCGATTCGCCTGAGATTCCCTCACCACTTCTGATCATGAGGCTTAAGAACTGGCAACAGTTTCACGGATTGACGGCGGGCCGTTTTCAAAATGTGGCTCTCGCTGGATGGAGGGCTCAAGGCTCAAGGCCCCTCAAGGTCACAGATCCCCTAGCATTATCTCCATTGCGTTGTATCCATTATGTCTGTGTCCCGATTTCTCTTTCGGTGTTCTCTTGACTGGCGACACGAAGCGTTACGACATTGGCACTCCTCTGGGTGGTGAACGGAAGCAGACCCGTACCGAATCCCCCCTGCAGCAAATGGACGGTTTGGACGATGACGATCGTCCGGCGGCTGCCTCAGGCGAGGTGGAGGCGACCATGATGCACATGATGCAGGCCATGATGAAGAACATAAAGGACCTCGGGAAAGAGGTGCGGAGCATGGCTCGCGAGAACAAGGAGGCCCTGAATGAGGCGAAGCAGGCGAAGAAGATGGCCACGTCCGCGAAGCAGGCAGACCTGGAGGCGAGCATGACCGTCAGCAGCGTGGAAGACAAGATGACCAAGCTCCAGGAGACGTCCATCACCAAAGATGACGTGGCGAAGATGATCGAGGAGAGCTTGTCGCAGTGCACGACTCCGAGAAACATAGCTTCAACGTCCAACCCATCATCTGCCGTTGCTGTCATTGGGAACGTGTCCAACGCGTCGACCTTTGATGGGGCAGCTAAGTGGGCTATGACTTTATGTACTGATTTCAGTGCCCCAATTCCCACACCAAACAACATGTTTTGCAAGAGTGAGTTCAAGGGCGTGTTATTCATCAAGTTCGCCAAGCGCGGCCTTGGTACGGTCGATGCCTTCGCGAAGAGGCAGCCCAAGAATTTAGGAAACACCGTCTGGGCGAAGCCGGACCTCCCCATCGACATCCGCACGCAGAACGGGGTCCTCTTCAGGTAGCGCAGCATGCTGGCGAAGCGGGGTTTCAACAAGGCGCGCATCAACATCAACACGGACGACTCTTCCTTGTCGGTTGCCGGGACGGTGGTGGCCAGCACGGTGGTGAAGGACTTTCGCTTCGAGCTGAAGTGGGTCGACCTGGAATGGGGAAGTGGGATGCATTATAGTCGTCAGGTGAGCTCTCCGAAATCACCACGGCGGCCCAGGCGTAGCTCGACAGGGCGAAAGCCGGGGTTGGCTCCATGTAGGGGTCACGGCGGTGCGCAGACAGACAGGAAGTTTCGGTTTCACCCCTCGCGGCGGAGAGCGGCGAGGACGCGGACATACTCAGTATGAGCCGTGACAGTATTGTACGCGTTGGTTCTTGGAACATTGAGGGTATGGCACAGTTGAATTTAGTTGAAAATTGCAGTGGCATGAGTGCGCAGTCCGTCGATATCATGTGCTTGCAGGAGACGCGCAAGCCGAATTCCGACCATTATGACACCGAAGATGGCTACATGGTGGTATTGTCAGGCACGGCAGGGGCGCATCCCGAATTTGGTGTAGGTTGTGTTACCGCTCCAAGCTTTCGTTCGCGAGTGTGTGGTTATGTACACGTCGGTCGGAAGAAGTAGGTAGAAACATGAAGTAGGAAGGCGGATATAGTGGATTGGGTCCAGGTCCTCCCAGAGAGTAACAAAACACAGCAAAAGCACATCAGCTAGACAGCCGCATTGCCTCCATGAAGATCCGCACTGGCGCTGGGCGGCTCACGCTATGCACTGCATGCGCCCCGCACAACGACAGGCCGACGGATGAGAAGCCGAGCTCTTGCGACCGCCTACACCGCCATTTGGCGGCACCCCCTGGTTATGGTCGTCGGCTAGTGTTAAGTCGGGCGTGTCCCCCTACAGGGGAATTTTGGGCGATTAATTAAAAAGTCTTCAGAAAATGCACCAAAATTGTCAAAAATAATCAGAAAATCGTTCCTAGACCATTTCTTACTACTTTTGAATATTCCCCCTGTAGAGGGACGGGCCCGACTTAAGGCTAGCGTTCGGAACGCCAGACTTGGTGGAAGACGTGCTGGAGAGGATGGCATTGTGGGTGAGCATTCGTTCGGCCAAGAGGCGGTCAAGAGAACTGAGGTCCCAAACCGCGATTTGTTCATGGAGATATGCAATTACGGATTTTGAATTCATCGTCGCGAACACTGTTTTCAATCTTCCACTTAGAGTTCAAGGCTCCATGCCACGAGCCCTGAGTCCGGCCTGGCGGCCCCATCACGGCCAACGGTTACAACGCCCTTGACTTGCTGCTGGTTCCGGCGCCTCTGGAGAGAAACCTGATGGACATACGGAGTGACGCGACGACCACCCTCGCATCTCACCGTTACCCAGTGTTGGCAAACTTCGTGACCGGCGAGGCGGAATCCGGACAGGAGACGAGGCAGAGACGGAAGCGTAAAGATTGGGGGAAGCTCTGATCACCTTCTGGGCGAAAATCTTTGTCGCAAGAGGTTTCGCGATTGACTACGCCGTTGTCTCACTGTGGCTCTTTGTCCCAGCGCAGGCAAGCTACTTCGGGCTGTGTGTTGGCTGCGGCGGAGGCCGTCGTGCCAGACATGGTGCGCGCGCCGAACAAGCCATGGATCTCCCAGCGCACGCTGTCCCTCTTGAGTGGCCGGCGGCCCGGCGGCAGGCGCGCGCCGATGGAGATTGGGAAACAGAGCTCGCTTTGAAGTATGTCACACGATCTGCAAAACAAGATCATGCCAGGAGGCTGGAAGGTCTTACTAGTTCTGGCGACTGGGGCTGCATCAAAGCTCACGAAACCGAAAGCGATACCTCAAAGGCCGTTTGAATAACGGCGCGGGTGGCCCCGTCGCGACAGACGAGCGTGCGACCCTCTCAACATCTCAACGCGATCCAATGGGATGTACGACACGTCACTCTTACGCCGAATAAGACATTATCTACCCTCGCCTGAATATCATGTTGGGCATGTTCACAGATGTGGAGCTCCGGAAAGCTTTGCAACGCATGCGCTCTGGGAAAGCTTGTGAGCCTGACGACATTCCAGCAGAGGTGTACAAGGCGCTGGCCGACGAGCCCGGGCAGTTGCAGTGGCTATTGGCTGTATGTGACGAAGCTTGGAACTGCTAGGAACTTCCATATTCATGGTGCGCTTCGAAAGTGCGCCTGCTATACAAGAAAGGAGACCCAGCTAATTGCGACAACTGTCGCCCAGTATCTTTGCAGCGCGTCGCAATGAAAATCTGTTCCGCCATGTTGAAGGCAAGGCTGCTGGACGCTGGCATCGACGACGACGACAAATTGTGACGAACCCAATTTGGCTTCCAGGATGGGCGCAGTACGGAACACGCTATTTACGCAGCGAGGTGGAGCATAGAACTGGCGAGGGCAAAGAAGAATGGCTCTGTAACTCTCGTCGCCCTGGACTGGAAGACAGCGTTCGATCGCATCCATGTTGACAGCTGGCTGGACGCGCTCAGGAGGCTAGGGATCCCAGAAGGGTCTCGGACAATGATACGCGTGATCATGACTGAGATGGCGTTTGTCGTCAGCGAGTGCGGTAACGATTCTGCTTTGAGGCCGCAGCTGTCTGGCAGCTCTCAAGGGTGCACGCTCAGCCCAGGGCTGTTTGTTCTCGTAAGGACAATGCTAATGCACGACGCTGTCGGTCTCTTTGTAGGTGGAGCGAAGGATGCTTACATGAAGGGGGACTTGTGCGAGTGCGTCTACGCGGACGACACCCTGCGTATTGGTACAGACGACGACTTCTTAAATGAGCACTTGAAAGCAATTTCTGAAGCGGGTCGCAGATACGGCCTGGAGTTGCCCTGGGACAAATTCCAGGTCCTTGCTGTGAGAGCGAAAAGAGACGTTTGTGCTCCGGATGGCACAGCGTTCAAACAAGTCAAGCAGCTTCAATTCTTAGGTGCACAGCTGTCAGCCGACGCAGACGCGGGGCCTGAACTAGGGCGCAAGATCGATGAAGCAAAAAGGGTTAGGCGTCGCTTCATAAATTGTTGTCCCACTGCTCTCTGACTTCGAGACGCAAACTATGTATGTTCTCGTCGGCGGTGGAATCGAGTTTGCTCTGGCTCGCTGGAGCATGCTTGAACAAAGCCCAAGCGCGTCGTCTGGACGGCTTCCAAAACAGGTGCATCAGAAAAATCATTGGCATCAAGCCGTAATGGTTGTCCAGAGTACCAAACGCAGAAATACTGACCCGTGCGCAGCACACGGATGACAGCACCCTGCTACTATACCGGCAGGTGCTTCTGTTCGGCGACGTGCTGCGCCCAAACGATAACAGTTTGCTTGGCCGTGCTACGTTCGCGCCAAATTCTTTCACGCCGGCGACTGCTGCCAGAGTGCGGCGCAGAGGTGCGCCGAGCAGAAAGGTCGCCCCCACAATGCTGAAGCAATCTGTAGGCATTTTCAACACTGTTCACGCGACGGTAGACGCAGCGCAGTCTGAATCTAGCTGGAAGCACACGCTGCGCCATCACATTCTCTCACTGTGATTATCCACATGCTTTTGCCTATTGTATTACCCGCGCTCTGTCTGTCCACGCACCGCCTGGTGCACGACTCGTAAGAAAATCACAAGAAGAAGAAAGCTCTCACCTTAGCGCCGCGCACATTCGTGTTTAAAACATGCAAGAGTTTCACTGATTGAGGGTGGGTCTTTTTCAACATGTGGTTCTCGCCTTAGCGCCGCGTGCATCCGTCTTAAAACATTGCAAGAGATTCACAGATTGAGGGCGGGTGATTTTCAACATGTGGTCCTCGCCTTAGCGCCGCGCATTCGTCTTCAGAAATTGCAGCATTTTTCAGATTGTATGAGTTTTCACGGATTCCCACAGGTAACGTACCAGAAATGGAGTTTGGGAACGATTCACGATTGTCAGGGAGCTACAATTACGTTTGTTCGCGGTGCTGACGTCCCAGAAACGGCGTTCTGACGTAATCCGAGATCGTGCAGACGCAGCAGTCAAGTTGATCCCTGGCGTTCTTCCGAGAATGGTGTTTTGGCACGCTTCAGGATCTTCCAACGGTTCTCCCCACGGGGCATTTCCGTGAGTGGAAATGAACCCATGTACGGGCCAATGAAGAAGGAACTTGGAGGGATGTTTTATTCCGACATAGTTGGGCAGTCTTGCGTTTACACTAGTCAATCCTCTCCTCCCCTGAAAGTTCGTCGTCCGTGCGAAAACAATTCGCGCAAGAGCACCGCTCGCTCCAGCGAAGAGCAATAAGTCTGCGCGCGCGAAGAGCCCTTCTTCGTCCTCCTCCGCCCGCTGCCCCCTCCCAAAGCCGGGCGCGGATCGGACCGAAGCGAACCGAAATCCCAGATCTCGGCGCTGGGAACACGCATTTCGGCGCAAATTCCGGTTCCTGGCGCTGGCTTGGCCTGGTCCTCCTCCCACCTTCACTCACGTCTTCTTGCGTCTTGTCACCTGCTCCCACCCTATCTGCCCCTCCTCTGGCTTAAGCAGAGGGCTCTCCGCTCAACTCCCGCGGACGCTAAATATCTATGCGGACATCAGGCGCGGTCAGCCTTGCTAGGTATCGCGGACGGGGTGGTGGCGGTCTTGGAGCGGCTCGAGGAAACCCTGCACGTGTACCTGGACCTGAGAGCCTCGTGGCGACGCTCAACACGCTTGTGAAGCCCTCGATCATGCCCGTCGCACAAGACTTGACGCGCCGTCTGCGACGCCCCCAGCAGGAGCGCCTCCCCGCCTCGCGTCGCAGACCGAAGCGAGGCGGGTGCCAGCTGGCAGCAGGCATCCCTCCGTGATCGGTGCCTGCTTGTGAAAAGTTTAGTGGACCTTCACACTTAGAGGAAACAGAAGTCGTAACAAAGCTTCCAAGGTGAGCCCCGCCTTGAGCCTTGAACCGCTGATCGCGGTGTGGGGCCATGTCCCTCCGCAGTGGGGCGCTAATGGCAGTGGACGCGTTCGTGCCCGACAAGGCTCTCTCTCCAGACCACCTCCCGCGTCGGCGGTAACGGCAGCTGCAGCGCCATACCCTGCCGTTGTGCTGTCAGTGTCGCCGCAGCGGCATGAGACGCCTTCAGCGTGCACTGCTCCTCATTTACCTACCGAAACAGGTGAGGAGATAATCCTCCTCACCCCCAATCACCACCACCAATACCACCATCATCATCAACAACAAGATCATCAGCATCATCATGCTCATCATCATCAACAGCTGCATCAGCATCAGCATCATCATCATCATCATCATCATCATCATCATCATCATCATCATCATCATGATCATCATGATCATCATCATCATCATCATCATCATCATCATCATCAGCATCATCATCAGCATCATCAGTATCATCATCCTCATCCTCATCCTCATCCTCTACCGCCCCCTCCTCATCATCACCATCGTCGTCACTATCATCATAATCATCACCAGCAGCAGCATCAACACCATCATCATCAGCAACAGCAGCACCACCATCACCATCGCCGTCAGTATCATCACCATCATCAGCAGCATCATCATATTTGTCTGCATCATGATGATCATCACCATCATCATCATCATACACAGCATCATCGGCAGCATTATTACCAGTATGATCAGCATACTCATCATCATCATCATCATCATCATCACCATCACCATCACCATCACCATCACCATTATTATCATCATCATCATCAGCATCATCATCATCATCATGCTCCTTATCCTCCCTTTCCTCCTCAGACTCGCGAAAGCGAGCTGGGGCCATTCGGGCCCGAGGCATGGCCGTGAACGGGGCTGAATGGCCGCCGCGGCATGCAGTCGCGGAGCGCGCTTCTTCCTTTATGCTCTTTCCTCTCTCTTCTCTCTTCTCTCCTCCTTCTCCTCCTCGTCCTCGTCCCCTCGTCCTTCCCTCCCGCTGTGGCCGATGGCCTCAGCTGGACAAAAGCAAATCCTCCTCGTCCATCGTCAGCGTTATCATCATCAGCAGCAACCTCATCATCATCACCATCATCAACAACATCATCACCACCACAATCATCATGATCCATCATACATCATCTTCCCCTTACATCATGACCCACTTCCTTCCGCCTCCGCCTCCGCCTCCTCCTGCTCCGTCCTCTTTTCCCCTAACACCATCCCCCGAGAGGACATCAAGGGCGCTGGACCGTCACCTGATCCGACCCCCATGTGCGGAGGGGGTCCTGGAGCATGCCAAGCTCAGGCGTTTCCGCCGCGTTGGTCCCGTAAGGGGCCTTGAAGTGGGCGACGTCGTAGGACCGCGTCAGCTTGTCAAAAGCCTCCGCAAGGGGGGAAGGGAGGGAGGGAGGGAGGGAGGGAGGGAAGGAGGAGGAGGAGGAAAAGAAGGAGGAGGTGTGTGTTCGACGAGGGGCATGGCAGAAGCGTGCTCCGAGAGTTCTCTGTGCTAAACTCCTATTCAGGAAAATCCTGCTCAACTAGAGAAGAGGACCTGAGACCTGAGCACAGAGCGACAACACAGAGAGGCGAAGGGGAGCACACGAACGTGAGAACATGCATGGGTATAGGCAGACATACGGATGCTACACACAAGCAGAGACGCACGGGCCTGGAAACTCAAGCTAATCTGGAGGACGGCTTTCTCCGCAGCGGATCGGCGTCGGGTGAACTCCGAACTTTTTGCGAAGCTCGAGGAAAAGAAAGTATTATTGGCCCGTGCATTTGCCAAACAAGCTCTTAGGTGCCCCAGCATGGCAGGGCAGTGCTGCTGCGCAAGATCGGAGATCCCCTGCTTGAGCTCGGCGGCGATATCCCGGCTCGCGCTGTCGTCGGTCGGCGCTGCAATGCACTTCCCCACCTGGCGGGGCGGTGGGCGCGGCGAAGAACTCACGTCGAAGGAGACGACGCGCTTCTGCACCTCGATCTCCACGAAGACCGGCCCAAGCGAAGCCTCCGGCATCTGGAAAAAAGGAGCCTCGAGGTTCCACAGAGAAGGCGCGTATAGCGGCTCTGGCTCGCTGACGGGCGGGGCAACCTTTCGCGAGATGGCGGGCAGCCGAGGGGAAAGAGCCAGCGGCGGCTTCGGCGGCAGAACAGCAAGTCGACCAACGCAGCCCCGCTGATCCCCACCGAGAGGGCGAGTGCGGTCAAGAGCACGGTTGTGAACGACGTCAGGTAGCTGAGCTGGGCCCGAGCGGCCAAGCCCGCAGGCTTGCGCCAAGCCGCGGACGTCGGCCGAACGCGGCGCGCGTCCGACTCGGGCCGCATAGCCGAGCCTCCGCACAGCGGCGAGGACACTCGGCCTCGCCTGGCAAGGATCATGCCGGGCGGAAGGGCCTGGTCGCGGTCGCTAAGAGCGGCGCGAGAGCTCGACGCGGCGCGCACGGGCCCGCGCCGCGATGGAGCGAGGGCCTGGCTGGAGAGCACAACTGCCGCAACCCAAAAAGCGCCGCCTGGAAATGTCTCCGACGGCTCGGGCCTTGAGCCAGAATGGCTGCGGAGGGGGAGCGGGAATGAATAGGCGCGAGGGGGCTTCGTCTTGGTCAGCAAGAGCGAATTACACTCCCTCTTCGAAGACGCCATGGATCAGATCAAATACTCCATGACAAACGAAACTGACGCGCACAGCTCGGACATCGCCCCAAGAAGCCGTGAACTTGTCGCTTCCATAGCAGCGCGCGCCCAGGGCGAGGATTTGGAGCTGTGCTCGAAACAGGCACGGGGGTCCGCGTTCTCCAGAATCAACTGCACCATCAGGACTCACGAGCCGCCTGGGCGCGTCGCACTAGGGGTTCTGCATTGTAGCAGAAGGCGCAAGCACGCAACCCTGGAAAGTGGACCGTGGCAGAAATCCGCGCCATGCGGCTGCGCGCATAAGAACACGGCGCCCGCGTAAACTCACCGAATCAGATCGCGGCGATCCCCCGCGACGAATTGACCAACGCAGACATTCAAGATAACTGCGCGCCAGGCACTCTTGCAACGCACGTCGCCTCATTTGCCCCGCCGGTAATTCGAGAAACTGTCGACGCGGCTGCATGGTGCATTTTGCCAAATAAATTCGCATGATTCGATGGCGATTTGTTCCGCGTCACTCTGGGCAGTGGCGCGGGCTCCTTCTTCACGCAGGACCGAGCGGGCGCTTCGCTCATCAGAGGAACGCACATCCCAACGCAAATTTGGCACGGCAGGTATGGCATCAATTTCTACGCAAGACTCAGAAATTATATTTTCATAATCGCATGCCCTCCAACGGTTGGCTGGTATGCGAGGCCACGCAGTGAGTGGACCCGTTCAGGCAGATTCGCTATTGATGAATGAAAATTATGCCCGCGTTCTGCACGTGTCCTGGACGTGTAAATCCGCCGACCCCTTGGGGTTCATCGGCGCGTGACATCATCCCCCTCCCCAAACCCCTCCCCCGGGAGCCCGGTCCGGTCGATTTGGAGAGGGGGGGGTCTGTTCAAATTCCCCTTTTCCCCCGGGGGGGTCATCCGCCCCCGAAAATCCTGCAGAGACTCCTCCGGTGGCCTCGAATTGGCCCCGGGACGCACCACGACGGCTCAAGAGGACCTCCACGTGGCCTTCGGTGGCTCCAAAATTCCCCAATATGGGCTCAAGACAGCCCACGATGCCTCCAAGACGCTCCAAGAGGCCCCGGAGGGGCGCTCCAAGAAGGTCCAAGGCCTCCAAGATGCGTCCCAATATGGTTCCTAGACGCAAAAATTTGCCCATTCCCTCGGTAAAACGTACATTTTTCACAGTTCGCCTTCTGGGTTTTCCGATGCTCCCAGACGGCCCAAGAGGCCCCCAAGACCGCCCCAAGATGGCCCAAGAAGCCTCCAAGAGGGCCCCAAGATAGCCCAAGAGGGCCCCAAGACGGCCCAACAGGCGTCCAAGACGGCCCAAGAGGGCCCCGAAAACGGCCCCAAGAGCGCTCCAGGAGCGCTCCTAGTGGCCTCCAAGAGAGCTCAACATGGTCCCAGACGGTCCAAGAGCGATCAAAGACACCGAAGATGGCCTCAAGACGGCCCCAAGAGGCCCCAAGAGCCATCCAAGATGCGCACCAAGAGGGCCTCTAGACGCAAAAAATTGGCCCGCTCCCTTTGCAAAACGTGTTTTTGTTTTACACAAATTCGCCTCGTGGGCTTTCCGACGCTCCCAGACGGCCCCAGAGGCCCCCAAGACCGCACCAAGACGGTCCAAGAAACCTCCAAAGAGGGCCCCAATACAGCCCAAGAGGGCGCCAAGACAGCTCAAGAGGCGCCGAAGACGGCCCAAGAGCCCGAAGACGGCCCCAAGAGCGCTCCAGGAGCGCTCCAAGTGGCTGCCAAGAGAGCTCAACATGGTCCCACAGGGTCCAAGAGCGATCGAAGACGCCCGATATGGCCTCCAGCTGGCCCAAGACGCCCCCAAGGTGCCTCCAAGATGCGTCCCAAGAGGGTCCCTAAACGCAGAAAAAATCCTCATGTCCTTCGTAAAACGTATAGTTTTCACACATTCGCCTCTTGGGCTTTCCGACGCTCCAAGGCGGCCCAAGAGGCCCCGAAGACCGACCCAAGACGGCCCAAGAGCACCCCAAAACGGCCCCACGACAACCCAAACTGGCCCCCAAGACGGCGCAAAACGCCCCCAAAACGGCCCGAGAAGGCTTCAAGACGGCACCAGGAGGGGCCCAAGAAGGCAACCAAACATATTAAAATCTAGCTTTCCGCCCCCACGAGCCCCAGGGGGGCCCAAGAGCGCCCCGAGAGGCGGCCAGAGGCCCACAAGAGGCGGCCAAGACGCCCCAGGGAGCCCCCAAAAAGCCCCCAGGAGGCCTCCAAAAGACCCCCAGACGCTTCCACATTGCGAGCCGCCAAGCCAACTGCAATGCACTCCGCGCGTGCAGCCCTGCTCTTCCTCGCGACGTGCTCGCAATATTGCTCGGCGCTAATGCGCTACAGCCGCGCGAACTGTTTCGCGCGCGCTGCGAGGGTCAACAGCCTCTGCGCCCGTTTCGACTCATCTGCCACATCTTTCGCGGCGATGCCTCGCTGATCACAGCTTCCGCGCGCTACTCTTGCCCCCTTCGTCTTCCGGCGGTCCTCCACTTGGTTGCGGGTCGAAAGGCCGACCTCCCAGAAGGACACCCCGCGCCCGGGCGCACAGCGCGCAAGGCGCTCGCAAAACACGCCCCAGACCACCTGCATCACGCAAACATTTGGACCCCCTACGTATCTGCCACCACCCGCGCGCGACACCGCACCCTCACACAAGACGCCGCTGGCCAGAAACTCCTGGCCTCGCAACGCTCACAGAAGGGGTCGGCGGATGCGGCGTAAGCCTGTAGAATCCGCGCCCGGAAGTGACGTGCTGAGCGGTAGCGTTTTTCGGCGAACGCCTTAATGCAACGTATCCAATGCATCCGAAGATTCCATAATTGCAACATATTGTATTGTGATACATTATTATGTCTCCCCCCGACCCCCCCCCCGGGAGCTGCGCCGCACCGCCGGACCAAAATGGCACCCCCTTCTGGTGCCCGAAAAACCTACAACAACCTATGAACAAACAACAAGTTCGGCCTCTTAGGCCTCTTGGGGTTCCAAGAGGGCCTCAATGCGGCCCAAGATGGCCCTGAGGCGGCCCAAGACGGCCCCAAGAGGGCACCAAAAGCTCCGAGGCCCAAGAGCGCCCATAACTGCGCCTCCAGAAGCCGAAATCATCGATTTCCCGATGGTTCTTGTAATATTTTAACGTTTTCGTCTTTTTCGACTTTCAAAAATCCACGACGGCCCAAGCAGCTTCCAGAATCGCCCCAGAACAACCCAAAAAGCCCCCAAGAGGGCCCCAAGACGGCCCAAGAGGGCCCCAAAACGATCCAAAGAGGCCCCCAAGACGGTCCAAGAGGCAGCGAAGACGGCCCAAGAGGACCACGAGAGGGCTCCAGAGCGGCCGCGAGAGGCCTCCAAGACAGCCTCCGAGGGGCGAAACGGCGCAAAAGCACCCCAAGACGGCCCAAGACGCCCCCAGGAGGCCCCAAGGGGCTCCCAACAAGCCTCCAATAAGTCCCCCAGAAGCTTCCAGAAGGCCTCCAACAAGCCCCCCCCCAAGGCCACACAGCGACTGGCGTGTAGTGTTATTTCCCCCCCTCTGGGCGAACTGCGGCGCAGCGCCAGCCAGGTGGAAGTTGGTCACTGCGGCGCCCATGATTGGAGCTGGCGATGGAAGGGGAGATGGGGGGGGCGCGTGAAAAGGAGGGAGGGGGGAAAGCCCCCAAATAAGCACCCCAAAAAGCCAAACGAAACTCCCAGGAGGCCTCCAGGAAGCCCCCAAAAGGCTCCCAAGAAGCCCCGCGACGACGTGACTGCGCGCGCTCCGGACGCGCACCCCGCGAAGCGAGAGGAATTTTCAAATGCTCCGATGCGGCAGTCACCCGCAGGCCCCGGCGGGCCCCGCGGGCGAAGCTCACCAGTCCTGGCGCCCCTCGGCGAAAACGCGCGCCGCCCTTGCAGCGCGCAGAGATGGATGAAACCTGGCGAAAGAATCTTCTGACCATCATCTGTCTGTTGAAACCAAAGAAACGTTCACTCTTGCACGGGGCGCCGAGAGCCCCGACTAATTTATTTCGGCGCGGCGCTGGTCGACGCAGCCCTGAGGCCCCCCCCCCCAGCGCGCCCCCTCCGCACCCACTCGCCAAAGCGGCCGCGCCGATGCGACACCTCGGCCCTCCGCGCCCCTGCCCCGCCAACCAGCGCAGCCAGTCTGCCGGCCAGCGCGCCCCCTCGGCGCTCGCGCCGCAAGCCAGCGCGCCCCCTCCGCTCCGACCGCTTTATGTCGGCACGGCGCCAGCCCCACCGGCCAGCGCGCCCCCTCCGCCCCGGCCGCTTTATTTCGGCGCGGCGACGGCCCCGCCAGCCAGCGCGCCCCCTCTCCGCGCCGACCGCTTCATGTCGGCGCGGCGCGGCTCCGCCTGCCAGCGCCCCTCCCCCGCCAACCAGCGCAGCTTCCCCACCAGCCAGCGCGCCCCCTCCGCCCCGACGGCCCCCCCCCGCCCGCCTCGACCCCGGCGCGCCCCCTCCGCCCCGACCGCTGCATTTCGGCGCGGCGCTGGCCCCGCCAGCCAGCGCGCCCCCTCCGCCCTGACTACTTTTTTTCGGCGCGGCACCGCCCCCCCCTCCCGCGCACCCCGCGCAGCCCCCCCCACCGCCTCGACCCCAGCGCGCCCCCTCTGCCCCGACCGCGCCATTGCAGCACGCCGACCCCGCCAGCCAGCGCCCCCCCCCCCCCGCCGGCCACCGCAGCCAGCCCGCCAGCCAGCGCGGCCCCTCCGCCCGACTTTTCATCTCGGCACGGCGCCGCACCCCCCCGCGCAGCCAGCCCCTCCGCCTCGACCCCAGCGCGCCCCCCCGCCCCCGGGCGCCCCATTCCAGCACGGCGCCGGCCCCGCTCGCCAGCGCGCCCCCCCCGCCCCGACCGCTTTATCTCGGATGTGCACTGCCGGCCAGCGCGACCCCTCCGCCGCGATTTTTTAATTTCGGCGCGGCGCCGCCCCCCCCCCCCCACGCACCCCCGCGCAGCCGGCCCCGCCGTCTCGACCCCAGCGCGCCCCCCCCGCCTGGGCCACTATATTTCGGCGCGGCACCGGCCCCGCCAGCTGGCGCGCACCCCAGGCCCCGACTGCGCCACGTCGGCGCGGCGCCGGCCCCGCGGGCCAGCGCGCCCCCGACTGCGTTACGTCGGAACGGCGCCGCCCCCTCCCGCCGCCAGCCAGCGCGCCCCCTCCGCCCCGACTTACCCCCCCACCAACCAGCGCGCCTGCCCCGCCCCGACCGCTTGATTTCGGCGCGGCACCAGCACCGCAAGCCAGCGCGCCCCCCCCGCCCCGACCGCTTTATCCATGCAAGGCATCGCCCCCCCCCCCGCCAACCAGCGCGCCCCCTCCGCCCCGACCGCTCAATTTCGGCACGGCGCCGCCCCCCCCCGCGCCCCCCGCGCGGCCGGCCCCGCCGCCTCGACCCTGGCGCGCCCCCTCCGCCCCGACCGCTTTATTTCGACACGGTACCGGCCCCACCTGCCAGCGCGCCCTCTCCGCCACGACCGCTGCGCGTCGGCGCGGCGCCGGCCCCACCAGTCAGAGCGCCCCCTCCGCCCCGGCAGCCGCGCGTCGATCTCAGCGCGGCACCGCCCAGGCCCTCATTTCGGCGCGGCACCGCCCCCCCCCCCGCGCCCCCCCCCCGCGCAGCCAGCCCTACTCTCGGCACGGTGCCACCCCCATCCCGCCCGCCAAGTCCGGGTCACCAAGCGCGGCCCGCCCGCCAGCCAGAGCGCCCCCCCCGACCATTTCACGTCGGCGCGCCCCCCCCGCTGGCCATGCGGCAGGGGAGATGCGGAAGAGAGCTGCCGCGTTCCTTGGAGGGCGCCCTTTAGCATCGTGCCTCACCATCAGGCAAAGCACGGAATCCTTCATCTTTCCAACGAAAGCGCTCGCGGTGATTGCTGGCGCCCCATGGGGCGCTCGCCAAGATACCAAAGCAGCCGCGCACTTAAATGGCGAGGGCAAAACTTATCCGATCGCCGGGACCGCGAAAGGTTACGTCGAGCACACACGCGCATTTTTGTTGACAGAGAAGCTGCCGTGGCAAGAATTGGCGCCACTGGAGAGACAGACGATGGAGTTTCGGAGCTTGGCATACAGTCATAGATCAGCTTCTGACATGTGGGCGTTTGAATCTGTCGCGGGCGTATTCCGCGGGTTCCCCTTCAGGCTGTTCAGGCTACTCGACGGCCTGCTGAGCCTTGCCATGGAGCCCGTCCCCCATTGCATGCTGGATGAGATTTCACTGGCACTTTTCAGCAGAATCAGAGATGGGCCAGGCGGCGGCGCCCGCAGGACCCTTGCACACCTTCGTCTTCGCGCTCGTCTTCCGAGGCTCGCATCGCGCCCGCTGAGGCCACGCGCGCAGCTGCACGCGAACGTTTCGAATCCATGGGGGCCCAGACCCACCCAGCGGGTTTGGAAGAGCTGCTGGCTGAGTTGACCGTGGACCGCGCCCGCAAGCACGGCGAGCCATTCCAAGCCCAGGTTCGGCGCGAAGAAGACGGGCCCGACCGTGTACATGATGGCGGCCATGGCCCAACTGTCGCGCGCGAGCCCGGCGGCGCATGGCGGCCATTCGTCGGGCGGGGGGGCGCGGGGAAGACGGGGCTGCGGGATATGGCGGAGATTTCGAGGAGATGCCGCCGCCCGCCACCAGTTGAGACGGCAGATCTGCGGCACGGAGGGGCGGGAGCGACAAGAGCTGCCAGCGACCCTGGCCGCGGGCGGGGGCAGCTCCGGCCCCGAGGCCAGGGAAGCGCGCAAGAACCAATTCAAGGCGCCGAGGACTGGAGCTGCACGGCGGGCGGAGACTGCCGCCCAGCCAGCAGCGAGAGCGCGCGATGATGGCGCGGGGTGCGATGCAGCGATTGAGCGGGCACTCGCTAATGGCGATCCAGGGCTCGACTTGGTGAAAGCGCCAGGCAGCCAGGTTCCTCAAGCGCGCTGATGACGAGCGCCTCGCGCGACCCGATGAAGGAGAGGACCGAATCATGAAGAAATGCGCATAAGGAAATTCAATCCAATTTCGGGACGCATGAATTACATGGTCCCACAAGTGGCTCAACTTGCACCCGCCCTTGACGCTGTACCGCGCAGTTCTCAAGTTGTTCTTCGAGTTCTACACGGCGCATCTCTATCCGGCGACACCGGGGTCGGTATATCTGCAGCGAGGGAAGCGAGCAACGTTGCATCATCATTGTACAATAGTTGGCACGAAATGCACAAGCCTATCACGCACGCCGAATGCCAAATAATTCCAGCCAGTACAGCGGCGCCCCCCATTCATCCGTGTTGGCGAGCTGGCATTTGCTTGCGTGGGCCTATGGGGCGGGCAACAGCACGTGTTCGGAAAACGTTGCATGGCCCCCTGAAGCGTTTCGCTAACAAGAAGATGGCTGGGTACGTGCCCACTCGCAACTTCAGCAGGCACTGGTCTGGCTTTAGAATGCTGCGCTACATCGGCGAGGTCGAGAACGGCGCCACCACGCAGATCAACCTCATGGCTTAGGGCGTCAAGACCTATGAGGCAGTTAAGCTCTGCATCCCACGCGCCCCAGGGCGCGAACCAATGAAGCTTTGCGCGCGTTCCGGGTTGCACGTTTGCCTCTTCGTGTGGGTCGCACTTCGGGTTTCGCGGGACGCGCGGAGCCGCTCCCACCCGCCAGTCAATCAGACCCCGTGCATCAATGAGACGCTTTGGCAAAAGCATCCGGATCACTTTTGGACCCGTGCTTGGTGGTGCAACTGCCACTAGTTCTACAAACCCTCCAGGTTACGATGGCGCGCGGCGGAAAAAGGAACGCATCACGACTGTGAGGCACATGCCGCGCAGCTGTCATTTGCGATTTGAGCGCTCTCGCTCGGGGCCAAGAGCTGAGAGGGGAGAGCAAACACACTGGCGCATGGACGAGGGATGGGGGAGAGGAGAGGACGAGAAGGGGGCGGAGGGGAGGGGGAGATAGAAGAGGGAGGGCCAGGGCGAAGGAGTGCAGCATTTGCACCAACTTTCCTTCCTCCAGAGGCCACAGGTGTACCACTGGTTGACTGGCGTGCGTTCGCCGAGCTCGATGCTGGTCGGAGGTTGGAAGCGCACTGGTTTGAGATGTTAGAATGTGCGCGCGTGGTCACATTTCGGCCAGCTGATGTCACCGCGGTTGCGCTCATGCCTGCAGGGGGTGCAGGTGCGTTCTGGGGTGGGAAAAGGGATCGGCAAGGGTGCCCAGACGATGCCCTCGAGGACGCGGAGCCACAGAGCGACCTCGGGCCCGAGGGGAACCAGTCCGACGGCGAGGAGGGCGACGGCCACTCTCAGGGGGACGGGGGTCGGGCCACCCTCCGGGGCTCGGCGGCCGAGCCCGAGACGGAGGGCGAGGTGGCCTCGTGCAGCGCGGATGTCCGGCTGAGTCTACTCGCGCTGCCTCGCGCCCTAAGCGACGCGGGGCGCGAGCCCCCCCTCGCTGCAGAGCGCCGGGGTCAAGCGCGCAAGCGGGCAGTGGCCGAACACCCATGCAGTCGCGATCCACAGGTGGAACCAGTAGGCGCCGTCGCTGCAGCCTCCGACCTGGGCGGTGACATCTTTGGCGACGTGGCACCTGGGGATGGCGGCGGCGCTGGAGGCAGACCTGAGCAGCCCGATGACGCGGTGCCTCGGGACTTCAAGTGCCGCCCCCGGCCCCTGGGCCTGAACCAGAGGCGCCGCCCATGACTCCGCCCCCTCTCCCGCCCCCGCCAGCCCCTCCAGCCAGCGGGCCTCGGTCGGAGCGCGCTGGAAGTGCTGCGAGCTCGGTGGGCGAGCGCACGGCTGCCCATGAGAACGTCCATTTTCAGGGGCTGCACGAGTTCGCATTGCAAGAACGGCACTCTTGAGGCCACGTGCAGAGTGCGCCACGAATCCCCCATCGGGAAAGCATTGCGGGCTTAGTCGCGCAGGCCGGGGAGGCAAATCAGGGCCGCAAGGGCGACCTGTAGGCCTCCTCGCCGCGTGGATTTCGGCCGCCAGGAAATGCAAAGACGATGGGGCCCCACGCAGGGAACCAGTCTTCATAAACTTCGGTCTAGATAAACACGCTCGAAGGGCAGCTCGCCATGAGCTTCGGGCCGTCGGGGGCGACGAGCTTGAAAAGCATGGGCGCGGTCAGCGAAATGGGGGGGATTCTGAGCCTGCACGCGCTGCCCAGGGGAAAATGCGCGGACCGGGGGGGGGCCGAGATGGGGGGGGTTCTGAGCCTGAACGCGCTCCCCTGGGGAAAATGCGCGGACCAGGGGGGGGCGCGGAGGAAGATTGGGAGAGCGAAACGGAGAAGGACAGGGAGGGCAGCTACTTGACGATGAAAGGGGGGCCGTGGGACGGGCGAAGTGAAGAGGAGGGAGAGGGGGGGGGGGGGGGGGCGAGGAAGGGGGGCGAGGAGGAGGAGGAGGAGGAGGAGGAGGAGGAGGAGGAGGAGGAGGAGGAGGAGGGAGGGGGAGGAGAGGGGAGGAGGAGGAGGAGGAGGAGGGAGGAGGGAGGAGGAGGAGGAGGGGGGGAGTAGCAGCAGATGCAGGGCGGCTCACTGATGGAGAGGGTGGGCGCAGCGGCCGGGGGCCGAGGGCGGCGCTCCACCTCGCTGGCCCGTCGCACGGGAGCCCCCTGGACCAGCCGGCCCTGCCGCGCCGTCCACTCGGGCGCCCCCGTGGGGCTCTCGGCTCGTGCCTCGCAGTCCAGCGAGTACAAGGATGAAGAGGAGGCCGACGACGAGGGCGAGGAGGAAAAGGAGGGGGGACGAAGGGGGACGACGAGAATGGAGGGAGGAGGAGGAGGAGGAGGAGGAGGAGGAGGAGGAGGAGGAGGAGGAAGACGACGGAAAGGAGGAGGGGGGAGGATCGGGATGGGGAGGATGAAGAGGAGGAGCGCTCCCTGGACCTCTCCAGCGCCAGCGCCCCCTCCCCCGAGAGCTCACAGAGAGCCCCCCCCAGAGACCCTTCGGACTGCTCTTGGAGAGCCTCGGGCGTCCGAGGGGTGCTCGCGGGAGTGGCCCAGGGATCGCGCGAGCGCCTGGGCTGTGGAGGACTGCTTCCTGGCGCCCCAGAAAGCCCCAGAGAGCCCCCGGAGAGCTCCCAGAGAGCAACCCAGAGAGCCCCCAGAGAGCCCCCAAGGAGCCTCCAGAGAGCCTACAGAGAGCCCCCACCCCCCAGGAGCCCCCAGAGAGCCTCCAGAGAGCCCCCAGAGAGCATCCAGAGAGCATCCAGAGAGCCCCCAGAGAGTCTCCAGGGAGCACCCAGAGAGCCCCCAGAGAGCCTCCAGAGAGCCCTCATAGAGCTCCAGGAGGGCCGAGAGCGCTGCTGGCACGCTCGCTGGCGGGGATCACCTGCAGGGGGGGAAGGGGGGCGCCAATCGAGGCGCGAGCTCCTGCCGCCGCGGGCTCATCCCGCTCATCCGCCTCCTCCTCCTCCCCCATTGTCAATATCACCCACGTTTCATCGAGTTTTCATGTGTGTATGCAGTGTTAGTTGCATTGTTTATTAGCACAGTGTTTGATTATGGTTGGACCGCTGCCGTTTGATGTTCAGGAGCCCCTGAGTCACAGGATAAGGTTGCGTGTTCTTTCCCAGATTATCAAGATAATCAGATCACGTACATCCCGAGACAGACCTAGTGTGCTGCCATCGGTTGAGATTGGTAGCGGAGCCAGAGATCCACACCCATCTCCGGCATCCCCGTCGCCGCCGCCATGCCCGCTGGCGCGACGCCGCCCCGCGGACCGGCGAAGCCGCCAGGACCGCCGCCGGCGAAGCCGCCGGGCACCCCGCCCCCTGCCGCCGCTGCCGCTTCGGCTGCCAGCGGCGTGGACCCTGCTGCCGCGACCACCCGGGTCCCTGGCAGCGAGGGCGACGAGGCAGCCTACGCCGAGGAGTGGGCTGGCTGGACGGGCGGAGGCTGGTGGCGCCAGGAGAGTTCAACCTGGGACGGGGGAAGAGGACTCGATGCTGGCCTGTCTAAGACGGCGCCAAGCTACGAGCTGCTGAAGACCGACGGCTACCGAGTTTTCAGACGAAAGCTAGAGGTCTTCGAGAGGTGCTGCCGCAAGCGCGGCACGACCGCCATCAGCGAGGGAGCGTTTCTGGTCATGAACTCGCTGCAAGGAGAGGCGGCCGAGGCTACGTGGGAGATCGACCTGGACCTGCTAGAGACAGACGAGGCCTTCAGGCCGCTGTTCAAGGTCCTGGACGAGTACTGCAAGTACGACAACCAGACTGAGCTGCCAGCCCGGACGGATCAGTTCCTCGGCAGGTTCGCCCGTCAGGAGAAGGAGTCCATGAAGTTGTACTGCCTACGCCATCAGCGCGACATCAGGAAGCTGAAGGAAGTGGGCATGGAGATTCCAGATATGCTAGCGGGCTGGCACCTCCTCACGAGAGCGGCGATCCCACCGTCAGGCGCCGCCCAGGTTCGGAGTCAATGCGTAGACGGCCTCAGCTGGCAGAAGGTGAAGAAGGCTTTGCTCGACACGTACGGAGCCGAGGGTCTGCCCGACAAGCGCGACACCAAACGAGTGGAGAAGATGCTGCTCGGGCAGAACGCCAAGGACGACGCTCACTACACAAACGACTACGAGTGGGAGCGAGGCCTGAGCTACGAAGACACGTACCTGGAGGAGGAAGAGTATGAAGACGAAGATGAGTACGAATATGAAGACGTAGACGAGGAGGCCGAGATCGCGGAGGAGCTGCCGCAGGATGTCGAGGACGCTCAGCTCGCGTGCGACGAGGCCTACCTGAGTTTCGTGGATGCAAAGAAGCGCGTGGCTGAGATCGCGAAGTCCAGGGGCTTCTACCCGATCGTCGCCGTGGCGCCCGACAACAACTACCGTGAAGCACGACCGGCCCGAGCCCCAGGCAAAGGCAAGGGACGTGGACGCGGCAAAGGTAAAGGCAAAGGCAAGGGATCTAATCAGCCACGACGAGATCCATCAGCGTTCAAGTTCCCGAAGGCCCCGTTCGCCCGCTCGCCGGCTGCATCGAGTGCGGGATCGACCGGGACGGGCTCGACGCAGCAGCACGGCCCGAGGTTCAAGAGGTTCCGTCACGGCGGGTTCACCAGGACGGAGACCGAGTCAGGCGATATGGTCGAGGACGTCGAGACGTTGGAGTACGCGAATTCGACCGAGGAGGTGTTCCTGCTGACAGTCGGCAAGGGCATCAGCGACGGAGGCGCAACGCGGCCCGTCATGGGCGACGAGGTCTGGGCGCAGTGGGAAGAGCTGCTGCGCGTGAAGCAGTTGCTGCACGAGGTCAAGTATGAGAAGAGTGATCGACGGTTCAGGTTCGGAGACGGTAAGACGCTGGAGGCAAAGAAGGCAGTGACGTTGTCGGTGTGGCCGTTCGGAATCAAGAAGCAAGTCACCATCCACCTCGTCGAGGGGTGGGCGCCGCTGCTCATCGCCAGGCCCTGCATGGAGGAGTGGGGTCTCATTCAGGACTATCGAGCAGGAACGTTCATGATGAAGGACCTTCCCAACAAAGGTTGGATGAAGTCCGAGCGTGATGAGAAAGGCCACTTCATCATTGACTTGTTGGGCAGCGCCGGGAAGGAGGCAGACGACGCCATGAACGAGGGCGCTCCCACGGACGGCGAGGAGAGCAGCGACGACTCGACGGACAAGGACTCGGAGGGGAGCTCGGTGGAGGGAGAGACCGACGATGGCAGCGACTCGTCGGTGCCCGACGCCGATGCCTACTACCTCGAGACCGTCCCGGAGTTCTACGACATCGGTAGCGACGACGAGGCGCTGACGACCGAGGGGTTCTCAGACATGGACGCGGACACCTGCTCAGACCTGATCTTGGCCCTGGAGCAAGCGGAGACCGACATGAAGGATACGCTCAGAGGACCCCGCGAACGCGTGGTCTGGGAGGTCTTCGTGGACCAAGGGGCTTTGTCGGAGGAGCTGCTGGAGTTCCCGCAGGTCAAGGTGATCCAGTTCAGGCTGGCTGACGGCTGGGACTTTTCCAAGCTCAGCGTGATTCGTAGCTTCCTGAGTAAGATCGATGAGGAGAAGCCCGATGACATCTTCTTCGCACCAACATGTCAATGAGAAGCTGTCGGAGGAACACGCGAAGGAGATCAACCTCACCAGACAGAGAGAGGAAAAGACGTTCCTCAAGATGGTTCGGGATTCTTTTGTGAAGCAGCAAAACGGTGGACGTCATGCGTATGTAGAAGGCCCATGGCAAGGGCTACACTGGCAGACCAAGACCTGGCAGAAGCTACCTGGATTCCACTGCCGGCTCGACCAGTGCAGGCTGGGCGCGAACTTCGAGATCAAGGGTGAGTTCATGCCGTACAAGAAGCCCATGCGACTCCAGTCCACGAACAAGGAGTTTGTTCACCACATGAACATGAAATGCAGCTGCACCGAGGAGCACGTGGTCTTACGCGGCAAGCTTGCCCAGCAGGCTCAGAACTACCCGAGACCGATGGCGCGAAGGATGGCCTACTTGATCGCCTATCAGGGCATGGCCGACGACATTGAGGATATCAACACCGCCGAGGAGGTCTCCAAGGACATCGACGCCATCGAGTACACCGACGTGATGCAGGAGCTGATGAAGCGTTTCAATGTGTCGACGATCAGGGCGGTCAAGCGCGCTCACATCAGCCTGGGCCACCCCTCCAACGCGGCGCTGGCGACCGCCATGAAGCACGCGAAGGCCCCGGCCGAGTGGCTTCAGTGCGCCAAGCTCTTCCAGTGTGAAGTTTGCCTGAGCAGGCAACGACCTCGAGCAGTGCGCGTAGCTGTACTGCCGAAAGCTAAACGGTTCAACGAGGTCGTGAACACCGACGTCTACTACGCCACCTGGAAGAACAAGGAGCGACAAATCTTGGCTATGATGGATGAGGTCACGCGCTACGAAGTGGATTACCCGATCGCGAAGGAGACTGTCAAGAAGGAGGTGAAGCTGTTTCAGAAATTGTGGATCAGCTGGGCTGGCAAGCCCGACACCATGAGGATGGACATGGCAGGCTCGCACACGTCAAGAAAGATGCACCAGTGGATGAGCAAGCACAACATCACCCTCGACCTGATCCCGGAGGGCGCGCACCACAAGCTCGAACTCATGGAGCGCAACCATGCGGTCAGGAGGGGGCAGCTCAGCAAGTACCATCTGCAATTTCCCGACGACTCGCTCAAAACCGCGCTCAGGATGACCGCCAGCCAGCGGAACATCTTACGCGACGTGCACGGGTATTCGCCCGCGACGCTGGTGCTGGGCACACAGCCCAAGGTGCCTGGCGCGTTGTGCGACGAGGACTTCGGCCTGGCGGAGCAGGCCGCGCTGGTCGATCCCAAGAGCGAGGTGCACGAGATGATGGTCAGGCGCGCTGCGGCGGGGACGGCTTTCATCGAGGCCAACTGCTCTCGCGCCGTGCGAGCTGCGCTGTTGGCGCGCAGCAGGCCGACGCGCCGCGAGTACCAGATCGGCGAGTCGGTCTACTTCTGGCGACCCGAGATGTCGACGGGCCTGGAGAAGCGCCACTGGCATGGCCCGGCGCTGGTGGTGGCGGAGGAGTCGAAGGTCAACGAGGACGACGTGATGCACACGTCCGTGGTGTGGGTCACGCACGGGTGCACGATCTACCGATGCACGGTGGAGCAGCTCCCTCCCGAGCTGTCCAGTGAGACCCGAGAGCGAGAAGGACGACGCGAGGATCCCGACAGCCCACTCAGCACCATCGAGAAGCTGAGGAGGGCGCTCACGCGGACCAAGGGAACCTGCAGCTTCAGTGGCCTCGCCGATGGGGGGCCAGCGGCCCCAGTACGACGACGCCCTGGACGACATGGGCGCGCAGCAGCCCGGCGCCCAGGGACAACGCGATGGAGATCGAGTTGGACAAGAACGAGAGGAGCCGAGTGGAGCGGCTGCCACGGCAACTCCCGAGGCCCACCAGCCAGCCGAGGCTGGCGAGGAGGCGGCTCCAGACCCCGCACCTGCGGGGGCCAGCGCTGCGCGAGAGCGTGGCAACGCTGCGAGGGAGCCGAGTAGAGTCCACATCGAGGCGATGGCCAAGAGGAGCATCGAGGAGGCCGAGAAGCTGGACGGCATCCCCTTGGCAAAACGCGCCCGCATGTCGTGGGCCAGGCTCGCGCCGCAGCAGGAGGAGTGCTGTCTCATCGAGGAGGTGGACGACGAGATGATGTTGTTGGAGGAATCCACCGAGACAATCTACATGCTGGCTTTCAAGAGGAAAGTCTCCACCATCGTGGAGGGGAGGCTCACACCCGAGGAGCGGGAGCAGTTCTACGCAGCCAAGCTGGAGGCCCTCGAGGTGTTCAACAAGAACGACGGCTGGGAACCCATCGACGAGGCGGAGGTGGACCAAGCGGCGCGTTGCCCGTTACGCTTCCTGCTGAAGTGGAAGGTGAAGGACGGGCAGCGAGTGGCCAACGCGGGAGTGCTCTACCAGGGTTTCAAGCACCGCGACGTGGCCGAGGGCCAGCTCGACAAGGAGGCGCCCACTTTGAGCAGGCTTGGCCGACATACGGTCATGCTGTGGGCAGCCTTGAGGAAGTGGAGGCTGTTCGCTGCGGATGTGAAGTCCGCGTTCCTGCAGGCCGAGGACGCCAGTGCTCACGGCATCAAGCTGTACGCGAGCCTGACGAAGGAGATGAGGGACATGCTTGTACACCAGATCGGCCTGAAGCCAGGACAGTTGCTCAAGATGATCAAGCCGTGCTTTGGGGACCCGCGGTCACCCAAGCTCTGGCACTACCGCTCCGACGAAGTCGCGAGGGAGATCGGGTTCAAGAACAGCTGGCTCGAGGATTGCTTGCTGCTGTCCTTGCGGGCCGCGCGACCCTCGGACGACCCGTTCGACGCGTGTAGCTTCGACGGCCAGACGTTCGTGGTGGACGGGCTGATCGGCAAGCACGTGGACGACTTCATCGGCTGCGGCGAGAACGTGAGTTGCGAGGATGACCTGCACGCCAAGCTGGACGACACCGAGTGCTGCCAGGCGCGGCTGGGCATGCTCAACGAGAAGTTCAAGTTCGGCAAGTGGGAGTTCGGGCCGAGCCTAGTCTTCACCGGCGGCGAGGTGGAGCAGTCCCTGAGCACCCACGCGATCACCATCAAGTTCGAGAAGTACCTGCACGCGGTGAAGCCCATCACCGTGGAGAAGCACGGGCGGGCAGATCCCACCAGTGCGCTGTCGCCGAAGGAGCTCACCAGTTTCAGGACCCTGAACGGCCAGCTGCAGTGGCCGGCAGCCCAGGGGGTTATCATTGCGGCGGCGACCGTATCGTTCAAAGCCGCAGCGACTGGACATGCGACGGTGCAAGACTTGCTGGACGCGAACAAAGATCTACGGCTCCTGAAGGCCAACGCGGACATGGGACTGTACTTCGGCTTCGACAGGCCGTAAAGTGAGTTACGCGTTGGAGGCTACTCAAATGCTAGCTGGTAAGTTCCCAAGGAGGCTATCAGATCTTCGTCGGACCCGAGGACGAGCTCAACGCCGGCACCCCGACACCGTTCGTGGCCATGGAGTGGGCCTCGAAGAAACTGGTGCGGTTGTGCAGGAGCTCGCTGTCCGCCGAGGCACAAGCCGCGGCGACGGGAGCCGACTCGCTGATGTGGGTGAAGGTCTTTTTGGCCCTGAGTCTGAGGCCCGACCTCGGACATGACGCCGCCATGACATCCCTCGGAAAGTCACCGTTCATCACGGACGCGAAGTGCCTCTACGACGCCTCGCGGTCAGCTACGGCGGGGTTGGGCATCGCAGAGAAGAGGACGGCCATCGAGGTGAAGATCGTGAACGAGCAGCTGGCGGAGGTCAACGCTAGGTGGAAGTGGGTGAACACCCAGCAGCATATGGCGGACGGACTCACCATACTTTCGGCGCGCCAGATGATGGCGGATGTCTTACGCCGTGGAGTTCATGCCTTGCGCTACGACCCCGACTTCGTGGCCGGCAAGAAGCCCACCAAGCGCGCGATGGAGCAACGCGAGAAGGAGCTGGACCAGGCAGGAGAAGAGTTGCTCGACACCTTCGAGGAAGAGCCCGTGGCGAAGGCGAAGGCTAAGGCCAGGACGCGCCATTTTGGCGCGAGTGGAGCTCGTTTGGCAGCTACGTTGGCGGCTACGAGGGCGACTGGCTCTGGAGCTGAGGTGGTGCAGTATGCGCCCAGCGGCGTCGAGCTGTTCCACCCGCCGACCAACGACGGCTGGGACAACCTGCTGGTGAGGCTGGCCATGTTCGGATTCATGATGGCGATGCTCTTGGCTTTCTGCTGTGGATTATTGGTCGGCACCCGCGCGCCCCAGCGCGCTCCTTTTCTCTCCTGCCAGCCGAGGTCGGCTGGTTTGAGCAGTTATACAGCTGCAGAAACGCAGCATCAGTTCACGTGGACAGTTCATTGCATGCAATCTAAGTTATGTTCTAATTGAGTATGATGCGGAGAGGAGCATATTTACCCCCCCCGCGGCGGGCCGCGTAGAGCCCATCCAGCCACAGCACCCCCGGCCTGTACATGTGCACAACCACCGGAGCCAACCCGAAAAAATGCTTTTACTGCTCAGCGGTGGCTGCCAGGGGGCCAAGGGCCGAAGAGGCTCGACGTTTCCTACCATAGATATAAATAGTTTCTCTCCGCTGGACCGGCTTGGCCGACCAGTAGAGAGGTCCGCGCCCAGCACGCTTAGCGCGCGGGTAAAGTGTTTGGTGTGCGCATGCCGCGGACGGAGTCACGCGGGCCGCGCTCAGTTGAGGTCCCCCCACGGATTCCACGAACTCTCTCGCCTTGGCGGCGCCAGAGGCGGCGGTTTGAAGTCGCCGATCCTCCCGACTGTACGTCCATGCCACGAGGCGTGCGAGACCGCCCCCTCTCTCTGTCATTATTTCCAACCTGTGCCGCCTCTCTCGGCGGGAAATGACGATTATGCTCCCACTTTGACAGCCAGGTCCAGTAAGGCAAATTGTACCATTCATCATTATTAAGCCACGCGATCCTGTTCCGATGGAGGCGATATCCAACAGGGATTCCATTCACGTGGGTGGGGTAGGACTGGTCAGGGTCGTATGCGGAGCCGTGTCCTGCGGCGCTGCTGGCAGCATCCGAGGCAGCGCCTGCGGCGGCGCCCGCCGCCGCGGGCAGCGCAAGGCCGGCGGCGTCATCGGCGGCCGCGACAGAGGCATCATCCATGGCTGCATCGCGCGCGCGTCGCAAATCCGACCGATCCCTCGTGTTGGGATCTAGTAGGTTAGCGTCTCTGGTCGGCGCGGCTGAGCCGGCGACAGAACGTGGGGAACCAGTGGCCTCCTCAGACGCCTGAGCATCTGAGATGCCAGGTCGAAGAGACGGCGTGCGAGACAAAGGTCTTGCCTCTGGTCCAGCAGGCACACGTGGCCCCACGATCTCGGCTTCGCCGTCGTGCTCAGGGTCATTATCCCTGCCGTTCATAAATTGCAATATAGTTCTGGCAGCAGTTGCTGCAGCGACACCATATAGTCCGCATGCAGTGCGGAAAGGGCAATTTTCCTTGTCCTGAAGATCGGTACCGGGGTCAGGATACTTATCCTGTAGCCAAGTTATGGCTTCTTGTATTATAGCACCGTGGCGACGGACGTCACTCTGCACTTTCCTGCCCATCTTGTGGGCCCATGTTTCTATAATGTCGTCCGTCTCAACAGCCGCGCGAATTCGGCAGTCCAACGCATATGCGTCGGTTCGCTTCTTTGATTCAATTTCATCCGTGCCCATCATTTCGCGGCGAATGATTCGCCCCGGGTAACCAATAATGTGGTCCTCCGATATGAAATAGCTGATTATCTCACGAATAATTGCGAAAATCCTTATGGGTCGAAGGCCCAGTTTCATGTTTTGTGTTGTTACTAACCAATTGTCATCCACTATTTTCTTGATGATCGCCGGGATCGCATAGTCTGCCGTTCCAGTCAGGGTAACCCTGTCGGGTGTAGTAGGGTTTATTCCCGTGTGTTCAATTATGTAATGAGCGGCAACCTCTCGAACTTCGTCCCCGAACAATCATATTTTAATCAAACGGTCCTCATGATGAAAGTACACGTGTCCCCCAGGTTCGTCAAGCGTGAGGAGTCCGTCAGTTATCGACGCGGCCTTAGGCCCGCTGATTACTTTGAGGTCCAGATTCATTTGTGTCTGCTCCCGTGCCCTCGCGGCTGAGCCGGAGGCATGTCGCAACATGGGAACTATAAGACGATGGTCCCGACACATGCCGACCCGTCTTGCAACGGAGTGAGAACTGCGAGTCGGTCACGCTGTAAAATTGTTCTCCCAGGCGACCGGTAACCTCGCAGGAGGGTTGTCGTTGTTGGCGTTGTTTCCAGTATCTTCAGGAAATACGCCGAACCATGACAATGTCAAACTGTATGCCATCATCTACTGTGGCAAGTGTAGGAACAAAGAGGTTCGCTCTCCTCATGTTGTTGAACCATTGTGCCCAGCCAATCCTACGTGTGATCAAGTCAATTGGTTCATCAGCCCATTGAAATGCTTGTAGTGCTGGGCAAGATCTGGGGCGAGCGTACTGATCAAAACCAGTCGCCCACAATTTTGGCCACCATTTGTTACTAGGCGGGGTTCGCCTGTGTACATTTGCGGCCGAAATTTCTAGCCACGATATAAATCTCTTGACCAAAAACCTGAATTATTCAAAGGAAGGAGCATGTCGCGCCGGAGGCTGAGCCTCGGCGTTCTCTGGGATCCAAGCTGGAAAGTTCCCCTGCTGACTGTTGCCAAATATTGTGCCAGCAACCGCCATTGTGGCAAGGCTGGTTTCCCATTTTCGCTCCTGCTGATTGTTGTTGGCGAAATTTTTCGCAACGTTAGCAGAAGCTCCCCCTTGTCTCCTTATCCGCGCCTCCATGTATACACGACGATCCCATGACAGAGATCCTTCGTCCTCCACAATTATCCAAATACCATGTGCCTCAAGGGATTGCGGGATAGTTTTGTACTTCCATGTCTGGGTCATGTAATCATGCGAGACCCTATATTTATATCGGATTGGGCAATTACAGACGGGACAGTTGGCAAAACCCGTCCTCACCCAGTGGCAACGGAAGCAAAGGAACCTCCCATCGTCATCCCACGGGGTAGATATAATTCGATCTTAAATCGAGGTATCCAATCTTGATTCGCGGTCCCAAATAATAATCAGTCTCTCGTCTGTATTAACCCAAGCAATTATCGACGCGTTGTCGAAGATGACCTCGTGCGAAGAAAATTCGCGGTCAAAGAGCACCGTCCAGCGCATCTGATTCATCTGCCTCACGAGCGAGACGGCTTTGTCGATGTCTGTGAATCTCGGTACCTCCCGGGACATCAATGTCCCGTCTGGACATACTCTGTACGAGAAGCGGGTGAGTACTCTGCCGGTGAAAACCAGGATAATATCCCATTGCTCATGATGCTTGAGGTTGGAGAGACATGGCCAGAGGTGGCGTATGTCTTCCAAGTTCAAGGTACCCACCTTCGGCGGCTCCCCATTCCGAGCCTGGTTGCCCATAGATGCTACGGTTTTATGGTGGGCGCTTGTCCATATCTCCTTTGGCTTAGCCACGGAGGAAAATCCGAGGGGACAGGCATGGTTGGGCAATTGTGTGCCGGAAGCAAACGCAATAAATCGCAATCTGCGGCATGACACAGCCCAGAACTGCCCTTTGGAAAGCAAGCATTTCCACTCGTAGACTCCAAATATGCCTGTAGGCTCGTGGTATGTGGAAGAGATCCGCGACTCCTGACTTGGCCAGGGTCGCGCGGGACATGCGTTCTTTCAGTCGAAGCGGTAAACGTTGAATGTCCCTGACATGCCCTATAGAATATCGGCGTGGGCATCTCTCTTCCATTGATCTCTTGTAGAGATATTTTATTGTGTTTGCCCCACAGAGCGTGGATTAGTGCCCCAGCAATATTGGGGCTGTCTTTGGGGGAAATCCCCAGAACATCGATTGTCCCTGCCGGCAACACAGCTAAGCTGTGTGCAGCCAAGGCGTACGACTGGAAAGTAAAACCGTCATCATATCACTTCTGCACCAGGTCCCCAAAATAGACCCAGCCTCCTGACGATCTAGCATAGTCCGAACAGTGCCTCGCGATGTATACGGCACATTGGCCTATTATTTTGGCCAAATCATCCGCTCGGAAACTCAGGCCACTCCAGGTGTCCGAACTGCCTAAGGCAGCCGGGTTTTCACCGTCATCTTCTCCAACTATAAGTGGCCGCAAACACGCATAGGCGCCTGGAGAAAATCCATCAGGACAATCATCGGAATGAAATTCGGCTCTCATATAATCCCTTGCATACGCGAAAGGTCCGTCGTCTTGATTGAGACCTGCCAATATTGCAAAGATTGGATATTCCACAAATTCTGCCATGCATCTAAGCGTACTTCCCGATTGTGCACGGATGGCTTCGACGCTAGGTGGCACAGGGCCCGTAATATGGGCGTCCTGGAGCATCTGCTTTAGAGGTCCAGGCGTAGCCTGAAGTATGCGATGGCGTTCATCTGTTGTCACATACAATCGTTTCTCTTTAAATTCAGCAGCGTGCCCCACCGTTACATCTCGGTCCCCATCGCAAGGGCCCCTGTACTGCGGCCGCCCCTGCCTTTTATCTGGAGTAGGCGGAAGGCACAATCTTCGGAACATATTCGTAGACGCCGGTCCACGTGGAAAAGTCCCATCATCCATTGACTCCAGAAATTGGGGATCTTTCTCGCGCGGATACTTTGAGCAAGAGTCCTCCGATTCTAAGTCCATTTCTTGTACTTCCGGGTGGCCTGAGGCCCCCGGTGGCGACGGGGCTCGGCCTTTAGGAACGTGTTTTGTCCCATCATCGTGAATGTGTGATGCCCCCTCGTCCGACGGCACTTGTGTCGGACTCGATTGCTCATCTTGTGCATCACGGCGGCTCTCTTGTTCCGCTCCGGCTGAGCCGGGCGGATGGGCAGGGGGAGTAGGCACTCTGACCATGCTCCCAGAACCTTCTGCCTTTTTACGTCGTGGCCATCGAGGTCCGCCCGCTATCATCGGAACGCGCGCAAAATCTCTGTCTACCTTCAAAATTTGTTCGACGATAGCATTGGCAAAGTCATTCCACGCGGGGGAATCTGTGTTTAGCTGCTCCAGCTCGTCTGGTATACTTATTTCGTTAATGCTTTTCGCTGCCCCGATGTACGATGCAGCAGCAACTCTGAACCTTTTCATCAGAGCAGTGTTGTCCTGGGCGTCATCTGCTCTCGATTGTAGCCCTCGCAAGTGGTAAAAGAAGTCTTTTTCCCCACATCCAAAGTGGGGTTCTTGTTCCCCACATCCAAAGTGGGGTTCTTGTTTTCTCTGCACACCCCCGCGCAGGAGAGAGATCTCACTCACCCCCTCTTCTCCTCGCACTCATTCACACACACACATCATCATCACTCGCACTCTCTCACACGCTCACGAACATCATCGTCATCATCGGTATCGGCATCATCCTCATTCAAACATCATCATCGCCACCACCACCCACAATCAATCATCATCCTCTTCACCACTCATCTTCACCACCACTCATCATCCTCATCCTCATCATCGTTGAGTAAAGTGTGAGGAAGTCTCAGGCGGGAGCCCCCTCCCTATGGGGCCCGCAGATCATGTTGGTAATCCGAGCGGGTCATCGGAACCCTGTAACTGTCGTCACTTTTGGGCTCCCCAGGCCTGAAAATGGAGGAAGTCTCAGGCGGGAGCCTCGTCTGTGAGTGAATTGGGAGGAAGTCTCAGGCGGGAGCTCCCTCCCTATGGGGCCCGCAGATTATGTTGGTAATCCGAGCGGGTCATCGGAACCCTGTAACTGTCGTCACTTTTGGGCTCCTCAAGCCTGAATATGGAGGAAGTCTCAGGCGGGAGCCTCGTCTGTGAGTGAATTCTGAGGAAGGCTCAAGCGGGAGCCCCCTCCCTATGGGGCCCGCAGATCATGTTGGTAATCCGAGCGGGTCATCGGAACCCTGTAACTGTCGTCACTTTTGGGCTCGTCAAGCCTGAATTTGGAGGAAGTCTCTGGCGGGAGCCTCGTCTTTGAGTGAATTGTGAGGAAGTCTCAGGCGGGAGCCCCCTCCCTATGGGGCCCGCAGATCATGTTGGTAATCCGAGCGGGTCATCGGAACCCTGTAACTGTCGTCACTTTTGGGCTCCTCAAGCCTGAATATGGAGGAAGTCTCAGGCGGGAGCCTCGTCTGTGAGTGAACTGCGAGGAAGTCTCAGGCGGGAGCCCCCTCCTTATGGGGCCCGCAGATCATGTTGGTAATCCGAGCGGGTCATCGGAACCCTGTAAGTGTCGTCACTTTTGGGCTCATCAAGCCTGAATTTGGAGGAAGTCTATGGCGGGAGCCTCGTCTTTGAGTGAATTGTGAAGAAGTCTCAGGCGGGAGCACCCTCCCTATGGGGCCCGCAGATCATGTTGGTAATCCGAGCGGGTCATCGGAACCCTGTAACTGTCGTCACTTTTGGGCTCCTCAAGCCTGAATATGGAGGAAGTCTCAGGCGGGAGCCTCGTCTGTGAGTGAACTGCGAGGAAGTCTCAGGCGGGAGCCCCCTCCCTATGGGGCCCGCAGATCATGTTGGTAATCCGAGCAGGTCATCCAAAACCTGTAACTGTCGTCAATGTTGGGTTCTCGCGCTGCCAGAACGCAGTTCCCAGGCCACACTTTGGATGCAACAAGGAAGTTTTTGGGCTCCTCAGGTCGCCGAGGTGCTGCGACAGGGCGCCGAAGGCGCCGACGACGACGGCCAGGCCGAGGCGCGGGCGCGGAGCTTGCTGATGTTCAGGCCCAGCGAAAGGGAGTTCACATGGCAGAGCTCGGGGGCGCACAGCGTGCGCCGCTCGGGGTTCACCCTGACGCACGCGTCCTACCTGACCTCCACGCTGTCGCAGGGCCAGACGCTGCGCAAGGGCGTCACCATCGACTGCGCGAGAGACGAGGACGCTGGCCGCACGGGCATGTCGGACGAGCAGTGGTGGCTGCACCTCTACGTCATGTTCTCCCGCGCCACGTGCATGCGGAACATGCTGATCCTGCGGCCGCCGCCGCGAGAGTTCCTGGAGTGCGGGCCGCCGGCGTCCCTGCGGAAGGCGCTCCTGGAGTTCGACAAGAGAACGGTTTTGTCCAGGGCGGAGGCGAAGCAGCTCGCGGCAGAGCTGGGCTTCGTGCTGCCTTCCGCCTGAGCGCGGCTGCGCCTCGCTCGAAGCCCGCGGGGTTGTCCCAACGGCTTGGTCTTGCGCGCCAACGGCTCGCGGGGTTGTCCCGACAGCCTGGCCCGCGGGGTTGTCCCAACGGCTGCGCGACGTGACCTGTAGAGAACGCGCCTGTGCTGGCCGTGGCGGCGACGGCGCCGAGGAACATCGACATGCGCGCTCATGCAACAGGAAGGGGAGGAGGTGGCGGGGCGCGGAACAAACAGGGGGGCGAGGATGGGGACAACGTAAGGAGTGGAAGGGGGGCCCGCGCCAAGGCGAGAGGAAATATACGCAGAAGAGACAGCCAGGACGCCTCACCAACCACGAGGACGACGGTGATGGCTTTTTCCAGATTCGCCCAGAGGATTCTTATGTGGGGTTCTTCCGTCGGAGTAATTTTCTCTGGACACCCCGCGCAGGAACAGGAACACACACACACACTCACACTCACTCACACTCTCTCATCATCAACCTCATCAGCATCATCGATGATGCTCTCTCACATGCTTAGTCACTCACATACTCTCATCATCATCATCACTCGCACTCTCTCACACGCTCACGAACATCATCATCATCATCATCATCATCGGCATCGGCATCATCCTCATTCAAACATCATCATCGCCACCACCACTCACAATCAATCATCATCCTCTTCACCACTCATCTTCACCACCACTCATCATCCTCATCCTCATCATCGTTGAGTAAATTGTGAGGAAGTCTCAGGCGGGAGCCCCCTCCCTATGGGGCCCGCAGATCATGTTGGTAATCCGAGCGGGTCATCGGAACCCTGAACTGTCGTCACTTTTGGGCTCGTCAAGCCTGAATTTGGAGGAAGTCTCAGGCGGGAGCCTCGTCTGTGAGTGAATTGCGAGGAAGTCTCAGGCGGGAGCTCCCTCCCTATGGGGCCCGCAGATCATGTTGGCAATCCGAGCGGGTCATCGGAACCCTGTAACTGTCGTCACTTTTGGGCTCCTCAAGCTTGAATTTGGAGGAAGTCTCAGGCGGGAGCCTCGTCTGTGAGTGAATTCTGAGGAAGGCTCAGGCGGGAGCCCCCTCCCTATGGGGCCCGCAGATCATGTTGGTAATCCGAGCGGGTCATCGGAACCCTGTAACTGTCGTCACTTTTGGGCTCGTCAAGCCTGAATTTGGAGGAAGTCTCAGGCGGGAGCCTCGTCTCTGAGTGAATTGTGAGGAAGTCTCAGGCGGGAGCCCCTCCCTATGGGGCCCGCAGATCATGTTGGTAATCCGAGCGGGTCATCGGAACCCTGTAACTGTCGTCACTTTTGGGCTCCTCAAGCCTGAATTTGGAGGAAGTCTCAGGCGGGAGCCTCGTCTGTGAGTGAACTGCGAGGAAGTCTCAGGCGGGAGCCCCCTCCCTATGGGGCCCGCAGATCATGTTGGTAATCCGAGCGGGTCATCCAAAACCTGTAACTGTCGTCAATTTTGGGTTCTCGCGCTGCCAGAACGCAGCTCCCAGGCCACATTTTGGACGCAACAAGGAAGTTTTTGGGCTCCTCAGGTCGCCGAGGTGCTGCGACAGGGCGCCGAAGGCGCCGACGACGACGGCCAGGCCGAGGCGCGGGCGCGGAGCTTGCTGATGTTCAGGCCCAGCGAAAGGGAGTTCACATGGCAGAGCTCGGGGGCGCACAGCGTGCGCCGCTCGGGGTTCACCCTGACGCACGCGTCCTACCTGACCTCCACGCTGTCGCAGGGCCAGACGCTGCGCAAGGGCGTCACCATCGACTGCGCGAGAGACGAGGACGCTGGCCGCACGGGCATGTCGGACGAGCAGTGGTGGCTGCACCTCTACGTCATGTTCTCCCGCGCCACGCGCATGCGGAACATGCTGATCCTGCGGCCGCCGCCGCGAGAGTTCCTGGAGCGCGGGCCGCCGGCGCCCCTGCGGAAGGCGCTCCTGGAGTTCGACAAGAGAGCGGTTTTGTCCAGGGCGGAGGCGAAGCAGCTCGCGGCAGAGCTGGGCTTCGTGCTGCCTTCCGCCTGAGCGCGGCTGCGCCTCGCTCGAAGCCCGCGGGGTTGCCCCAACGGCTTGGTCTTGCGCGCCAACGGCTCGCGGGGTTGCCCCGACAGCCTGGCCCGCGGGGTTGCCCCAACGGCTGCGCGACGTGACCAGTAGAGAACGCGCCTGTGCTGGCCGTGGCGGCGACGGCGCCGAGGAACATCGACATGCGCGCTCATGCAACAGGAAGGGGAGGAGGTGGCGGGGCGCGGAACAAACAGGGGGGCGAGGATGGGGACAACGCAAGGAGTGGAAGGGGGGCCCGCGCCAAGGCGAGAGGAAATATACGCAGAAGAGACAGCCAGGACGCCTCACCAACCACGAGGACGACGGTGATGGCTTTTTTCCACATTCGCCCAGAGGATTCTTATGTGGGGTTCTTCCGTCGGAGTAATTTTCATTTCCCAACACTGAACTAGACACGAGACATCACGACGCGACACATTTCCCCCCGTGGGTATTCAGAATGCAAACACGAGACATCTTTAATTGTCATTATGATGGTAGTAAAATCAGCATCTCCTTCCAAATCAGGCGAATGCAGAAATTAATGACCCCCGTCCGAGTGAGCCGTGGGGCGAACGTCGCACTTGTTCGGTGCATCGTCGTTTCCATCTCTTTCAGGAACATCAGCATCGTCAGAGGCCGCCTTCGCCTCTGTAGGTGTAGCATGCGCAGACCGGGATCGTTCACCCGCGGGACCGCCGTCGCCACGAGGCGGGTCGCCCCAGTGTCTGGTCCAACTGGGTGCCTGCTTGGAAGGTGCTTGCTTAGAGCAAAGCTCATTTTTCTGAGGGCTCCGAGTAACAGACGAGGAGCCAGAAACGTTGGTCCCGGCGAATATACTCAATTCTGACGGAGGATCAGGAACGCTCGGCCTCCAAGGTCTGCTACCAACTGCATCTGAGCCACTCGACTTAGCCGGTGGCTGGGCAGTCATAGAAGTAGCGGGATCTCCATCATGCCGAGGCATCTTCGCTGGCGGTTGACCTAAGTTCTCCGGCCTGGGATCGGCCCTCGGGGGAGGAGCCGTTTTGGTAGAAACCTCTTTCGCAGGTGGAGCATGCGTCTGCCTAGTAACATTCGGCCGTTGTTCCGGAGGACTCGACGGAGTACGAATCGCTGACGGGGCCTTCTCGGCAGGAATCTCTTTCGGTCCACCAGGGGGGGGAGGAGCAGGGGGCCGACTAGCAGCCCTCGGGGGCGGTGCCTTGTAGGCCCTCTCGGGCTTCGCAAGCGCCCTTCCAAGATCAAAGAAGTCCTTTTTATCAATTGAAAACGGAATGCCGGGCGGCTTAGCCGCCGGCAGCTCCTTCTCGCTGCTCGACCAACTGAACTGATCTATCCGAGGCCTCGTCCCTATGTACGGGGTGAATCTTGGTCAGCCTGACTCCTTTGTCTTGGAGCCACGGCCAAATATCATCATATGTTTCTTCGTCTGTTTCGCCTTCCCCCCTCAAATAGGGGCGCGCCCCCTTTTGCCATTCGAAGGAAGTCAAGCCAGGGGCCCAAGCCTTTTGAGCATCGCGGACTTTGTCCGCGTGCTCGGTCCGTTCTGGGGCTCGGTACCTTTCAAAGTCAAAGTCCACCTCCAGGTTCCATCCTTTATCTCTGGCAATATGCAGCAAATTCGTTCATGCTTGAGTAACGCACACGGCTGCTGCAGTCCAATGATAGAGTCTCAACTCATATAAAACGTCAGTCTCTGGATTGCTCACGCATTGAGTCGGCGATCCTCTAATGGATTTGGTCGTCTTGGCATAATAGACAATCTCGGCCGTGACCCAAATGCCGTCTCCAAAGGTCTCCTCCGCAATGGAGTAGGTGGTGTGAGTGCTGGAATGTCAGTACATGGGAACGAATACACCCCAACCGCATGTTTCTTCACGCTTCCGCCGTATTGAGGATTTGACGGAAGCAATTGATGTCCCTCCAAAATAGCATGAAGTGTTGACACTGACGTACCATGCGACTGCTTTGTCCAGCTGGTGGATGGGTCTGAGACCTCCGCAAGCCTATCTTTTGTCAGGGAGAAAGGCAACGCTAATTCGACGCAATGGGCTTTGCCCGCGTTGTGGGATGTCAACCTCAAATCTGCCCACTTCAAGCGATCGGCCACGGTGGCATTCAACGTTCGTATCGACCTGTCCGCTTTGATCCTGAAGAAGCGAGCCCAGTTCGGCACTAGATAGTTCTTGGTCGTCGGTGGAACTCTCGTCGTTGGCTGGAGCATCTGGCGGGGCAGCCACTGGGCTGCTCGCATCTTTTAGGACCGTTTTCCGTTCCGAGCTGCGAGGTGGATCTCTTCCCTCGGCGACCTCCGCAGCTCGCCCCTCTTCGCCTGGGCATGCATTGGACGGCATCATGCCCCGGTGAAGTTTGCCGCTGGCGACCGTGAATGGGCAGAGGACGTTATGGCGAGCGACCTCACCCGTCTTTGCATCTTTCATCGGCAGATGCTTTATCTGCTGATACTCCTTATGGATCGGCCGCAAACATTCTCCCTCTCCAGGGCATCCTTCTTTCGGCCTCCTTGGAAACTTGCTCTTTTGCCTCTTACTAATCAAAGACAACCTACCCTCGGGGCAGTTCTCACGAATGGTCCTTTTCAGCTGTTTCCCCAGGGGCTTCGATATCCTCGATATTGGTCGCAGGAGCCAACGGAGGGGCGCGCGGCGACTGAGCCGTCATTGCGCTAGAACCAGAGCCCATTCCGGCTGAGCCGACGGATTTGGCCTTGTCAGTTGCGGCAACAATGCCGGGCTGGCCGGTCAAAACTTTAGTATATACAAGGGGCCGCAATGTCACCTGGCGTTGCACTGCTCGCCGCAACGGCTAAGCCGTTCGGCATCGCCGTTGGTGCTGCTTTGCTGAGTTCCTTGAGTGCGGCACGCATTGGCTCATCATTCTGAACCCCCTCGGTCGCCGGTCTCTGGGTCTTCCCCCTCGGCGGCATTCCAGGACAGAAGACTTCTCCTCGGGGCAAAAAGTAAGCATCATCTTTCCATGGGGAGAAGTCCTCATAGACTCCTCCTCTTTTAAGGAAGTCTTTAAATTCATCTGAATAGAACGAATATCTAGCACTGCCTCCACTTCCGTTCGAAACGACAGGGAAGCGTTCGTCGGTCAGTCTTTCCTTAAACGGGGGCGCGCCAAGTATCGACCTGGGAATGTTACCTTCTGTGGGGGACCAGTCCTGCCAATGCATGATAAGATCTTGGACTTTCGCCTCCTGTTGGGCGTGCTTGTCCCCCCTCGCCGGACAGGTTACGCGGCCTTCCCCGACGGGTGAGCCGCCGGCAGGTTGACAGAAAAATAGCACAGCCAGTTTGGCAGATTTAATCATGTATTCGACACACAATTCCGCGGCAAGGACCTTTCGGGATTTTCCCCCGTCAAACACTTGATAGTCATCATGGGAAGCACAGAAATGGAAAGCATCCTCATTGCGGTGCCTAAGCTGGCGGTATAGGCTGACACCGTCGAGGATCATTACTCTGGGGAACAATCCTACCGTTTTAAAGTGTTCAATCCGACGGTTCATTCGGGCTCGGAACATACTGGCAACATCGTCCCACATCGGGCCGACGCCGTCCTCACCGATTTGCCAGCACGTCGAGTCCCCGCCGACATACATTATGTCAATAGTCCCCTGTTGGGACCGTTCCATTATGTCGTCGATCAAATCCACTGCGTCCTTTATCATCTGCCTGAGGCCCCCTGCGAAAGTAAACGGGTTCTCAGTTCTTTTAACTCCACTGCCTACTCCGTTCAATTTGCCCGATTGGTCAACAATGTCGTTGAGATTCCAGAAAGTGAAGCGAATTGGGGTGTGGGTCCCTTCATTATAATACCATTGTTTGCCCCGCTGAAAATTCGCGGAGTCGGCGGCAATACCGTTGAGTAGTGCTCCACTCTTAGCCGACTGTGCGCTTCCAAATACCGAATTTCGCAAGTGGTATTCAGGCATAAGGCTCGGCTTCGGCGCCCCTGATGCGTCCTTGAACGTAATTGTGGAGTCAGACACAATATGTACGGAACATGACCAACTACGATAAGACCCATTCTTCATCTGGGTCAGAGGCCGGAAGAAGTCCGTCACAAATTTCCCCGTGGACGACATAGTGGCGAGGTCTTCTCCGGTGAATGGAATCCACGAGTGACAATGAACCTCGGCGATCTTTGTAATCGCCTGACATTTCTCGGCGAAATCCAGGTTACCTGACCAGAATCTCAATTTTGGGTCCGTGACTTACATATAAAGGTCCAGGATTTCGTCCACTATTACTCGCCATTCATCCCGGGAGGGCGGAACACGCCCAAAGCTCCCTCTCATACGAAGATACTCAAGGACGTTCCACGGGCCGCGACCGATGTAAGGTTTGTCTTCGGGCTCGGGTTCTGACGCTGCGGGCCCCGAGTCCGGCGGTCCATCTTCCCCCGCCCCCCCCTGAGGGGGGGTCGTCTCGCGAGGGGAACCCGCCAGATGGTGGTTGATCCCCATCATCGCCGGCTGAGCCGTGAGGGGGAGCGCCACCATTGCCTCCACTGGCTAAGCCAGGAGGATTCTCAATGTTGGGAGGTTGGCCGGCAGGTGTCCCGCTGGCCGCCTGTTTCCCAGTCCCATGGTCATCCAATGATGGCTGATATTGGCCCTCGACTGCTGGTTGGCATTCCTCGGCGATCACGTCGTCGGGCGCCTCCGTTGCAGTCTTCGGCTTCTTCTGCGGTGAGTCCTCATCAGCATCCGGGTTGAGTCCGTCTTCGGCAAGCCATTTCTCAAAAATTATGTGGCCTCTTCCAGGGGCGTTGTCTTTTCCTCCAGTGCACTGCCTGCTTGGGCGCGTCCTCGAAGCACGCCGCCTTTGCAGCGGCAGTGCGGGCTTCCTCGACCACGTGCACGGGTACACTGTATTTTCCTTTGACCACTGGAAAAGCGAACATCGTTCCCCATCCTTCCCCAACGGCTGAGCCGTGGGGAGGCTTTCGAGGGGAAGGCCTCCAAATATCAATCCAGACCTTCTGGGGGCCTTTTTCCCGGTGACCGCCACTGGTGCACTCACATAACTGCCCCAGTGGGTCTCGTGCCGAACGGCTGGGCAGACGGTGGGACCAAACACTTCTCCCGGCTCTAGCGTCCGTATTATACCACGAACGCTCTCTTCCGGGGTTTCCGTGTACACCCTGCTGATCAGCTTCGTCTTTTCATCAGGGTACGTTTGGAGGAACGTTCACACGGGGATTTTGTCGACGTCAGGAGGGGCACAATCGAAACGGCAAGTGTCCTTCCGCTCAAACATAATCCAATGTACGGTCCACGGGTCTTGGGAGATCTGGGAGTATAAACGCTGGAATATCGTCTGAGACGTTGTTTCCAGGTCCGCCCTCAATGCAGTCACGACGGCGTCATTTCTCGTGTAAAGTATGTCGTTCTTCCACATCGTGCAGTGCCTACCCCAGCCCTTTGACGGCGCAAATATGATGGTTCCGTCTTTGGGTCCCGCACGGGACCGCTCCCTCAGTTTATCAGGGAGGCACTTTTGAAGACTTCTCTATTTCTCCATGACTCGACGTCTTCTACATTGGGATCAATCACTTTCTTTGAGCGAGAATTGTTTTGAGGGGCAATTTCCATTTCAGCATCATTTTCAAATATAATGTAATTTGGGCTGAAATGCTCATGCCCTGTCCCATCCGGCTGAGCCGGTGGGCAAGCCATCCCGCTCGGCTGAGCCGGCGCTGAGGCTTGTCGAATTGTGGCGAGGAGAGCACTATTGTAATCCTCTTCCTCTCTGCCCTTGTCAACAACAACGTCGGAATCAATTTCTTCCACGATGTCGTCAGAATGGATTGAGATCGCGTCATCACCCAGTGGTCCGTCCGCCTTCTTCCTCAGCGGACGACGCATGGGTTCAGTCGTCGGTATCTCCGGCACGCGGGAACCGCGGCGAGCGAGATTCGAGCAGTCGCGGCAAGGCAACCGCTCGCCTCTACGGGGGGCCGGTCGCGGGGCAGCCCGCGCAGGCTGTTGAGCCGAAACGGCAGCGGCGCATATAGGATTGGGAAAGGAGGTAGGACGACGACGAGACGACCCAACTCTCTCTGCGGCGTTGGCGACGGCAAAATGAACTTGCTTGGCAAAATCATCGGTATAATCTTCAGCGCTCTTACACTCTCGTCCCCTAGCCTCAACATGCTCATGTGTGCCATCACATCTACGCTCTACCCCCTCCGCAACACTGGGAGAGGTGGTGGCTATCGTCCAAAACTTTTTCATGAAATTGCCCTTGCTATCCTTCAATCCGCACACGCACCCGTGCAATGCCGTCTTGGCAAATCCCAACTCCCGAAGAAAACTCTTTACCTGAGGGTCTCTCCAATAACTAAATTGGGTAGGCCATTCGATACATGCAACGCCCCCCGCTTTGCGCGCAGCACGGGCAATCTCACGGAAATTCCAAAATAGATAACGGAAATCAGTTCGAATGCCCCGAAGTCCGCGCATGGCCCTGTGGCTTCAGGCACGGAAATAATGCGCCTCGTTCACGCACTGCCAAGGGGGGCCTCCTGTACACGGCATGGAGCCCCACAGCGTGATATGTTTTCCCTTAAACGCAGCTGTGTCGTTAAGCGCTATTTTGAGTCCCTCATCCGTCCTCATGTCTTCTTCCTCGGTGTATCGAATCACTTTACATGAGTTGTCAACGAAATTCTTCGGGTCTCCTATTCTACTTTGGGGGCTGCAACAGTACTCTGATAAAAATCTGTCCCCGGTCCACTGAGCGGCCGGGGCGCAATCTTCTCGGATTTTACATTCTGTGTAACCCGTCCACTTGCTGAGGCAATAATCACCGTCGCTAGAATCGCCATCTGAGTCATATTCAAATGGGCGATGATATCTGCTTTCTTCATCACGCCAATTATCGATGCGATCTATCGTCAAACCTTGCTGGGAGTTGACGGCGCATGTGCGACGTTTATCATCGAGCTTATCAAGCTCGACGGGACAATCCCCGATTGTCTGCATAAATGTGACAAGTCTCGGAACATAGTGATGTCGTGTCAAATTCTGTCCTTGTCTCATCCATTCATCCCTTTTGTCAGAGAAGTTGGCAGCCACCGCGGAGTGCGGATTGTGAAGCGGGCGATCATCGTTAGAAGCAGCCTCCCTGTTTTCAGGTCTCTTGGAAAGCTCTGACTCGCTTTCGCTGTCCGATATTCCAAACATGGTTTTCATCTCACGATCGGAGCTTCTTTCTGTTGCGTTTTCAATCGCTCTCGTTTTCTCTGAGCTTCTGCTGCAACACTCTTTGCCCATTCGAGGAGTGACATTACCTGCAACATCAGCTGAGCTGACTGCATTCTTCGTCTTTAATAATCCCTCGGCTTGGCCGGGGGCAGCCACAACGGGTTTGCCTTTGTTGGGGCGCTTTTTTCTTTTTGTTTGACTTTTTGCTAGGTATGGCAGCTCCTCTCCGCAAGGCCGAACGAAGGCCCAGGCGGGGCTTGAGAATCCCCCCGGGTTTCAGGGAAGTCCGTCAGAAAACGTTGAATCAAGATAATCTTGGCGCCGCTTAGCGGCCCAGAATTTAGGCGTCACTATGTTGACGAAGTATAATACTTTGACCCATGCCATTGGGTCAACGAATCGTTTTGCTCCTAGATCTGCAGCCTCGTTTTGTGCTCTTTCGTATTGAAATTGAACAAGGCCACGAGAAAATTGTTCGGACACAGCTGCTGCATCGATTATATGCGTTCTTGGCAGGTGCATCAGCTTCATTGACCCGCCTGCCTCGATGACTTTGCAAACTGCTTGGTTATCTTCCAAGAACAAACATCGCACAGGCCTGTCCAGCAGGATCTCCCACAGCGGTAATGCCGCAATCAGCTCCTCGCGCAACACAAGGTCGGCCGCAACGATCTCGGCCTCAAGTGTACTATGAGATACGCATGTTTGTCTTTGCGAACTCATCGACTGTCCTGCCCGTGTATATGGGCCCCATATTGCTTGGTAGCTAGCGCTCGTGCTCCTGTGTGTTCGGATGTCACTCGCCAGATCTGCAGAGTATTGCTTTAACAGAACATCCTCCTTTTTATCATCCACCACGAGGTCATACGATAATGAGATGTACATTTTCTGTAACATATGAGGCGGAAGAGGTCCATGTCTTGTTGTTCTGTCCATTTTGTGATGCAACTGGCAGTTCGACACACGGCACGGAGTAAGTCGCATCTTGCCATTCTAGCCCCGTAAAATTTTGTTCATCAGCACTTTTGCTGCAATTGGCTGAAGCACTCCCGACTGAGTCGGTGGCTCAGGGTCATCAGGGCTAGCTGCTGCTGCATCGAGGCCAATCACCTCTATTTCTTGATCAGGAGGGCCGGTGTCAACGTTGCTCTGTAACGCTGATGCTATAGCCTCCTCAGCTGGGGAATAAATCTCTCCTCTGGGGCCGCCCTGTCCATCTTCTAAATCAGTAAGTTCTGGGCCGAACGGGGTACCCGCGGCCGGATATGTGGCCGGGTCTGCGTCCGTCAATTGAGCGTATAAGGTAGCGCAGGAATCGAAAAACTCTGTCATATCGTATTCGATGACTTTTACTAGTTTCGGTTCTCTCGGCTGGTATGGCTCGGTCATCTGAGATGCCGAGTCACCCCCCGTTTCCCCCTCACTACTATCGTCTGTGACGGAGGCGTTTTTCTTAACTTTTGGAGGGGGCGGGTCGAGTACTGCAGGTAACTCTCCGTGCCACTCAATTGTCTGAATTGATAATCTATGCTCGCATCCTAAATATCGCCCAACAGCTGTTGGAGGATCTATTTATATGCCCTTAGGGCAATTTTCCGAAGGTTCTTGAAGTAACTTCCATCCCTGGGCCAGCTTGTCGGCAGGTCCTGACAATTTGAAATCATCGACATAAATGATCAAGAAAATTTGCAATTCTTTGTGGAAGTAACAGCTTCGCCACGGACTACATTTCACAAAACCTTTCGCCGTGACATGTCCCTCGCAATGCTGTTCCCAGTACCCGCCCGAATCGGTATGTCCGTACAGAGATAAGTACAGATGACACACGGGGTTTCTCATGTTGGACCATGCTTTGGGCCATTCGTCACGAGGCAAGAAAACCCAAGTAGGAGCGCCTCCCAACTTTGACTGTGTGTAAGCTTGTCGAGCGTCAGCTTGTTCGATGCTATGGCCTTCAAACAGCCCGTAAGTATCGGCTGCTTTGCTGGCCTGCATTGTCGCGGGACTGATGGACAATTCCTGAAATAGTGCCGCGTCTTTGTTTTGATCTCTAACACTCGAACCGTCAAAGACCACCCGACCTTTGTACTTGCGGTCATTGTGTCCGAATGGTAACTCTGAATTCTTTTCAACAAGGATCGCAAATAAGCTGCCAAAATGAGCCGTCTTCCCTGTGAGTTCGGCAACAACGTCGGAATATTCCCTAACACCATCTTCTATCCACGTGCCAATGTCGCGTAGTCTGTCCCAGAATTTTCTCAAGGCAGCTTGAGCGTCTTTGTTTGCCTTTGCCTCGTCTTTCGAGACAGATCTGGCTACGGCGGCATCTGCGCGATTGCAGCGCCTGCAGTGCCAGTCGTTGGAAAGTTGGAAAGGCTCATCGATGACGGATATTACATCTGTACATGGATTATAGAAGTATTGCAAATCAAACCTTTCTTTGTCACGATGATTGATATCTGTGTCTGAGCTGTCTCGTAGCGGCATTCGAGGCACGCTTCGCCGCGACGCGGCGGCCGCCGGACTCGAGGTCAGGCTTGCCTCGCCGTTGTCCTCAGATTTTCCGTTATCATTGTCAGACAAGGGGCCCCTGTCGGCTGAGTCGGAGGGTAGCCCGTCTCTTGCTATAGTGCCTCCATACCATGTTTGTTTCCACTAAATGTCTTCGTCATCTGACAGGTGTCCGTCAGGAACGTCTCTGATGAATCGTCAGTTCGAGATGTGGTTTGATAGACCTGGGTGCGTCGCGACGCCGCCCCTCGCCCACTGCAAGGAGTGTAGCACAGGCTGCCGTTTGTATTCGACGTAGCTGCTCAGCAGCCTTAGGTGCAGTTAGCCTGGCTTCGGGGAGAGCCGCAAGCGGCTGAGCCACTGCGGGATCGGGCGGAGTCGGTGGGTCATCCACATCTAGACCAATATCACGCAGAAGGCCTAGGCAAGGACCGGGATCCTCTATACCGAAGAACCCTCTCTTTTCAGCCTTGTATTGTTCTACGGTCTGTCGACGCTGCGCTTGGGTCATGTTAAACCATCGTCCAGGGTGTATCCCGGGATTGGTAGACTCGGGTAGCTTCTTTAACCATTGGGCACTGTATTTTGGGTCTGGGTCTGTGACCCACACTCGGGTTATAGGCACATAATCAGGGTCATAATAAAGAACAACTCGTGTGCTACATGTCTTTCGACGACCTGACAACGGGAGTTTCTGAACTAATTCGTCTTTTGAAATCCAGCAACAATCCGTCTGTCTTCGAAATGTTACATTGTATCCAAATTTTGATTGTTCGGGCAAGAAGCTGCCATTTCCCTGGGACTTTCTCACGCGGCTTAGCCGCTGAGAAGTTGGACTGTCGGTCCAAACGATACTCGAATTGTGCGAGTCCTAGTTTTTGGTTTTTGTCTGCAGGATGGGAGTCGCGCTGAGGGCCCCTGCCGTCAACTAACAGAGGCACATCATCCACAGACAAACCCCCAGGACCGTCGTCATCAAGATCGGCCACGGAGTCAATGCGTGGTGCGTCCTCGCCTTCCTGGGGAGGCGGTGGCACCGGAATGGCAGGATCATCAGCATTAAACATGTTGTCCGGTCTTATCCCTGTGGCTGGTTGCGGTCCGTCTGAGACGGCCGCGCCTTCTCCTGTTTCTGTAGGGATTGTGACGGAACGTACCTCCGTCGCCGCTTTCTCGTATGCTTGTCGCAAAGGAAACTGAGGCGACTGGTCGTCAGCAGTACCATCTAAGATGTTGCTGTACACTTGGTCAGACTTCTCGATCGTGGGTCGTTTCCCCTCTGGAGTGCGCCCTGACCCCGTATTCAGTCCGTCCAATTGTCTCAGAGGTATTACGTAACTATCAGGTCCAACCAATCCCCCCGCTTTGTGCACATACCCCAAATATATCCCTGGAACCATCGTTGCTCCAGTCTTGGCAGTGCGGAAACGGGATTCAGGCGGAGGCACACAACGGATAAGTGATCCGAAGGGAAGAAGCGGAGCATTGAACTGGCATCCGAAGCGTCTTTCCCAGCTGGGCTGCCCTTCAGCAGGGGTCCTTGCATTGTAGCATAAGCATAAATATCGAACTGCATAGGTCCAATATGGTGGTGGAAGACCAGCCTGCATGAGTAAGGCTCTAGCACCCATCTGCACCGCGCCGTTCGCACGCTCGGCGACAGCATTTTGTTTCTTGTTTCCTGGGATGGTAAGATCATGGGCAACATTGAGCTCGTAACATGCCCTAGCGAGCTCTCTTGCACCATCTGTATAACAGTCTTCTAACTTTCCCTCCGGGGCTCTAAGGTTTACTAAAAAGTTACAACCGTGAACCGCAGACTTGTCGTGTACACCCTGAGCGGCGAGAAAATCTGTAGCTCGGTCGCGAAAAGTCAAACGCGGTCTCGTCGTGGAGTCCCCGCGAGAGTTCATCCATCGCAAACCAATGATCCATCGTCGTCAGTTGTCCGAACGAAGTGGGGTTAGCGCATGGGCGAGGAACATTTAGCCCTTTGTTCTGCGCTTTGCGCTGTTGTTTTCTGATGGCTTTGGCCCAATTGCGCACTGGGCAATATGGGTTCTTAGGAGTATGAGTTAGAAGGCGCGGTAGGGAGGCTGCAGCCTTTTTGAGCCGCTCGGCAAGAGTCTCCGACACCTCAACCTCCGCAACGTCTGGGTCTAAATCTGGCGGTGCGTCGACGTCGACCAAGTCGACACCGTCAGCGTCTCCAGCTTCACCCTCCTCGGGTCCTGGGGCCGCGTTGCACGCATCGGAGTCCAGTCCTCTACTTGCTTCGTACGGGAGGTATCCTGAAACTCCACATCCAAAATGGCATCTATATGCGGCAGCACAAGCCTCGGCTTTGCCGGGCTGCTCGTCGAATGAACCGACGGCTTGACCGTGGTCGGGCAAAGCTGAGAGACTATTGGAGGCAGCAATACCGGTTGGCGTCCGATTCCAACCGCATTCGCTGGCCAACTGAAGCGAATAGTAGAAGTAGGTGATGGTATCCGCAGAGTCTATCGAAGACGGGAAATAGGGCGCGATCTCGGTCGGCCGCCCATCAGCGTAGCTGTGGGTACCAATCAGCTCATGTGTGTGCAGGTCTATGGTTACGCGAGTCTGGACAGCGTGGGGCGGAGGGCCTCCCGCAGATTCCACGTTGTCCAGGAATGCCTTGGCGCCCAGCGTCACGCAACACCACCGCTCGAGGGGCTCGCTCCTTCTGGCGGCAGCTGCGCACATCCACTGACCCAGCGCCTCTTTGCCTGATAGGGTCAAGTATGGTATCTTGCCCTCAACGGCTAGGTCCACTCTTTGGCCGTTGGGCAACAGTAGGTAGGGCCTTTGGCCAGCTGGCCAAAAGAAACTAAAGCCGCGATCCATGCACCGCTCTCCTACCGAGATCACGCACGGGGTCTCCGGCATGACTAGAGCGTTAAAACTACCACCCTTAAATTTGGGACACGCGATGCGAACTGAACCTAGAGCCTTGGATTCTCCCCCGGCAGTGTTCAGGAGTGATCGATTGCGGAAGCTTTCGTAGCAATATCATTGCACCTGCGCTCCTAATGTATTTCTCCGCAATTAGGTTGTACCCGCACCCAGTATCTATAATGAAGCTCAATGCCCCCGGATACGCAGCGTCTTTGTCTGTGCATCCAGCAGCGGCTGAGCCGTGCGGGCTTTCTTTCCCCTCTTCGTCTATCAACCAGAGATGCCAGACGTGATCTTGCAGGTCTGATGATCTGATCAAAGCCTCTGCGACAGACGCCCTCGACTGTATCGACATATGTCGGCGTATCTTCCTGGGAACTTCCATCTGTCTTTGCTACTTGAAAGCAACTCTTTCAAGTCGTGGCGACGCGCCGTTCTCCAAATGATAGTCGGCCCCTCAGTAGAGGGGTGAAAACGGACACGGAGATTGCATCGGTTGCTATCCCGATGTCTCATGCAACTCTTACCAGGGGGAACGCACCAGTACTTTTTGATCGCGCCCCGAGAAAGAGGGCACAGGAAATTCGCAAGGACATTGACGAGACTCTCGACCTGTTTCCTGCCGTCCTGTTGAAACTCACCTTTGGAGGTATCCCAATAGTCTCCTCCATCGGCACTAGAGGCAATAGCCCAAAATTTAAGGCTGATTTATTTTTGCCCTGGGAAGCCCCGGAATAATGGGGCGGGGCACGCGACGGCACCCAAGCTGATTGAATCAGTGGGTCTTTCCCAGACCCCCCGTTTTCTGCTCAACCGACGCAGGCTTCGCCACGTCGGCCGAACGAGGACGACAAGAAAGAAGACCATTAACAAAATTATGTCTGTCATCCCTCCAGCACTGACGGCTGAGCCGCCAGTGTGGAGCCATTGTCACGTAGCTGGATGACCTGGGGTGGTCTTGGCGAAGCAGCATTCTTTCCCGCGTGAGCACTTTCCCGTTTCTCTGTAAGAGCGACAGACCATGTCTTTGCCTTTGCCACCGCCTTTGTTTTTCCCTCCATCCTTTTTGCGTTTGTCGGAATCAGCACTAGTGGCTCTGGAGCCACCGTTACTTCCCGTCGAAGATATATCGGCAGCAGCAGCATTGGCCTGTTTGGATGTACGCTCATATCCCAAAGATTGTCCAGCGTCAAGTCTCGCTTGTTCCCACTTGTCACGCTTCAATTTCTCGGCATCGGTTAGCCTTCTATGGGCCTTGTGGCATCCGTCTTCGGATCCTCGACAATTCGCGGGGTCTCGGGAGTATGCGTAACACGGAATATTACTGTCTTTCCCACGCGACTGACTTCTATTCTTCTGCTGTCCTCCTTTCCCTCGGTTTCCAGTCGGGGTCTGGGATCGGCCCTGCCCCTTTCGGCCCCTGTCCTTCGATCTACCTCTAGGGTTCTTATCCTGGGCAGGGGCGGCGCTGGACTTCCGTCCCGCACTCGGCTGAGCCGGCGCGGCGTTCTTGGGCTTCTTGCGGTTGAAGGGACAGCCTTTTCCTGCATGCGGGCAAGTTTCGCCGTTGGTAACGTATCTGCACATGGTTTCGCCCTTGGTTTTCCCGCTTTTCATGACATCCGAGGATTGCCCCAACTTAGTGGCAATCTCTGCCGGGGCGGCTTTGCTGCCTGCATTCCTCCGATTGTCATTGCCTCCGCCTCCGCCGAATCGTGCTTGTCTGGCTAAGGTTTCCCCATGCGCGCTGATGTTCCATTATCCTTTTTCTCGCAACATCATTTCTTCAATCTGCTCCATCAGCCATTCGTAAGTTTTGACACCTTGTCCCGTTCTGTCTTTCGACAACTCATAACTTACATATAAACTCCAGTTTGCTCGGCTTTCTGCATTGTTCAAGAAAGTGCGCATGAATCGAGGCCCTCATCTCATCGGACGGAGGCTTGGCGCCATAAAGCTGTTGATACACATCTGTCCATTCATTGTAGAAATTATACAGGTCAGCATCAGGCTTGTGCGGGTCTATCTTCACTTTGAAGAGGTCACGCGAAATGCGATGTTGTCCCAACTCCGACCTTACCGAACACCAGTGACAAATAGCCCGCGCCATCTCGCGTCCAGTGATAAGCCTTCCCTCGGTCTGGGCGCTGAATTCCATGCGAGTAACCTGTTGAAGGAGATGAGTATGATGAGGAGGCTGATATCGACTCTTTCGCATCTTGTTGAACTTCTCGATAATATGCGTTGCGGTCATAAGGTCGAGACGCTGGAATCGCCCAGCATCTTTGAGTTGCTCATCCTCCACGGCTGGATCCATAGCCTCGGCAATCCAGTGCTGCGCTGCCTGGCTCTCTGGCGATGACCCAGCGATGGCGCGTATTGCGTGCATTTTCCACTCGCGAATGTTCGTAACATCTGGGATGTCCAACAAATCAGTTTTCTGGTTGTTACCAACCTGTCTCCACTGATCTAACGGCGTGCTCTCGTCAATTACTATCGAGTCGTGCGGTCCGCCGGGGCCTTGAGGCCCCCTGCGTCCACCCCCACTATCAGAGGGGTCTGACCCCCTGGGCTCCCCGGAAGCGATCCTCGTGGTCCTCTACCACGATCATCTTCGTGCGAAGACACGATCTCAGTGTTGGGAGCATCGCTCTTGTCGTCATCTTCTCCTCCGTTTCCTGCATGGCCCGACGACTTAGTCGCCGTCGCTCCCTCAGGACCATCTCCATAGGTTGCGCGGAGATTGGCAAGAGTGTTATTTTCGTCAAGCCCAGTTAGCCTCATCCCTGCAGGGAGTCCACTTTCAGCAGTGCTCGGCTTAGCCGGACCTCCAAGGGCAGGTCCTGGGACATAATAATGTTGATGCAACAACGGCCCCACGGGGGTTCTTGCGAAAGCAACGGAAATCCGAACGACTTCGATGTGAGTCCGACTTCACGTTTAGTTTCAGTATACGGATTCGGGTCGGCGATGATAACCTTAAGCCTCATCTTTCCTATCTCTCTGTTAACCGCGTTCGATGCAATCTCTTCTTCTCGCATGTTAGCCGCTGACCTTTCACCCTTCCACAGGTCGCATCTAGAGCATCTCCTCGTACTCGCATCGATATGCTCGTCGCAAGCCGAGTTGCCACATCAGACGCAATTGTCTGTCTTTGGACGACAACAAACGGCACAACACTGGTCCACGGGAAGCGTGATTCCATTGCCATCAGGAGGAGGGCGCGTTGCACCTCCTACCAGCATGGTCGATACTCCCGCATTTGCCACGGTCGTCTGGTCGAATTGCGTAGGGGCAGATGCAATGCTCGACGACTGGGCCCTCGATAGCTGGTGTATGTTCGACCCGAACGGCTTAGCCGGCGGGCATTTAGTGTTGCTCGACCTTATACGCTGAAGAGACGATCTGGCTTCCTCATGCGATTAAAGCTCTTCCAGATAGAGATTGCTCTGGTTGGTTATCTTCGCAGCTACAGCTTGGGCGTCGTTTGCTTTCAGCCTGGCGGCTTTGAGCTCTTCTTGTGATCCCTGCTTTTCTCGTTCAGCCACGGCTGTCGCGATTTGTTCTCCTTCTATCTTGGCCGCTGCAACGGCAGCGGCAGCCGCGTGGGCGTCCGCAGATTCTTCGTTCGCCATCATAACGGCCCGTCTCTCCGAAGTCAATAATTCTCTGTATTTGTCTTCTGCCCCCCTCTCCACTTGCCATTTCACGGCCTCAGTCTGGTTGCACAGGTGTTCTACCAGCGCTTGTTCACGCTCTCTAGCGGCCATGGCTAGGGCGATCCGCTCAGCCTCAAACGTTTTCCTGGCTTCGATCATGGGTTTCAATTTATTCTTCTCTGTCCAATCGAGCCCTTTCAGCCAGATTCGCCTCATTAGTCAGAAACTCTCTCTGAGTGCTAGCCTCTGCTAGCCTGGCCTGGTCTTGAATAGACTGCAAGAAGAGGTATGCGCAGTTGTGCTCGTCCATTGGGTAGCACTCCGCGCATAGCCATTGCATGTTGCACTTGTTGCAAACGCCCGAGCAATTCCTGCGCACTGTCGGGCTTGCTGGCACTTCCCGGGGCATCTGTTCTCCGCCTGAGGCGCGCAGCCAGGATTGGGATTCCAACATACCTCCATCATAGAAACTGCACTGTTGCTCCTAGAGGTAGACCTCGCCCCTGATCTTGGTATTTTGGGTCTTCCCCTGCTCGAAGAATTCGATCTGGGGCGAGCAAAAAAACTTTCTGGTGGTTTGGGCGCATTTAAGAGCTCCTCATCCTTCTCGTCTTGTTTGATTAGCTGAGAGTATATATCTTGTTGTCCGACCATTTCTTCGTGCTCAGCAACAGCCGGAATGGTAGGTTGCCCCTCGCCTGAGGTGGTGGCGTTACGGAAGAAGCCTCCCTGCAAAGGCGAGACGTTTAGCTCATAGTCCTCATTCCGTTGTTTCCTGAGGTTAGGCGCAGGAGTTCGCCCAGTGGACTCCCTCTCATGCTTCGTTTGAGTCTCCGTCCTGTCCGCCTGAGGCGCCAGAATACTAGCGTCTTCGTCGGATCCATCTGGGGGCCAACTTTTGTCTCGAGCAGGGATGCCTGCATCCATCATCACGGACAACGCTCGGCTCAGGGAAGTTTCATTATTGATACTATCAAAATTTTCTTCCATGCAATATATTTCGTGATCTTTGTCTATCGGATCATCGCTATCCTGACCGAATTGTCCGTTAAGTGCCATAGGGATTGGGGCAGTAACATGCATGCCCACCCAATCTACGGGGACATTAGGATACGCATTCGGATTCCCTTGGGCCCCCCCTGGCCGGCTGGCTTCGCCAGCGGCAATGGAGGTAGCTTGTGGAGCATTCTGGATGGGACTTATCGACTCCGTCGAGTTGGCACTCAACCTTGAAGAGAATGCACCTCGTCTGGGCCTTGGCGCGACGCCTTCTCGCCCGCGAGGGTCGGGGGTTTGCTCACGATCACATATCGGAGCCCCTGCTGTGGGTATATCTACCGGCATTTCGGTTATCCCATCAATACTTCTCCCCCTCATGACCCGATCGGCGATAGTTGAAGGAGGGGTTCGGTCTTGAATAGGACCGATTATATCTGTATCGTGTCCATCATGTTGTTCAACGCGCCAATCTGCGCTTCTCGAGATATTAAACACGATATTAGTCTTATCATAGCTCTCTCCCGCAGCGACTGAATCGCGGGGCACGACTGAAAGATTCTTTTGTATCTAATGGCCCCGCGTCGACTGAGTCGCGCGTTTCGGCTGATAACCAGTCTTTCATCTGAGAATCGGGGTAAGATGACAAAGGAATTAAGATCTCATGTTCACTCTGCTCAGGGAGAACGGAGGCGGGATGAGACATTGATAAGACAGATATCCGTTAAGCTAAACCACTCTATCAGGAATAGGAAGGGAGGAGGAAGGCCGAGGACGGACGACGACGAATCGCCCGCGCGCCCAAGCGCGCTCCTTTTCTCTCCTGCCAGCCGAGGTCGGCTGGTTCGAGCAGTTATACAGCTGCAGAGACGCAGCATCAGTTCACGCGGACAGTTCCTTGCATGCAATCTAAGTTATGTTCTAATTCAGTATGAGGCGGAGGGGAGCATATTTACTAGAAGAGCATCAGGCCGCGTGAGCCTGAGACCGAGCCGAACCCCAGCAAGACGGAGAAGCATTACGTCGAGGGGACCGAGAGGATGACGACAAGTGTGAACACCAAGCAGCCACGCCAGAAGAGGGTGCGCCACATGATGTGCCAGGCGCAATGCCGCTACAACCAGGATGCGCAGACGCCGAGGTTCCAGCCGCTGCCCGAGTACGCACACGGAGCTTTCATCGGATAGAGGACGACGACGGGGACCCAGCCTACGGCTACGTGGCGGCGGTGCCGCAGGAGCTGATGTGCATCGTGCTGCACACCTACGTGAGCGCCCACGAGGCGCGGACTTGCTTGCCTGGCGAGATCGACCGATCGCCCGGCGTGCTGAAATAATTAAGGAGATGTATGTCGCTGACGCGACCGCCGGTATGTTTCACATTCGGGTTTGACTGGCTTGTGCAGGGGACCTGCGGTGACAGTGATGCTTATCTGTGGTTTTGATTCGGTCTCGTTCCCGAAAGCTTGGAGTTTTCAGCCTTAGTTTGAGTTTGCCGTTTCAGTCTCCTGGTAAACGTCCGGGGAACCCTGAGTTTAGGCAATGTGGTTTGTAATGTATCTGTGCTAACTCGTTTTTCCGCCCGTGTCAATATCACCCACGTTTCATTGAGTTGTCATGTGTATGCAGTGTTAGTTGCATTGTTTATTAGCACAGTGTTTGATTATGATTGGACCGCTGCCGTTTGATGTTCAGGGGCCCCTGAGTCACAGGAAAAGGTTGCGTATTCTTTCCCAGATTATCAAGATAATCAGATCACGTACATCCCGAGACAGACCTAGTGTGCTGTCATCGGTTGAGACCCACCACCCTTCCCCTCCCCCCCCACTCCTCCTTCTCTCCTCATCCCCCCCCCCATCCTCGAGGGCTGGTGCGAGGCTGATCAGAGGGCGCAGCAACAATCCCGTCGGGATATGTGCTCCGCGACGCCCCATGGTGTTCTACACCAATCTTGCATCGGCTGCCTCATGCCCGCGGTCGCCCTTCCCCCCTTGTTTCCGTGCCCTGTCGCATGATTAGAGGGCGCGTGATCCACCGCCGCTTCTGGAACCCAGGCCGCCCCCGCTCCACGATTTCTGCTGCCTGCAGAGCTACCTGTGTTTTCAACTCGTTCCGAATATGTTCCTCCCCCCCCCCGAAAATCTCACACACACACACAACACACACACACACCCTGCTGGACCCCCCCCCATCCCCCCCTTCCCCCCGCAACCCCCATCCCCCCCCTACCCCCCCCCCTGGAAAACCTATGGGGGGCCACTACCGGCTCGAACCCCCCCCCCTCCAGAAAACCGATGGGGGGCCACTGGTTCGACCCCCCCCTCTCCCTCCAGAAAACTAGGGGGCCACTACTGGTTCGAACCCCCAACCTCCTCCCACTCACCGACAGCAAACGACTCCCGGGTCCCCACCACAGTCCGCACCACATCCATTGTCCCACCAGCGTCCTCGCCACCGCCCTCACCACTGCCCTCGCCACTGCCCCACTGTCCCCACCACTGTCGCACTGTCCCCACACCCCTGTCCCCACACCACCGTCCCCACCACCACCGTCCCCACCACTGTCCCAGTCCCCACCACCGTCCCACTGTCCCCACTGTTCCCACCATTGTTCCCGCTGTCCCCACCAGTGCCCCCACCAGTGTCTCACTGTCCCCACTCTCCCCGCCATTGTCCCAGCACGGTCCCACTGTCTCCACTTTCCCCACGGTCCCCATCAATGTCCCACTGTCCCCACTGTTCCCACCACTGTCCCACTGTCCCCACTGTCCCCGCCGCTGTCCCATTATGCTGTCCCACTATCTCCATTATCCCCACCACTGTCCCACTGTCTCCTCTGTCCCCGCCACTCTCCCCACTGCGCTACTGTCCCACCACGGTTCTCACCGCCACTTTCGCCATTGACCCCAACACTACCGCCCCCACCACTGTCCCACTGTCCCCACCACTGCCCCGCTGTACCCACACCACTGTCCCCGCCACCACCGTCCCCACCACTGTCAGCACCAGTCCCACTGTCCCCACACCACTGTCCCCACCACCACCGCCCCCACCACTGACCCAGTATCTCCACCACTGTCCATCTGTCCCGAGGAGCGGGAATCGTTTACTGACGGCGAGGGGGGGTGGGTCGAACCGGTAGCACCCCCCCCCCCCGGTTTTCGAGGAGGGGGGGGTTCGAACCGGTAGTGCCCCCCACCCTCCCTCCTTTTCATGATGGACCGGGAGGGGGGGGGTTCGAACCGTAATTACCCTCCTGGTTTTCGAGGAGAGGGGCGGGTTGGGAACCCCCAGTGACCCCCCCCCTCCGGTTTTCCGCCAGCAGCGGCACAGTGAAAAAAAAAAGCAAGGACGCGTGGTAAGGACGCAAGACCCTTGGGGGCCGAAGTTGAAGTATTCTAGGCGGCAGGCAGCCAAACCCCCAAGGAACCTGAGAAACTGGCCTGCGAAAATTGCTAGGGACGGGCCGCAGAGGCTGAGGCAGGCAAGGACCCAAGGGTACCCTTGAAAAAGTCGTTTGTCCTTACTATGCGCGTTGACTGTAGAACACGCTCTTTCCATGATTACGTCTGAGCGCATGTCAACTGGCAATAACGCCTGAACGTCAACGCCCAGGGCCCGCGCCCGGAAGCAGCGCAAAGTTCAAATGACAACGTTGGTGGGGGAACGCAGGCATCAGCATCGCATATTCAGCTCCAGCACGCCGCAATCCAACGCCCACAATTCAGATAGGGGATGCGCAAGCGCCAACATCCAAGACCCCCAATATTGGATTGGGCGATAAGCAATACATGAACAACAGTGGCACGCCGACCCGATGCACGTGGAATACAACACTAAGGACGTAGGCGATGGGGAGAAACACATGGCGCATATCGGGGATGCATATACAAACCAACGCCAATTGCTCATTAGCAGGGCCAGCAGGAGCTGGGAGAAGCGACGCATAGGCCCAAGGAACATGATAGTCTCGTCTCGATCGGGGGGAACGGCGTCTCCCACCGCCTCATTCCCCCAACCCCCCCGCTCACTAGTGCGCACTGCCAGCCTCTGCGCGGCCCAAGCCCCGCTGCAATATGCATCGCGCTGGCCCGTGCGCCCTCCGACAAGCTAACTTGCACCCCCACGATGGCCGCGAGGGGAGCCCGCTCCGGCAGAGAGTCTTCTGGCGGCCGTGGCCGCCCCCCAAGGATGATCAGCCCAAGAAGCGCAGTCGTCTGGCTGCGCCGCCTGCCCACGATGGAGACAGCTGCTGCATTTGCTTCGATCGCGGAGCCTCGGTTCAAAAATACAAGACCAAGTCGAACTGACCAGGGTGAGTTCTTCCATCGCCTAAGGTTTCTGTCGTGCCCTGGGGGGTCTATCTAGGGGCAGCAGGCCTTCTTGGGCCTGGACTGGGGCCCTCTACAGGGGGGGAAAGGGGGGGGGGCATGGTGAATCGTTTACCCTTGGGGCCTTCTTTGGGCCCTCTTGGGGACATCATGGGGCCTTCCTGGGGACCGTTTGGGGCCGCCTGTGGCCTCCCCGGGGGGCTTTGTGAGAAGGAGGGGGCATGCATATTGCGCGCTTGTTGCGAGCCGAAAGGTTAAGACGCTGTTTGTCGAGTTCTACACTGCTGACGAAGAGGCGCTCCTCGCGTGCGCGGACGACGCTGGCGTTTTCGTCGACTGTTTCAGCTGCGTGGACGTGGCCCAGGCCGCCGAGAACTGCGCGGACCCGGCATTCAAAGAGAAGTGAGACAGGGCCAAGGAAGCGCGCGCGAAGCCAGACTACGTGGATTTGGCGAAACAAGAAAATTCGGCAATCACGCGTCTACACGGTCAAGGTCCACCGCAAATGGACCGCGATGAATGCCTCAGAATACGCATCAATATTCGGCACGCAGCCGCTGAAAAAAAAAAAAAAAAAAAAAAAAAAAAACAAAAAAAAAAAAAAAAAAAAAAAAAAAAAAAAAAAAAAAAAAAAAAAAAAAAAAAAAAAACGCGAAGAACCTCCCCACCAGCCGCGTCCCGAGCGACGCCGACCCCGCTGGCCCTCAGGAGGTGGTCGACTTGTTCACTTTGGAGGTGAACGGCCCTCTTCGGACGGCGGAGGTCGGTTACTCATTGGATAGCAGCATGGCGACCATTGCGATGGACATCGAGAAGCAGTTCTACGCGGAGCAGGCGGGCGACACGCACAACTGGTCAATCGAAGCTACGAAGGACCAAGTTTCAAGTGATTTCGACATGACAGAAAACCGGCCGCGCCAACGCAAGCGAAATCATTGCGACATTTTCCTCCTGACCCGTTCGAGGATATCGCCGAGAGGCCTCAGAGTCAGCACCTGCGACCTTCATGGAACCTGCCCCTTGGGTCGGGCACGCGGCAAAACGATCAACCCACGGCGCAGGCGCCAGTCCGCGCGGCCGAAAACCAAGCCACACCTGGCGCGTCTCCCTGGCCCAGGTGAGCAATTCTTCGCGCGGGCCCCCCAGCGCCCCGAGGTGCTCCGCGCCCCGGGCAGGCGTGTCTCGGCAACGCCGACCTGGCCGGGCACCGCGGGCGGCCCTCCTGCCAACCGCCCCGCCCCCCGGCGGCCCCAGAATTGTTCGGGGGGGGCGCGCCGGGCCAGCCCCTCTCCCAGCTGCGCCTCGGCTCTCCCCCAGGGGGGGCAAAGCCGCCCCGTGCCCCGGGCCCTCCAGAGGCGCCCTGGGGGGAGGGCCCAGGCGCTGGCTGCGCGGATTGAAGCGGGGACCCAGTCGCCCCATCTCTGAATTTTCCGCGCGCAGGCAGCGCGTGCCACGATCATTCGGGACACGCCTATCGGGTCATTCATACTTCCCTCGTGCAAGCAAAAGCTTTGGATTGCGATCCAGACCGTTGCCCTTGAAACGTTTGGGCACCGCTGGCCCTGCTCATCGGCCCAGAGCATCCGCGCGTTCGCACGACACTGCTCGTTCTGGACCACCGAGCTCGACATCGAGGAGACCCCCATCTTGGACGGCCCACTTCCACGGCGAGGTTGCAGACCTTCCTGGATCCAGCAGCGAAGCAGCAGCTGCTAAACACGCGCCCCGAACTTTACTCCAGCGGCGCCCAGGCTTCCCAATAGCTGCCCATGCTCTGCGCCAAGCCAGCTCAACGGCTCGCCTTCAGGCGCTGGCCAAGATCGGCACCGCGGCAGCCCAGTCCTTGAAAAGCCGGGCCCCGCCCCCGAAACCATCGGATCCGGTTGAGCCGCGCGGCAGATTGTTCGGGAGATGGTCGTCGGGCCCCCCCCCCCTGCCGGGGGCGCCGCTCACCTGTCCGCGCGCGCGGGGAAGGGCCGTCGGCCGTCGGGGCCAGGCCTCGCCCCTCCAGCGCCCGCGCAACCTGGGGAAGAAAACCTGCCCGAACTAAACAAGTTGAGTCAAATGTCTCCGCGACAACTTGCGCAGTCTGCCCGCGGACCAAGCTTGCCTGTCTCCGTTTCTTCGAAATTCCTGCGTTGGGCCTGCGAGAGGAACCGCCAGCCCCTTGGTCCTGGCTGGGCGTCCGCGCCGGCGGTCGGAGGCCGCGCGCGGACTGCCGCGACCGCCCCAGGAGGGTTGGAGCTGACCATGCTGTTTGACGAAATTCTCAAGCCCAGGGCGCCGCACCGTCGCGCGCAGCGCCGCGCCGCGGCGGCAATGCCTTGCGCGACTGAGCATTATTGCTCGATCGCGCGCGGGGAAATGTCATCGATGCATCTCTGTGCACCTGCGCGTTTCCCAAACAAGTGCAATCCACGAACCGCCGGCCAGAGAACAAGCCCGTCGATGTCCACGCTCCGGGGGCGTCCTGCAAGGAGCTCGCCGGCGGCGCGAAGGCCCCGAGACAAATCCAGCCCCTCGGACCCCCCAGGGCCGTGACGCAGGCAGAGCCCAATAAAGAAATGACTCACAGCGTGGAGCTCCCCACATGCGCATCCTCTCCCGCCCGGATCGTCTAGGCGCGAGGCATTCGAACATAAGCGGGCTTGAATATTGGCAGGCCCGGATTGAATCTAAGCGCGCATGAATATGTACGCGAATGAGCCTCAGTAGTTCGAGTGAGTCTCCGCGCGAGTCTGATTATGTCCAAGCGTAGGATGTGCGCACAAACGCGTCGGCGGCCCGATCATGACTGAGCGGGGCTGCGCGACCCCTCCCTCCATGATGAAGCAAGGAATTGGGATGCTCGCGCATCGCATGGCGGATCGGCAAGTTTCCCATGGCCCGCTGCAGAGCGACAGCGTTCGTGGCGACGCGGCGCTGGGCGAGCAGAGCGCAGGCTGCTGCTCTCAGGAGGGAGACAAAGAAATCTGGCAGTTGACCTCCTGCCAGCTCGTCCGCATTCGCCGTTACTAGGTCGACGTATCTGATCGGCGTCAGGCCGTCGATGTACTCGTCCTGGTCAAGCGCCACGGCGCCGCCACGGCGCCGCCGGCATTGCGGTGCCGGCGCACCCCGCAAATAAGTGAACTCGTCGCAGTCACCATTTTCACCTCGCGCGGTGCTTCACCTTGCTGCTGCATCTCAGTAGTGGTCCTGCCCTGCAGAAGGCCCCCCCCACGTCCACGGCGACGCAGACCCAGTCTGGGCGACGCGCCGCCTCCGAGGACAGCGCGCGCTGTGACGCGCGTTTCGCTGCCCCCGCGAACGTCTCCAAGGCCCCGGCGCCCATGTCGCGGAAGCCTCTGAGCGCCGCGTGGCGCCAGATGATCCTCGCGGTCTCGCTGTCGGGCCCCTTCCAGTTTTTCCACCTGACGACGCGCCTGGAGTCCACGACACCTCGGGCGCCCTGGAGCGGTCGCGTCTCGAAGCGTTTGAACTTGACCCAGATGGTGAGATCCTTGAGGATGGCCGCTGCTACCTTCGACAACCTGGACACTTCTTTGTTGGTCAGGAGGTCGGCGTCGCGCTTGATGACCGCCGTCTTGACGGCGGAGTGCACTTCGCGCCGTTTTCCAAGAATATTTGGCAACATGGTTGCCGGACGATTCCTCGTTGAAGCTCAGGGATGCTTCGCGCACCCTTGGGTCCAGGTACAACTCCACATGTCATCCTCCTTCGTCCTCCTCCTCTAGCGTGGCTTACTTATCCAAAGCGGCACCGCGCAGGTAATAGCGGTACTGCGCGCGCGTGCCCTGACGCTGGCGCTGCGTCTCGAGGCGCTGGGGCCACTCGCGTGGCCGGCGGCCAAATCGGGCCGCAGCGAGATCGACAGCAGCGTAGATCATCAGCTGGCTGTCGTCGCTCTCCAATTCCTCCATCTCCTGGGTCAAGTCCTCTGCCCCTTCGACTTCGCGCCAATCTGCCAATGTCACCTGCTGGATGTGGCCAGGAACGTCGCTGCCGGCGGTGTCCTCGGGTATAGCCGACAGTGCTGGTTGGGGATCCTCCCTCAGCGGTGCCTGGGTGCGTCCTCTGGAACGTCGGTGACATAGTCATCGAGCGCCCCATCTGGACATTGTCCTGCGTCTGCTGCCGTACCCGAAGGTCCCATGGATCGGTTTTTGGAGCCATGATATCAGGGATCCAAAATGATTTAACGGATCCATGCTTCATTTACGAATCCATTTTCATCGATGGATCAATTTCACAATGTTCCAATTGAGGTAAATGTCCTTGCTTTTGTTGAGATCCATCGTGTTTGATTTTGCAATTCGGGCACGTCTGCGAGCGGGGCAGTCTTATACTATCGCATGTCACATGTGCCGCGTGAATCATTCAAATTCCCTCCTCCTTTCCCTTCCTCCTCCTCCTCCTCCTCCTCCTCTTCCTCCTCCTCCTGCAGTCCCTATATCCTACTCCTCCGCCTCCCTTTGATACCCCATTCGGCGACGGGGCTCGCGTTCTTGGCCTGGTGCACGCCCCCCTCTCCCAGCGCGGCGGGAGAGGCAAAATCCTAACTAGATCAACGGGGCATGGGGGAAGGGATCTAAGATTGGTTCGGGGATTGCCTTCAAAGGGTTCCTCTCACCTCAGGGGCAACGTGAGGGGGGATTAGGCATAGAGGGGGGTGCATCGACCAATCGCCCACCGATCGCCGATACGGGCCCGATAGCCCCAACCTGCCCAGGAACGCTCTGATTCACTGTCGAGGGCCTATCGCCGATGTATCGGCGATGCATGGTCAATTCCAGGTCGATGTGACCACCCTTATGCCAGTTCCCCCCGATCGTTGCCCCTCAGAACCAGTCTTTGGCTCGGTATCGGATTTGCTTCTCCTCGCCAGCAGCGGCAACGATGCCCCTCGGAAACGAGGACGAAGACGACGGCTCGCGCTGGGAAGGCGGCCCGGCTGGGATCACCAAGGCGCTAAGCAATGCCGGGGGAATGGTGGGAAATACTCAAAAGGGAATGAGCAGGGGGAGGGGGATGATGCGGAGGATGCCGATGTGGATGGGTTTAAAAGGGGTGAGGTGAGGAGGAAGGGCGACAGGAGGAGGAGGAGCAGCAGGAACAGGAGAAGCAGGAGGAGCGGATGAGTTGGAGCAGAGCGAGTTCCCCCCCTTCCTGCCGCGTCAGGCGCTACTACCACATGTGAATAAGGGAAGGGCGGGGAAAAACAGGGAATGAGCAGGGGGAGGGGGATGACGCGGAGGATGCCAAAGAGGATGGGTGAAAAGGCGGTGGGGCGAGGAGGAAGGGTGCAAGGAGGATGAAAAGGAGGAAGAGCAGGAGCAGGAGGAGCAGGAAGAGGGGGAGGAGCTGGATCTGAGAGAGTTCCTCCCGTCGCGTCAGGCGCTACTACCATATGTGAGTATATCCAGAAAATGGCTCGTGTACCCCACGAACCTACGCATGGGCAGCGTCAGCGTCGAGAGTTTAGCTGAAGTGGGGTGAAGGGAGTGGAGGTGGCATGAGTGCCCTTTGTTGCCTCGCCCCTTCCCGCTGTCCCCTTCCCCCCCATGAGGTGTGCATGTGGTTTACATGTGCACATGTGCATGCACACGCTTGTCTACGTCTACATATACATATATACATCTGCAACAGGCCGCCGCACAGGGCGATGCTGCCGAAAGACGTGACTCGACAGATGAGCCAACCACCTGGGGGTGCCCATCCCCCTCGTCACTCCTGGTCGCCACGGCTGGGCCCTCGCCGCCACGTGAAAAAAACGGCATGGGGAAGAGATAACTGGACTGCGCGTCATCCGGTACCCCAATGAATGTGCACAGGAGTGCCCCTGAATGTTTCCTGGGAAACGTCCTGCGTCGGCCATTCGCTGCTTCGCTGCGAAGCAGCACCCAAAATCGAACCACTGGCCCAGTGGCCTGTCGAGCGCACCTGGTGACGGCTGTCACGGGGAGGCTCAGTGGGCCCGCGTCCAGAAGCAGGAGCAAGATCAATCACCGCACTAGACAGAGAAGGAGGAGAGGATGGGAAAAACACTGCAGCTGAACGCCGCCACGCACATGCAACAAACGCATGTATCCGAGAGGTGGTGCGGAGACGAACTTCAAAGTGCTGCTCGGGACTGGCCGGGGTGCCCAGACGGCGGGAGCTGTGAAGCAAAACAAAACAGCACCACAAGCTAAGAACAATACGCTAGACAACACTGGCGACGGTGAGGGCAGGAAGGAGAGGAGCCAGGGATAATCCTCAGGAAGCCAAGCCGACGAAATAAATAAATGACCGAGTCAGCATTTGAATAGAGAAGCGAGACGGGGACAACAAGAGCAGTGTTCAACAGAGTCAAGATCTTCATCACCATCGTCTGGACATCCCATGACACAGCCTGCGGGACGGGACTTAATTTTCCTGGACGCATAAAGTCCCCGGCACCAGAAGCGCAAAGTTCCTACTATGAGGCACGGTTGTGCTTTCGAGATGACAGCAAACGAATTCGAAAAGAAACGGTCCATGCATTCAAAAATCACGCTTGGGAACCATGCGACAACGCGACGGAAGAGACTATGGCGCGGGTTTTCTCGGGACGACAGCGCGAGAGTAGCCACTCGTAAAAACATTGAGAGACGAAGGGATGCCGTGGAACCAGCAATACAAGGAACGCGTTTAAAACAGAAAATTCGTCTTCCACCACCCACACCGCACACGATACATGATATGAACATCATCGTGCTCAAGATTCTGAAGATGCTCAAGCACCGCCCCCATCGTATGATTCATAAGCATGTATCGTAAATATGTCGCACGAGAGAAGCATGCGAGGTATTGGAACCCGATGGGGAGGTGAAGTTGGCGAAGTTGGGTACAGAGGACATAGCTGAGTGCATTGCGCGGCCCTGCCGTGAGGAACATGACCGACTCACGATAGCAGCTCATCAACGTTTTCGACGCAGGGTGCAGCTGGAGAATGAAACCGAAGACCGAAAAACAAATAACCCGTAACGCAACAATAGATCTCGTAACCCCAAATCCTAGGTGACGAGTAACACCCGCACGAGCACGAAACTTCACGCGCGCCTCACTCCACGCATTCTGTTGCGCAAGTGGGCCAATGGAGATGCCAAAGTACTTCGCACTCTCGACTACCTGCAGGTGCTTAGAGTCGCCGTCGAGAACAGCAACAGATGCGCGAACGAAGCCGCGGTCGATCTCACCAACGAGCAGGATCTGGCATTTCTCGCAGCGCAGACTGAGGCCCGCGATTTTCTCAAGCAAACACAGTTCTTGCCAAATGGGTCACAGAGACGAGAACATACGCACCATGCCGAAATAGAAATCGCCCGCGCAGGCCAAAGTCCGATCGACGTGCCGAGGCAGAGATGCATCGGCCAAACGAAAAAAAAAATCGGCCGCAAGAACGAATGACAGCAAACTGGACAGACGGCCCTGCTTCACCCCACTCCCCGTCGGGATAGCCGCACGCCCCCCCCCCCCCCCCCCCCCGGAACAATCGCGGCAGGTTGCCCCTGGCACCATAAAATGAGGGGGGAAAAAGAAAAAGAAAAAAAGAAGCATATTAGGACAAAGCCCCACGGCATGCAAGACACGCAACAGCCAGGAGATGCCCAAGGAGGGGGGAGCAACATTGAAATCTGCGAGCAACAGGCCTGCGCCCCCGTTTGCACGGGCGCGTCCTTCGAGGGCCCACGCTTCAGTACCGACGATGTTCGTGATCGCGTCCCGCCCTTTATGCATGTTTGAGCTGATTCAACAGAACGCGATGAGTTAACAGCGACAAGAATCGACGTCGCACCTGCCAATATGTTGATGTTCGCGCCGCCCATGCTCAACAGGCGGGCGTCTTCCGGACTTCGAACAACCGGAAACCCACAATCCCGATCGCTCGAACCTTCGGGGGGGGGGGGGGCATCAAGCCGCGGCGCATCGATGGCAGAAAGCTTGAAACAATACCATCAAAGAAGCAAATATAAACGCCGCACAGAGCACGAGCAGCAGCAGGTGCCTTCCACGCACCATAAGGAATGTCGTCAGGCCCAGGCATCCTATGGCAGCGAGCACAGACATATTCGCAAGATTGAGGATGCGAAACTTGCCTATCCATCGAAGGGCCTCAGTGAGCTTCTGGACATGGCTGGGCGCCTCAAACAACAGGGTACGATCAAGTTCCTCGGGGGCAAAAACACGGGGCCAGCGCGCCTGCAGAACCTCCGCGGAGCGCGCGAGAGACTCCCAGGGCGGCCCCGTCTCATCGCAGATGCAGGAAGTGCATGAGCGGCTCCGATAGCGCCTCCAGAGGGCTCGATAACGCTGAACAATCGCAGGCAAGTTTTTCTCGGCGGCCTCAGAGGCAACGGAGCGTTCAATCTCCATCGCTTCTGCTCTAGAAGTTGAGACTGGATAGATCGAACCATTGAGCGGAGGCCATTCAGGTTCGCGCATGCACAAGGAGCCACGAAAGTAAACGCGCAGCGCAGGGCACGACTTATGAACAGCAGCCACCACCCACCCCCTCCTCATCCTCACCCCCCGCAGAGCACACATTGCCCAAAGGCGCGCGAGTTCCAGAGACTCGGCCGGCAGCAGCGACTTCAAAACATAACGAATAAATTGCGCGGAGACAAACATAAGCGCCTTGACCGCCTCGAGACGGCCACGCTCAGAAATGCTCGGTGCATTCGCGTCAAACTTAACAATGGGGGCTCGAGATGGGGGGCAAAAGCAAGATGACAAGCAACGCGCCCGGGGATCGCGGGGTGCTCGGCGGGGGGAGGAACGGCGAAGAGTTAGCAAAGACGGGGACGCGGTCGCTCGAAGCTTTGGCCGCGAGGCGGCCCGCAACGCCGCCTCGGACATCAGAAACCTTCGAACAGGCCCGGGGCAAGGTAGAGTAGATACGGCCCAGCCGCGACGCGCACTTAATAACCCCATCCCTGACCTCCCTCCGCGCGTGGTCTTCCTGATCAAGCTCGGCAGCCGCGAGGGGGGGGGCGCCGCGGGGTGCCCCGGGGCGCGCGCGATCCCCGGGAAGCCAGCTGCCGTCACCTTGCACCCCCCCTCTTCCTCAATGGCGAATTTTCATTCCCCAGGCAACAAACAATGGGGGGCTCGCGACGCCTCCACAGCAGCGCGCGCTGACTTCAGAGAGACAAAGTAGGTCGCGATCGCGTCACTCGCGTTCGGCAAGTGAAGATTGAAAGCCGCCAGGTTACCCGAAGGGCGAACGCAGGTAATCCGTAGAACACGACCGGCGCGAATTTCTCGACGAACGCTAGAAAGGAGTAACTCAATAATGCTCGGTCCCAAGACAGTGACCACACCACCTTCTCTCTGATAGTCCTCAAATACAGAGAGACCGACGTTGTGCCCCGGGCGGGGCCCATCCAGCCCCCTGAGGAGCTCTCCGATATCACCGCAATGACCGCGCGTCCCCTGGGCACAAGCGATCTGGAACTTACGCGAAAGAGATAGGAGGGACTGGCATCTAGCGCGCAAGCACCAAGAGGAATTGCAAACGCTGCCAGGGAGACCACGGGCGTTCCAACAGCAGACTGAGAAGGGCGCGCACGGGGAGAAAGGAAGAACATCGGGGGGGAAGGAAGACTCATAATCGCCATTGTCGTCGACCTTGCAAACGGGAAGATCAGATGGAAAAGTGATCTTGACATCGCACAACAGACTGCAAGCTACAGCCGCGAAAAAGGCGATTTCATCTGAACAGCGGCCTGCTCGCGAAAAGAATCAACGCGCTGATGGATGCAAAATTCCTGCAGCGCGTCGAGCTTTAGGTCGAGGTATGCGCTCGAGGCATCTTCACTAAGCCGCAGGTTAGCCAGAGGGACGGGGTCATCTGGCTCCTTCAGAATATAGATGCAGCCGCCCAGCCCATTACTGTTGACCGCGTAACCCCGCGGCTGCAGGAGTTGAGACATGGAAGAGCGACGGCGACCCATGCCTAGAAAGAGGAGGCGGGCCTTGGAATCCGCATCTCTGCGGACGCGAAGTTGTGGTTCAGCCGCAAGAGGGCCAAGGTGAATGAACTCGCCATCAGCCTCGTACTGGGTCAGAAAGTTGCTGGCGTCAGACGCGGACTCAAACTGCAACGCAACGTTCCGCGCGAGGTCGAAAACCTTGATCGTGATGAGTTTCTGCATGCTGATGGGTCATATTTCGTCCGAATGGCCTCCCCAGCGCTCCGAAGTGTACTCGCTAACATACGACGTGGAAAGCCGAGGATCATAAATTTGGTCGTGCTATCTTGCCCACGTGCAGCGCGAGCAGCACGTGCATGAAGGGGGACATGAGGAACACTGGGGGCAGAAATGATCCGTGCAAGCTTCGATTCAATATCAACAATCTTTTGCTGCAAACTCGAAGTGCTAGATGATCCAGACTCCGACATCGAACATGGTGGGGGAGTACTCTCGAGCGAACATAAACGGGACTGCAGGAACTCGACCGAATTCGTCAGATCAGCGAACGCTGCGGCGTGCTCTTCCTCCAGCTGCGTGACCGTAGGGCGAATCTAATTTCGCATGGTCTGCAACGTCGTCGTGAATTGGGCACAGCGCAATTGAGTGATATCCATATGCGTCTTGATCGTTGCTACATCAGTGGCGGAGGCAGCTACCTGCGAAGAGAGGCCCTGGAGCGAACTGAGGATGAGGTCAGTATTATTCGTTGGGGCCGTCTTCGGTGATGAATACTTGGAGCAATTGCGATTCGAGCGACTTTTCGATCTGTCGGAAGATGAAAAACTACTGTCGCCACGTTGGTGCCTGCCTGTCCGCTGCCTCTTCTCATCGCGCGAAAGCATCGGGCTGCAGTGAAGAAAGGTGAGAGACGGGGAAAAATGCAGTGAAAGACGTGAAGCTCCCGCTCCAGGAGGGGCCCTCGAGCCTCCCCGTCGGCAGCAGCAAGGTTCAAACCCCAGGGACCAGGTTTGAGCCTTGAACCAAAATGGCTACGGACGTCATCAGCTACAGATTTTGAGCAAAGACGAAGCTTGTCGCCCAGGGACGGCCTCAGGTAGGAAAAGCTTTCGTCGCCGCCGGTCGGTGTGTTTCGCCGCATCAGCGGTCAGGCCAGCAAAATCCAACATAATCCTCTTCCTCCACCTTTTCCTCCTCCTCCTCCTTCTCCTGCTCCTCTGCCTCCTCCTGCTCTCCCGTTTCCCCTCCCCTTTCTCCTCCTCCCCTGCTCCCCATTCTCCTCCTCCTCTTCCGCCTCATCCCTTCTCTCTTTCCCTCCTGGCCCTCCCTCGCCTCCTTCGATCGATCGCCGCGGCCTCGGAGCGCGAGCCACGCGGGTCCGGCCTTCTGCGTGTACGACTTCTTGACGCCGGTCTGCTCTATGCAGTCCCACACGGCCTTCTCGACCCTCTGCTCCTCCCTGAACTGCGCGACAGACTGGGGGCGGGCCGCCCGACCCCCCCGGGTCTTGTGGTGGACGCGATGGGGCGGATTTCGATGTTTCGGCAAATCCGCTGGACACGGGAGATGTAATAGCTCCTAACAGACGCCACGTGCTCCTCCTCCCCCTCCTCCTCCTCCTCCTCCTCCTCCTCCTCCTCCTCCTCCTCCTCCTCCTCTGGGCCCGCCTTCCTTCAATCCCCCGCCTGCTTCGAAAGGAGCCCCTTGTGAAATAGAAAGGGGGGCCCATACCTCTTCCGTAATCCGTATAAACAACCCCTCCCTGTCGCACCCTGAGAAGGGTCGGCAGGGCGGGCCGGCCGTTTCGCCTGAGACCTCTTCACCATGTGTGGCCCTGTACATTTGCAACAGCTACAGGGAGGGCACTCATATCGATTTCAAGTTGGGAATATGGCCTGACTGGCGCGCGCCATCGTCGTAGAAACCTACACAGGCTACCGATATGGAAGCAGGGCAAAAAAACTAAGGATTTCGCGCTACCGCCGCGTTCGGTCGCCATCAAAGCTTGCAACTGTCATAGCTATGGAGGGCGTGACCTTAAATTGGGATTTCCCCGTTCGCGCCGAGCACACGTGTTTTGAAGGTTTACAGCAACTACAAAGATGGAGTGCGGGTCCATTTCAAAATGTGGTTCCCGCTTTCACGACGCGCAAATTATGTTTCAACGCTTGCAGAAATTACAAAAACAGCGCCGCGCAGATTTGTCTTAAACACTTGCAGCAGTTACAAGGATGCAGGACGGTTTTTTTCCAACATGGACCTGTCGCTGGACATTTCCTTGAATTTAAAATCCGTCACCGCGCCACTGGCACGAACAGGAGCGCCCCAAGGCTCATGCAACCCTGAAAATGCAGGATTGTAGGGCTCTGAAAAGGACCCAAACCCCCAGTTTCCGGGGCGGCCCCGGGCGCTTTTGGGGTGTGTCGCGTGGGCCTCTGGGATGGTCCCCCGCTCAGGGGGGGCCCGAAACGAGCCAACAAAAACCCCGAGAGGCCACCGAAACGGTCCAGGAGGGCATAAAATCGCCGAAGCATCGCTCCACGACGCCCAAAATGGCTTCCAGACGGCCCAGAATGCGTCGAAGACGCCCCAGGAAATCTCCAAGAACACTCCCAAAAGGGCCCAAAAATGCATACAACACTCCAAGACGATCCCAAAGGCCTCCAGTATCGCACAAAGACATCCGAGGCCTCCAAGAGGGCCCCCAAACGGCCAAAGAGACCACCATGACGGCCCAAAAGGCCCCCGAGACGGTCCAAAAGGCCCCCAAGACGGCTCCAAGAGGGTGACCCGCACGGACACTTCGAAACCCCAAGAGGCCCCGAGAGGCCCCAAGAGGCTCCCAAGAGGCCCCCAAAAAGGCCCCCCAAAGGCCCCACGAAACCGCAAATAGGACCCCAAGAGGCCTTCAAACAACCCCAAGAAGCCCCCCAAGAGGCCCCCAGAGAGGCCCTCCAGGGGCCCCAAGAGGCTCCACAACTGCCCCGAAGAGGCCCCCGAAAGCGCTCCGAAGCGACCCCGAAAAGCATCCCTGAGGACTCTGACCACAACCCAGGCACGGTGGCGGGATGGCCGACAGGCTAGTAGCATCAGAAGCTTCAACGCAACCGCTGCACGGATAGAGGGACGTTCCCTTTCAAAATTGAGCTGTCGCTTGAGACTTCTTCAAGGTCCATGGCCAAAAGCGCCAAAACGTGCGACGGCTCCACTGAGAAGGAGCTGGACGCCGCGCCGAACTGCAACATTACACCTCGTTGCACTCCTGGGTCCCCCGCGCGCTGCGCAATCGATCAGGTCCCGGAGGCCCACGCGCGGCGCCCTCAGACGACAAGGCCCGAAACGGCCTGAGCTGCAGGGAGGATAAACAAGCGCACTCCCCCGCACGCGGCGCAAGCGATCAGGCCCTGGAGGCGGGCACGCGGCGCCGCTGCGCGGCGCCCCGTGGAAGATGGCGGGGCGCCGCGCCTAGGCCGCGTGGCGCCCTCGGGGCGACCTCGTCCAACGACGAGGCCATCTGGACGGCCGGGTGGCCGCGGCAGCCATGCCCAGGCTCAACGCCACTGCGCAGGGACAAGGCTTCGGCAGGCGGCCGCCAGCCGGGTGAACCACGCAGCTGGGTCAGCACCCGCGAGGCAGCGAGAAAGGCATCCAGGACGAGCGGAAAGCCTGGCGCCTAGAGCAGAAACACCACCGAGCACGGAAGCCGCACGCCTGAAAGGTGCGCGCGGATCGGCGCGGCGCAAATGCTGGAGCACCACCTGCTCCAGGAGCCCAGCCGTAGATCTGTCCGAGCAGCGAGCGCGCTGGGTCGGTGAAACCAGCGGGTCTCTGGCGCTGGACTGGAGAGGGCGGCGACGCCTCCTTTGTATTGTGGGGCGCGCAGAAACGTATTGGCGTTTCCCCCTTCAGGGAGATTTTCGACGAAAAATTGAAATAAAAAAAACTCGAAACATACCCGAACATATTCAAAAAAAAGTCTCCAGACTATGTTTTGACTATTTTTGGTTCTTCCCCCTGTAGAGGGACAGGCCCGACTGAAAACTAGTACTGTATGTTCTCCTTGGAGGCCCGCGTCCGCTCGCGTCATCGTCGTCGTCGTCGTCGTCGCTCGCGTCGTCGTCGTCATCGCCGTCGTCGTCGTCATCGCCGTCGTCGTCGTCGTCGTGGTCGTCGTCGTCGTCGTCGACGTATTCGTTTTCGTCGTCGTTTTCGTCTTCCTCGTCGTCGTTCATTTCCACAGGCACCCGGAGCGACCCGGATCGGCGGCACTGGCCGGAGGCCACTACAATACTAGTACTGTATGTTCTCCTTGGAGGCGCGCGTCCGACCCGAACATATAGTATACCCATCTTGTAGTATACCGTTTCCCGAGCGGTGTGGCCAGAAAGCGCCCGCCAAGACGCACATATTGTAAGATTCCTCGGTGCGCGCGTCGCCCCTGGAGGGGCGACGCGCATGTAGTATCAGAATGTTGGGGTGGCGCCGATATTGAGCCAGGAGGCGAAACGGAAGCTCCTTCGCATTGAGCCAGGAGGCAAAACTCGGCGGTGGACAAACCTCCCTTTAGTAAACCTCCCCTTAGTGAAAACGACCTGGGGCCGAAATCGACGGACCTGGACCCGCAAAAATGACGGCCGCGACGCCCTCTCGCGAACCGAAAACGACCAATTCCTTAATCGACGTGTCAGGGTAGGAGGTCTATCAACCTCCGAAAAACGGGGGCACAGCAGCGCGCGGCCGCGCGCCGAGCGGTGGCGAGAGCCCGTGCGAGCGGGAGCCACTGCGCTGCAGGGCACCGAGCGCCGGAGCTCGAATGCTTTACGACCGCGCGCGCGAAGCAACGAAGGAACGGGGCCGACGCGCGAGGAGGGCGAGGGCGGAGGGGAAACGCGCGCGCGAAGTGGGACGAAGCCAGGACGGGGATAACATCGGGCGAGGATAAATCGAGAATCTCTGAGTCCAACGGCTCCGGAGGATGCGTCGGGCGTCGCGGCCTTCTCAGAGCGTTCCAGAACGCTCCGAGAGCATTCTGGGGCGGTCTGGAACGGATGTACCCTCGCCCTAGCCCGGCCCGGCGAAGAGAGGGGGCGCGCGATCCTCGGGCGGGGGCTGCAACGCCCCAGGCCCGGCCCGAATCAAACCGCCAGCGCGTGGGCGCGCGCTGCGGCGGCGAATGCCGGGACCTGGCCACGTACATGAATGCACTCCCCCAGTCCGCGAAGCCAGCCTCGTGGCACGAACGTCCGCGCAACGCGCACTGTCGAGACCAACCAAAATCAATGTGCACGCACGTCTTTTCGCTCGCTCCCGAGACATACGCCCCTCCCCCCCGCCCGTTCCCCAAAAGGGTTGCCGTTTCCAGGTAGTGCACCACCATCGGCGCGACGACCCGGTTGAAGACCTTGGCGCCTGTAAAGCAATCCGCCCACCGCCCTTCGCGGTTCGGCTCGGTGGTTCTCGCCCTGGGCTCGAGTACAGTCAACCCGTATAATAAGGATGCGCGGTAAGGATGCAAGGGCCATGGAGTGCCACGTGAACGTTTTTCGAAGGAGGTTGGCCAGCCAAAGCGGCCAAGGATAGACCAAGGAGGCAATGATGCAAGGGTACCCTTGGGAAGGTTGCCCATCCTTACTATGAGGGTTGACTGGAAGAAGGAAGAGAAGGGGAGAGCGGAGAGTGGGACAATGCGGAGGGAGGAGGGCGGGGGGGAGCGAGTGAGGGAGCGGGGAGGGAGCGCGGGCGGGAAGTGAGGGGAGGAGAGGATGAGGGGAGGGGAAGGGAGAGGAAGGGAGAGGAAGCGAGAGGAAGCGATAGGGAGGGAGGGAGGGAGCGGGGAGGACCCTTATCCTAATCCTCCGCCTGCGGCAACCAGCACCGTTTCACGGATCGAAGAAATATGCTCCAGCAGAGACCCGTTGGCACTGCATGCAGCCTCGTCCGCCTGACTCACGCTCACACATCGCCACCATAACAAAGAAACAACAGCAGCAACAACAACAACAACAACAATATCAACAACAACATATACAGCAACATCAACAACAGCAACAACAGCAACAACCATAACAATTACAACAACAACAACAACAACAACAACAACAACAACAACAACAACAACAACAACAACAACAACAACAACAACAACAAACACAACAGCAGCAGCAGCAGCAACAGCAGCAACAACGACGACACCAACAACACCAGTAGCAGCAGCAAAAACAACAATAACAACAACAGCAGCAGCAACAGCAACAGCAACAGCAGCAACAACACACAATGGTATATCGCAAAAAAAAAACTTGCGCATGTGCATTAGCATTGAGATGCGGACAATAAGCGCTGGCCAAACACAGCTGCACTGCCAGCCGAGCCCAGAGAAGGTGCGATGAGCAGGTGTTCATTCAATACGAAGCATGCGGGGGCCAAAAGAGCATCAATCGGACCACCAAAGAAGAATCAAACAAAAGGAGGAAGCAGCGCGGGAGAAGGGAAGCGAAGGCACGGAGGAGGAGCGGAAAGAGAAGCGGAGGGCAAGGAGGGCGGGCAAGGAGGGGGAGGAGGGCAGAATAGATGGACAGATGGTCAGAAGCCAGAGCAGGAGTGAGGAGGGAACGGGGAGGAGAGAGGGGGTGGGCAAGGAAGGGGGGAGGAGGGCAGAAGAGATGGGCAGATGGGCAGAAGCCAGAGCAGGAGTGAGGAGGGAGCGCGGAGAGAGAGGGGGGGAGCGAGGAAGGGGGGGAGGAGGGAGAAGGCCGTGAGGGCCGGCGGAGCGGCACAGCCCTGGGGATAAGTGAGGGCTGCCAGCAGAGGTGGAATCCAGTTCACCTCACTGATATCCTCCCCCCTCCAGCTCCAGCGCACCCTCCTCTTCCTCCTCTTCTTCTTCTTCCTCCTCCTCCTCCTCACTTCCTCCTCCCCTCCCTCCCTCAATCCTTCCCCCCCCCCCCCCCTCCGTCCTCCGTGTTCCCTTCTCCAGTTCCCTCCTCTGGTCTCCTTCCTCCGCCCTCTCCGCTCCCTCCCTCCCTCCTTCCCTCCCTCCACTTCCTCCATCGCCAATCCCCTTACTCCTACTCTACCCTCCCTCCCCCCATCCATCCATCTTTCCGTTCTCCTGCTGTTGCTCCTCCTTCTCCTCCTCCTGCTCCTCCTTCTCCCCCTCCTCCTCATCATCATCATCATCCTCCTCCTCTTCCTCCTCCTCCTCCTCCTCCGTCCTCCAATGCTCCCTCCCCCACGCCTTCCCTATAGAGAACTCATCCCCGTCGCACCCACAGACGTATTGGCAGAGCGTGCCAGGCGTTTCGCCTGCGACGTCCTCACTCTTTCTGATGCTGAAGCTTGGAGTTCGAAAGGACAGAAAGACGGGAAGGAACGCGATCCACCATCGCCGGCCTGAAACAGATTTAAGGGTGGCTCAGAAACCAGGGGGCTCTGCCCCCTGGAAAATCCCGAGGAGGGGTCTCAGAAACCGTGGTGCCCCCCCCCGTCGAACCTCCCCTCCCTGTACCCCCCCCGCTCCCAGAACCAGGTGTGGGCCCACCCCCCGAAACGAAGAGGTCTGGAATCTCCCCTCCCAAGGGCTGGGGGGTCCAGAACCCCTCCCCCCCTGCACAAGGGGGTAAGGGGGTGAGTGACGACCACCCCCTTCTGCGCAAGTAGGGTAAAGGGGGGAGACAAACACCCCCCCCGTCGTCGACGCCGCCGCCGTCGCCATCGCCGTCGCCGTCCGCCGTCAATCGTACGCCGTTCGCCGTCCGCCGTCCGCCGTCCGCCGTCCGCCGTCCGTCATCCGCCGTCCGCCGTCCGCCGTCCGTCGACCGTCGTCCGTCGTCTGTCGTCCGTCGTCCGTCGTCCGTCGGCCGTCGTCAGTCGTCCGTCCGTCGTGGTCGTCATGGTCGTCGTGATCGTCGTCGTCGGTCATGTCGCCCGTCGTCGTCGTCCATCATCATGGGTCGTCGTCATCGTCGTCGTCGTTTTGCCGCCTTGCTCGGGGGGAGAGAGTTTCGTTACCCTGGCTCGCCCTCCCTTGCGGTGAGAGGGGGGAACGGCGGGTCTGCACCTCCCCAATGTCTTTCCGGGGTGGGGGGTTCTGGACCCCGCCAAGAAGTTGACAGAGGTGGGGGATTCTCCCCCCCGAATACTTGTCCCAAGGGGGTGGTCCGGAAACCCCGCTCCCCCCGCTGGAGAGGGGGCAACTCCTCAAATGCCAGCAGCGTCAGAAAGCGCTTTTCAAAGATAGAGCACTGGTTGTGTTCAAACTAAGGCAGTCGCCCTAGCGTCACGCACATTCGTAATGAAAGCTTGCAACAATTACTCGGACTGAGGGCGAGTCACGTTCAACAAACTGGTGCTCTCGCCTCAGCGCCATGCACGTTAGTCTTAAAAACTTGCGACAGTTGTAAGGATGTGGTGCGGCTCCATTTCAAAATGGAGGATGTCGCTTGAGACACTCTAGAATCCAGCGGCCATAGCACTCAACTGATGTAGCAGCTGCAGAGATGGAGGGCATTTCCTTTTCAAAATTGGGCTGTCGCTTGAAACTTCCTCGAAGATCATGGCCAGAAGTGAAAACTAGTGCAACAGTTACACCGACGGGGAGCGGTCCTTTTTCAAAATGGCGATCCCGCTGGACACCTGGCTGAACTGTATGATCATACGTTTTCGCAGGCCTGCTTCTGGTCTAGAAAGATACAAGGTAGTTCCTTTTCAAGACGGGGTTTTCGCCTGAATGGCAGGCTCATAAGGTGCTGGTCTTGCAAGGGAGCGCTTCTGGAGTGAAAAAAGACGGGCGTCTGGGGACTTATGAAGAGAGGGCTTGGGACGGAAGGGTGCATTGCAGCATCGCCGATGCACCTCGGGCTTATTCTGGTCCTCCATCCTCATCCTCATCCTCCTCCTCCTCCTCATCCTCCCCCATCCTCATCCTCCTTCCTCCTCATCCTCCCTCCTCCTAAACACTCCTAGTCCTCCTCATCCCTGTACTTGCGGCGCCGCACCAGAAGGAACCGCTGCCGCGCAGCGCCTGCAACCGCAGCACGACACCCGGAGCCCGGCGTCGCGCGGCGGACGCTCCTCAGAGGCGACCAAGCCCCAGCACGGGCCTCCGACCATGGGTTGGTAGTTCGATGAAGCGCGGCAAGCAAACGGACACCCGTCTGGTCACGGTGGACTGTCCGCCCGCGCCAGGTGGCAGGCCGAGACAGGCAGGCAGCGTGCCTGCGGCGGCACGTCCGTCGATGATCTTCTCTCATCGTTCCCAAAACGATGTGCCCCGGTTGGCCACGGAGGCATCAAGGACTGTGACGGTGCCTACCAGACACAAGGGAATGAGGGACAACGTGAGGGGGGTCCCAGCTCAAGAGGGGGGGAACTTCGACCTGGAATCGGCGGTGCATCGCCGATACATGGGCGACGGGCCCCCGACAGCCAAGCCGCACGACCCTTGGCGAGTCTGGGCTATCGAGCCCTTATCGGCGATGGGGTCGATGCACTCCCCCTGAATCATCCCCCCCTTCACGTTGCCCTCGGGGTAAGCGGGAGGCCACCGAGACAAGCATCGCCTCGCCTCCTACATGTGAATGGCGCTGTGGCGGATCGGGCACTAGACTTCGAGAAGTCATGAGGCGCCACGCTAAGGTAGCAGACAGGGAACAGTCCTGGCACATCGGAAACCCCTAATTACTTGGAAGACAGCTGTTCGAGCAAGGCCGATTGTCTTTGAAATCTGGCAAGTACTCTCACGTGTGAGGGTGGAAAGTGTCACAAGCGTCGTGGATTGGGGGCATAGAAACAATCTACCTTGGGACAAGCGCCACGAGATCACCGTCCGCGTTCACCTGGTCGGATACGAGAAAGGCGCAAGGCTACCACCACCTGCGCCCGGGGCACGCTGGAACACGGGTACGACGACGGAGCCCCTTCCCCGGGCGCTTCGAGGAGGCGGTTCCTAGAGGCGGAAAGCTCGGGATGCTAACTCGTCTGGAACAACCATACAAACATTGGGAAATTTGAGCGGACCTTGGTCACGACTGACACCACCTTCTTCGGGCAACAGGCCATCGTGGAAGTCGCAACGAGGACGACGTCCATCCGCCGCAGGGATGCTCTACGTCTACCAGCCATACAACAAGAACCCAAAGCCCTCTAAGTTGAGATGAAGACTCCGCCATACACACTGTGGGTGAACCAACGCCGCCAAGCTCGTCAATTCCGCGACCATCTCTTGACTGAAACTGTCGAACCGTGGTCGAGGCGTCGCTGATCAGAGGTCGACGCGTTGGGCCGCGCAGGCGGGATGCCCGTATTGCCACCAGTGCGGCGAATTCATCCGTACGATATTTTCGGACTTTGGAGCTACCAAGAAGAAAGCATGCGGGATGCGGAATGCGAGCACTTGAGAACGAATGGGCATCTCGATGAGCGGGCAAGGGATGTCCGATCGGGCCCAACGCCAGGACCGAAAGGAAACCGAAGCAGGTCGGCAATGTTCGTGCGTGTGTCGGTGGGGGCGGAATCAGGTTATGCTTAAGTCGGGCGTGTCCCCCTACAGCGGGATCTTGGGCGAAAAATAAAAAAATTCTCAAACAATGCCCCCCGAATGGGCAAAAATAGTCAAAACATCGTCCACTGACTATTTTTTGACTAGTTTTGAAGATTCCCCCTGTAGAGGGACAGGCCCGACGTAAGGCTATGCTGACGAGCCTCATCCAGATGGGGGGCTCGACCTCACTGGCGGAGCTGGCCTCTCGGGGGCCGCCCGAGTCAGACATTTCAAAGCTACTCTTAGGTCGGGCCTGTCCCCCTACAGGGGAATTTTCGACGATTATTTGTTTCCTTTTTTAACATAAAAATAAAAAAATAAAAAAAAATGCTTCAAAATGGCACAAAAAAAAGAAATAGTCCCCAGAAATGTTTTTTACTATGTTTGGACTATTTGGGGGTATTTTTCATTTTTCGACGAAAATCCCCCTGTAGGGGGACAGGCCCGGCTTAAAGCTACTCGGTACAGGCAGCGTATGCAGGTTCCCACTAGTAGTACCAATTGCATGAGATCCAGTCGCAGAAGACACGGTCGTGAAGGAACATGCGGCGCCAAAGGCCCTGCCAGGGGGGCCCAGCGCCGGTCCAAGAAATCCGCTCGAAACTCCGAAAGTGTACGTCAAGGCTGTTCTTTGTTATTCGATGACGAGCGTGCTGCCAGCAGAGCTCTGCAGGCGTTTGAGACAGCACGTTCGCAGCGGGACTGGCTGGGAATGGTAAGCGGGGTGCGCCGCCAGATCAGGCCTGGGCGTCGCAGTGCGAGAGCCCTGGACTGCTGCCCGTGGCATCGCCGGCGGGTAAATCCCAGACCGCCGCACGATGACTTCTACAGTGGAACCAGCAACTGTGTAAGCATGCACTTTCGGAGCTCCGCACGGAATTCTTGAATCGGCGCTGGACCCCTCTCCCTGGCGCGCGGAGAGCGGCACGGGGCCCAGCGCAAATCCCAGAAATCCGGGCGGACCTTCGAAAGTTTATGTGCGTGCCGCCTCTTTATGCCTCGAACGATGCCTTCCGCGAGACGCATCGGGCACATCGTCGAGCGGCCGGCTCGTGGCTGCGGAGGGAAGGCATCCCTCGGGAAGCTTCTGACCCGGGTCGATCCAAGCCCAGGTCGGTCAGGCCTTGCAGGATCATGCGCTGTCCTCCCGGATCCTGCGCCCGAGCCCGGGTCGGTGCGCCCCCGGCTCTGCAGGATCCTGCAACACCTGGCGCTCTGACTGACCCCCGTTTGCATTAGCCCCCTTCTCTCGAGCCCCGAATCTCGTCCTTTTGGAGGATCGGGGGCGTCCAAAGGGGGGGCGTCCGAGAGAGGGGGGGGGGGGGGCGCAAATCATGTCCGGCGGCATGTGCGCGGCCCAGGGCGGGGCGCCATGAAATCTGGGGACGTGTTGAAACGAGAGTAGGCGCCATGCAATCTGGGGGAATCTCATGGCCACCGCCATGATATCCCTCCCCCAGTCATCGCCCCCCTCTTGGCCGCCCCCGAGGGGACCCTGGCCGTCCGAGCCCGCGGCGATCACACCGGGGCGACCGCCTCCGCGCGCGGGCCGAGTCGAGCGAGGAGTGGGGGGGCGGGGCGGCCCGAGGGCCACCGAGAACCCGTCGGGGGATGGGGCTCTCCAGGGAGCAAACAACGACAGAAACGCAATAACTCGGAGGTCCGCGCGGATTCCTCGGATCGGCACCGGGACCCCCTTGGCGGCGCCTCCTGCGCCGCCCCCTGGCGCGCTCCACGCGCCAGGGAGGTGGGTCCAGCCCCGATCCGGTAAATCCGCACGGACCTCCGAGTTCGTATGCTCATGTCATTGTTTGCTCCCCTATCTCTGTTCCTCCGCGTGCTTCGTGAGCTCCGACTCGCTCAACCCTCCTTCCTGCCCACCACCACTTCCTCACCCTCCCCCTGCTCCCTCATCCCTCCTGCACTGATGGGGGGGTCTCGGGGCGGTGGTCTCTGTTTCTTCTCTGAGGGCGGGGAACATCTTGGACACCCGAAATGGATACAAAGAAAATGGGTACGATGCCGAACAACACCGACAGCGGCCGCTGTTAGGCAGGCGGCCTTCTGTATCAAATGGACGGCGACCGCGGCGACACCGACAACGAACCCTGTTCAGAATGGACAAAAGCTGGTGTTGGACTTTGTACCCACTGTTTCCGTACCAATTTCGATCGTCTCGAGACATGTCGATCCTAAGCTTCGGGGCAGGCCCTGGGCCGCAGCTGCGCGCCACCACGGGAGGCGTGGGCTCTGCCGGTGCCGGTTGCTGCAGGAGGCGGCAGGGCCACCGCCACGAGCTTCTGCCAGGAAGGCAGGGCCACCGCCGCACGAACTCATGCCGGGAGCATAGGATATAATGTTCTTTGTCTTGAGCCCTTTGGGATATGTTTACGAAGCCATGCAGGCCCTCCAACCATGCCGTGAGCTCCGACCCGATCCCTCCCCATCCCTGCTCATCACCCTCTTCCTCCACATCCCCCTGCTCCTTCCTCCTTCCTCCCTCCTCCCTTCCACCTCCTCGCTCACGCTTAGCACACCGGTCTCCGTGTACTCGGGAAACCCGCTGCCTCGGCCCTTCTACCCCCTGCCAGGGCCCCCAGGCTGCCCGGCCAGCCCGGGGGGCGAAACTGGCAGCGCGGCGCAGCGCACAGGCCAGCCAAGAGCCTGCGCCGCGCAGCTGCCGAGCGCGAGCAGGGTCTGCTGCGCCGCGGCCCGCACGACGACCGCCTCGAGGTCGGGGCGGAGCGCACGGAGGTGGAGCGCCAGGCTCGGCCCGCAGGTGCTGCATGCGGTGGCGGCCCTCCACAAGCAGGGGCAACGATAGGGGGAGATAGGCATAGGGGGGCGCATCGACCCCCAATCGCTCAATTGATCGCCGATAGGTGCTCGATAGCCCCGACATGCCCAGGGACGTGCGGATTCATCATCGGGGGCACATCGCCGATCTGTCGAAGACGTATCGCCGATTCCAAGGGGATGTTTCCCCCCCTGTTCCCGTACAGTGGGTCCGCTAGCCTGCCCCGCCGCCGCGAGCGGCCTCCCTGGGGAAGCTCCCGCGGGCGCGCGAGGCCAGGGGCAGAGGGCGAACGGAACGTCGCTTCGAGCCAAGAGTTTTGTCCGTATCCACTGCGTCTTGGAGTTTCGGGCTCCCTTGCCTCGATACCAGAGGCGCCGTGGACATGGATAAAATAGCTCCGACCCTAGGGGACAGATTTTTATCCGTATCCACTACGCCGCGGCCTGGTGGCGCCCCTTCCCAGAAAGTCCACGACGCAGTGGATATGGATATAGATCGTACCCGCATAGAAGCAGCGCGTGGCAGCGCCCAGAGGCCAGTCACCTGACCACACAGTCCATGATGCGGTCCACAAGCTGGCCCTGGCGGTAGACGTACAGCTCTGGAACACAACGCTCGGCATCCACGAAGACGCCGGACGGCGGCAACGGAATTGTCCAGCGAAGTCGTCCAGTACGGCCCTTTGGACAGACGCCAGGGTGATGCCAACGAACGTCAAGTGGTTCCCCACAAGGTTCGTCATCACTGGTGCCGCGTATAAAGCATGACAGACCCCTCTGAGGCGGAGTTGCTACTCCGAGCCGGCTCGGTGTGGCCAGTGAAAAGTGTATATTTGGAGTACGAAGTGTTAAGCGCGTAGGTGTTGTGCGCGAGAAGCTGCCACACCCTTCACCCTCGCTGGACAGCATGAACGTCTTGCGGTGGACGGGCATGCGGCATGAGGCTCCCTCCGCCCTCCTCCCTCCTCTCACTCCTCCTCCTCCTCCTCCTCCTCCTCCTCCTCCTCCTCCTCCCCCTCCTCCTCACCACCACCACCACCACCACCACCACCACCACCTCCATCATCATCATCATCATCATCATCATCATCATCATCATCATCATCATCATCATCATCATCATCATCATCATCATCATCATCATCATCATCATCATCACGGCCCTTTGGACAGACGCCAGGGTGATGCCAACGAACGTCAAGTGGTTCCCCACAAGGTTCGTCATCACTGGTGCCGCGTATAAAGCATGACAGACCCCTCTGAGGCGGAGTTGCTACTCCGAGCCGGCTCGGTGTGGCCAGTGAAAAGTGTATATTTGGAGTACGAAGTGTTAAGCGCGTAGGTGTTGTGCGCGAGAAGCTGCCACACCCTTCACCCTCGCTGGACAGCATGAACGTCTTGCGGTGGACGGGCATGCGGCATGAGGCTCCCTCCGCCCTCCTCCCTCCTCTCATCATCCTCATCATCCTCATCATCATCCTCATCATCATCATCATCATCATCAGCATCAGCATCATCATCATCATCATCCTCATCATCATCATCATCATCATCATCATCATCATCGTCATCATCATCATCATCATCATCATCATCATCGTCATCATCATCATCATCATCATCATCAGCATCATCAGCATCATCAGCATCATTATCCCTCTTGTGGGGGGGCGGGGGGCGTGCCGCGCCCAGGACGGCGGGGCCCCGCGCCTCCCCGAGGTTTCACCCTAAGTGCATCAACGATGCTGCATTACTAACCAGCCTCGAACTTATCCCTATCCCTAAGATGGGCGAGCAAAAAAGCAAGGACAATCTTAAGGATAGGCCCTCAGAAACTGAGGGAACCCTCAAGATCGGCATCGAGGTAAGATGATATGCTTCAAACTGGTAAACTAGGGAGCCACCTGCGCACGGCAGGACGTGCCCCCCTGGAGCGGCGGGCGCTCCGCGGCCCTGCTGCTCGGGCGAGAGGCCCCTTTTGCAGGGCCGCGCCCGTGCTTCTGGCATCCTGGAGCGGCGACGACGAGGGAGCGTTCCGAGAGCTCGAGGAGGCGTCCCGCGAGATCCCCGCGTTAACAGTAGGGGGCTACATGCGAATCCTACCCCTACCCCCACGATTTCTGAGGGGGAGGGTGGGGTTCACATCGTTCGGGAGCTCCCGAGAAAGTGAACCCCACCCTCCCCCTCAAAAATCGTGGGGGGTCGGGGTAGGGTTCGCATTTGGCCCCCTACACAGAGAGCCGCCCTCCATCCATGCAAGTGCTTTGCAATCTCACGCGCCCGGTCACAGCACCTGAGGGGTACCAACAGCGGGATGCATTCTGAGAAGAAGCCGCCCTCGATGCGTGGACGCTGTTAGGACGAATGTGCGCTGCGCCAGGGCGGGAACCAACATTTCAAAAGGAGCCGCCCTCCATCCAGGTAAATGTTGAAGACTTTTAAGACGAACGTGCGCGGCCGCGAAAGGCGACAACAGCCTTTTCAAAAAGGACCCCCCCCCACCATCCGTGCAACTGCTGGAAAACTGTATGACGAACGTGCGCAGCGCTGATGCGAGAGCCACCAAACTTGAATCACACAAGCACAACAGCATAACGAGAGCAACATACCAAATCAAACAAGTGGTGGAGTAACCAAACAAAAATGCACACCTGGGAGATGGGCGGAGCAAAGAGGAGGAAAGAGGAAGGAGGAGGGAGGGAGGATGGAGGAGGGGAGGCAGGAGAAGGCAGGAGGGAGGATCGGGGAGCAGAGGAGCAGAGGAGGAGGAGAGGAAAAGAGAGGAGACGATGGGACGCAGGACGCAGCATACAACGTGCAAGCAACGAGTCGCAAGCAAGGAGAGGAGAGGGGTGACACAAGGGAGGAAGGAGAAGGGACGAGGATGAGAAAGAGAGACGATGGAGAGGGAGGAGGAGGAGGAGGAAGAGGAGATACGACGAGGGGGAAAAGGCAGAGAAGGGGCAGTAGTATGACAATGATGATGCTTTTAATGATGATGATGATGATGATGATGATGATGATGATGATGATGATGATGATGATGATGATGATGATGATGACGGTGATAGTAATGATGAAACTGATGATGATCATGATGCTGAAAATAATAATGTTGCTGATGATGATGCTGATACTGCTGCTGATGATGTTGCTGCTGCTGATGCAGCTGATGCTGATGTATATGTATATAATTATATACCCCGCCTCCACTCCCAATGGCCAGCTCTTGAACGGCCCGGCTCTAAGGGAGGCGCGGGGGCGTCGGAGTGGCGGCAGCCAGACAGAGCAAAGGGCACCCCTCGGCGACTTCTTTTCAAGCAGGGCCTATCTGTGTGGATCGGAGCCAGGCAGACGCCCGGAGCCCATTTGGGCCGGGCATCGACGCACGAGCGAAACGGCAGAGGCAGCGATCGGACCACATGACTCCCCGCATAGGGGGCCTCAACAGGCAAGGAAAAGTCTCTTTGACAGGGTGGCACGCGGGTGGGAGCACTTTGAGCCACAATGCCAGTGGCATGTGCTGACGAGTCAGTGCGGCCCCTCTCGCGCTTCGCCTACGCAAACTGTTGTTAAAACCACGCAGCCCGCCTCCACTCCCGAGGGCCAGCTCTTGAACGGCCCGGCTCTAGGGGAGGCGCGGGGGCGTCGGAGTGGCGGCAGCCAGACAGAGCAAAGGGCACCCCTCGGCGACTTCTTTTCAAGCAGGGCCTATCTGTGTGGGTCGGAGCCAGGCAGACGCCCGGAGCCTATTTCGGGCGGGCATCGACGCACGAGCGAAACGGCAGAGGCAGCGATCGGACCACATGACTCCCAAATCCCGACGGAGAGAAACTGGCCGACAGGCCGTCAGGAAAAATGAAAAGTCGATGCAGGAGATTATCTCATGACAGCGCCCACCAGATGTTTATGGGACTGGATATGCATAAAGTGTTCAATGAGCTTGGCCATCTCACGACAGAAGGAGGGCGGATAGGCAGCAGCCTGCGCAGCGAGGTGCACTCCGTCGGTGTGGCCGGTGAGGATCACGCGAGACCGCGAGCAGATCCCGCGTCGACCGGAGCACCTCCGCTGCAGCCGAGAGAGCTCGACGGCACCCCAGGCAGCCACAGTTGTCCGCTTGCGCCATGGGGCGCCGCCCTGGCAGCAGTCGAAGGTACACAGCTGGCAGGACGAATGCTGGAGCAGCCGCTGGAGCCGACGCGCCTTCCACATCAGCGAGCCGGCGGGGTTCCCAATGAACACAGGGATGCGCTGTTCCAGGCACAGCTCGATAACATTACAAGATAAGTGGAACGTTCTGTTGCCGATGCGGACCTTGGCGGCCTCGTGGGGCAGAAGGTCTGCCCGCCCCATCGGCCGCGCTCGGGTCCGCAGCGGCTGCCTCAAGGCCTGCGCCCACGCGGCGCCACAGGGCGCCAGCGACTCGGCCCGCCAGCCACCCCTTCAGGACAGAGCGGAACTCGCGGCCCAAGCGGCCCTCGACTGGCCCCCAGCTGAGGTCCAGGGCCAGCGCCGGGGCCCCGCGCCTCTTGAGCGCCTCGGTCAGGTGAGCAGATCTGGCGAAGAGCTCCAGCACGACCCGGCGCATTCGCTGCGAGCTGAGGGCCTGCCGCAAGCGCCGCTTCAGGTGCCGGCTGCACTGGCCGCCCTCGGCCAGGCCGATCTCCGCGGCTAGCCCGGAGGGCGGGCCGCGGGCAGCGCCGGCAGAGGCGGGAGTCGGCAATTCTCCCAACCCCCGCGCGCGGGGGTTGGCAATTCTCCCAAACCCCGCGTCGCCGCCGATCAGCGGCGGGACGCCCGCCGCTTCTGGCCCCGTCGCCTCGTCGCCGAGGGCGCCGGGCCGAGCGCCGGCATCACCGCTGCAGGCACCTGGCCGCACAGGTTCATCCCGCTGAAACCGCACTCGGGGAGGGCGCCGAAGTTCGACTCGACGAGAGCCCCGAATGCGAACACATCCGAGTTGACCCGCGCCATCTCGCCCAGCAGCGACCCCCCCTTGCCGTAGCGCCGCATCGACGACGCCACCGCCCACCGCCCTCGGCGCTGCACCTCGGCCGGGTTGCGGCGGCCCGCCAGGAGGTCGTCCGAGGCCCCCCCATGGCGGAGGCTGTAGAGGTGGGGCTTCAGCGACGAGAGCTTCGGCGCCTGGCAGGCCGCGCCGAACTGCAGGGCGAGGTCGAGCGAGAAGCCCCACAGACTGGCGCCTGGCGGAGTCGCGGGGCGCAGCGTCGCCAGGATCGGCCACAGCGGAGCCTGGTCGATCTTCGCGCTGTCGTCGCAGTGGCCGGTCTTCCCCGCCACCCCGCGCTCCAGCGGGTGCATCAGCAGAGCCCAGCAGGTGTAGCTCGCGCGGGCGCCGGCGGCACCAGGCTCTCGCGAGTCAGGCTCTGCGTCTCGGCCGGCCCCAGGTTGGCTGCGAACGCCAGCGTCGCCCAGCAGGCCATCCCCAGCTGCCCGCGGCTGATGAGCCAGCCCGCGATCGCGTACACCGCGGAGCGGGGCAGGGGCGCGCAGGCGGGTCTTGCCTGGCGCACGACGCCTCCACGCTGCCAGGGCCCTCGAGGCCCGGGGGAACACCGACACCGTCTGCTTCGAGAGGGACGGGGTGACGTGCGCAATGGCGGCCAGCGCCTGGCTTCCGATGTCGCACGCCGCCCCCATCAAGAAGTGGTCCGAGAAGTAGTTGGACAGCACCACGTCGAGCTCCTCGTGCGTCTTCCAGTCCTGGCGGTGCCGGCGGCACCACTGCGCAAAGTTGCCCAGCATCTGGAGGTGGCTCCGCTCCGTGTTCGAGCGAATGGCCAAGGCCCCCAGCGGCGTCAAGCCGGCGAGCAGCGGCCGCGAGCCTTTCGCCTGCAGAGCCAGCTTCCGCCGCTGTGCCGCGGCAGCCCCCGCGCTCGGCACGCGCGACTTCCGAGCCGCGCCGGCGCCCACGGAACCGCCATGACGACCGCCACGGCGAAAAGCAGGAGCGCCCGGCGCGGGCCCGAGCAGCGCGCGCCGCCCGCTGAACCAGCCACACCGTCCGCGGCTGACTGCGTCTGACGCGTTTCGCTCTGAGGCCACCCAGCCAACGTAGAGCCTCGAGCCGGTGGCAACTGACAGGGCGTAGACCCGGCCAAGGCAGCGACGAAGGCGTTTGCTTTTGGCCCGCCCCTTGACGACCCCAAGAGCGAGCGGCAGATTGTCGACTATGATCAACATCCTGGCGCCCAGGCTGCTTGAGTCCCGAAGTAGGTGGCGGTAGGCCAAGCAGAGGCCCTCGCCCTCCAAGAACAGGACGTTGGCCCCGCCAGAGACCTGGACGGCCGCTGAAGGCCGCCATGCCAGAGAGTCGGCGATGCCTGCAGGGGCCCCCTCGAACCTCATTGCGAAGCCCCCTTGGGTCCTCCTCGTTCTCGTCGGGCGCCTCGTTGAGCACCCCGCTGGCACCCAAGAAGGGTCCACGAAAGGCGCCTCGGAAGGGGTCCAGGAAGGGCCCCATGTAGTCGTCTGGGGTCTCGGCGGCCCCTGGTCGGCGTCGGCAGCTTGACAGCCGTTTTTGTAGGCGTCCATCTTTCCAGATGCAGATCCGCAGGCAAGCGAGCGCTCGCGAGCTGCCTGAGCGCCGGCAACCTTGAAGCGCCAGCGCTCGGAAAAAACGGGCGCAGCTGGCGACGGCCGCGGCGTCCATCCGCTGGCGGGCGACGCCGAGCCCTCCCGGCGCGGCGTCGCTGCACGCGATCGCGCGGCGCCAGCCGGCGGTCAGGTCCGCCTGCAGCACGGGGGGCAGGTTGCGGACCACGGTCAGCTCCCGGATGGCTGAGTCCCACAGGCGGCCCGGGCGCCCCGCGAACAGTGCGACGAAGGCGTAGCAGGCGCGCAGGGTCGCGAGCGCCTCGCGGCGGCGCATGCTCATTCACGCGACGTGGCCCAGGACGGCGCGCAGCGCGTAGCCAGTGACCCGCGCCGCCTCCGCAGCAGGCTGCCCAGCGCGGCGCGCAGCCGCCACGCGTTCTTGGCCGTGGCCGTGAGGGCCTTCCCGGCGTGCAGCTGCAGCCCCAAGCACTGCGCCTCGGCGGAGGCCTCGGCGATCTCGTGAACGACGAGACCGGCATCCTCGAAGCGCCTTACCAGGGTGTGCATCAGCTTGTCCGCCGCTGCGGCCGTCGTGCCAATGGCGACCACGTTGTCCACGTAAGCGCCGGCTGCGACGGGCCGGGGATGGCCCAAGCTCGATCCCGACCTGCCCGTCGACAATCACGCTCGACGGGTCCACGCCGCCTCTCAGCAGGCACGCGGCGGCGACGCCCCGGCACCGGCGCAGCGCCCAAGTGAAGCCCATCGGCAGCACCGGCACGCGGGCCGCAAGCATCACGCCCGGCCCAAAGGGCAAGTCGCTCAGCCCAGCCTCCATCAGGAAGGTCGAGTCGATGGCGGGCAGCGTGAAGTACTCCTCCATCCCGCGCGGCAGCTTCACGTGGTAGGAAGCGCACTCCAGGTCAGCCGTGGCCACGAGAGCCCCCGCGGCAGGAACCTCCACTGAGCTCCAGGCCGCAGCTGTAGGTAGTCTGGTCTTCGGAAGCGCTCTGAATAACAATGTGCGATACGAGTGTCAAAGATGATGCGCTGTGTCCCGTTATTCTTCGGGGACGCCGACTGTTCCCTTAGCCTCCGCAGCGACAGAGAAGTCAACCATCCCCATGCTGTGGAGCTTGCCCAAGAATTCTGCGTAGGTCCGAGGATCGCCGACCAGCCCCCCTCGGGCACGCTGCAGTCTTGAGCTCTTCTGCCCCCATCGGTGGTCTTCGCATTTGGCTCCGCCAATCCCGCAGGCGCGCCGCCTCCGAGAAGCCCGCGAGATGGACAAGTCCACCGGTGGCGAGCTCGACGACGGCCATGAGATCTGCTCTCGGTGATACGGGACTGACGGGTTGCAGGCGCCACCCCCATATGTGGCGACGCCCTGGAGAAGCTCGTCGAGGGCTCCGTCCTCACACTCACGCGCCTCGGCATACTGCTCGGACTGACGACCAAGCCGATGAAGAGCGGTGTCCAGGTTCTGCATGGCTACCCGCTGGCTCTTGTTAACGGGGTCACCGACAACAGTGGGGCAGCCATAAGGTGAATTCAGAGAAGAGATGGCAGCGTTCAGTCGACGCAGGTGGTGACCATGAATGGCTTGTCGTCGCTGCGAGCGGCGGCCGAGAGCAGGCCGGGCGCCCGCCCTGCCGCCGCCCACGAGAGGCACGGGGAACAAATCGCGCTGTCGCCCCGCCTCGGGCAGCCCGTGTCGAGCCGCCTGGCCGGCGGTATCATCTTGGCGGGCAGCCTGCCGGTCCCCCAGGCTGCCGAAATCCTCGTCGCCCATCTGTCTGCGGCGGCCGCGTCGCCGCGCCCGCCGCCCTTGTCCTTCTTCTTCTTCTTGCCGCGCCCCCGGCCAGCGCCGCCTGGATCACCCTCGGCGCCGGCTGCGAGCGCTCGCTCTTCGCGACCCTTTCGCCGCCCCTTGCTGATCGCGGCCTCCTTCTGGAGCTGCGCGGCGACGTGGTCTCGGAGAGCCAGGCAGACACAGATGTGCCCGCGGCCGTGCGTCATCCCGATCATCAGGTTGCGGTTCACGGCGAGGTCGCCCGCGCTCTCGAAACGGCGGCGGCAACGCTCGTTCTCGGTCTGGATCGACCTCGCGACGAGCTCCATCGATGCAAGGTTCGACCCGTGCAGCTGGTCATAGCAGAGGCCTATCTCGAGCAAACGGCACATCGCCTCATGATTCGCGACGCCTGGCTCCTCGTCATCGAAATGGCCGTCCGTGCGAAACTTCTGATGCCAGGCCAGCGGCGTGCCCGCGACCCTTTCGATGAAGAGCACGACCCAGACCAGAGTCCGAGGCCCGTCGATCGGCCAGTCGGCGAAGGGCACCTCCACCAGCAGCCGCGCCGCCTCCGAGAACGGCCGGTGCCGCTCCCCGCGGATGTCGAGCTGCACGGCCATGATCCGCAGGTCGCCCCCAGGAGCGCCGGCCGCGGCGCCCATCGGCGGTGGGCCTGCCGGCGCGGCCGCTGCAGGCGGGGCTGGCGCCGCGGCTGGCGGCGCTGCGGCGGCGGCCGCCGCGGGCGCTGCCAGCCCCGCCGCTGCTGGCACCAGAGCTCCGGCGCCAGGCGCTGCCACTGCGGCCGGCGCTGCGGCCATGAGGGCTCCTCCGGCCGGTGCCGCTCCACCGCCGACTCCGCCGCCCGCGAGGGCCGCGGCCAGGCCGGCGACGCCTGCTGCGGCGCCCGCGCCGCCAGCGCCTGCAGCGGCTCCGCCGTCGGCGACGCCTGCGCCCGGCGCGAGAACCCTCCCGCCGATGTTCGGCACGACGGCTGGCTGTAGGGGCAGCCCGAGCATCGCGATGACGTCCTGCTGTCCCTGCGCGATCGCGGCGGCGAGCGGGATCGCTCGGAAACAATAGGTCGCGTCGGCGCCGAGCGCCGCCGCCCCGCCGCCCGCGGCCCCGAGGTCGCACACCGCGCAATCCGCGATCTCGGCCCCCCCGATGACGATCTCCACGTAAGCGTTGCCGTCCGGAGTGAGGATCCCTGCCCCCCACGGGGGCGCGGCCGCGAGGCAGAGCACGAGCCTCTCGTGCCAGAGCCGACGACCGCCCACGTTGTACCGTACGAGGATGAAGTCGCCAGGCTGCACCCCCAGCTGGATCAGCGGGTGGACCGCCGCCATCACTGCGGGCTCGAAGCTAGCGTCTGCGCCCTCGCCGCTGCCGCCTGCTCCCGGGCCTCGTCGTCGATCGAGAGGACCGCCGCAGGCGTCGATGCGGCCGGCACCGCGACCCCCGCCACGCGCGGCCCGCAGAGCAGCTGCCCCGCGGCGCCCAGCACCAGGCCCGCGGTGAACACCGCCACGAGCACGAAGACGCTGAGCGAGGCCTCGGCCCACGACGCCTCCTTCGAGACGACTGGCGCCGCCCCTCCGCCACAGGTCACGGTCGGCTTGCACACGCAAGCCGGGCAGTCCGAGCGAGCCGCCCAGACTATGGCCGCGGTCCCAACCGACTGAAGGCTCTCGCCGAAAACGGAGCTGATCGCCTGCATCGACCTAGCACTTTGAGCCACAATGCCAGCGGCATGCGCTGACGAGTCAGTGCGGCCCCTCTCGCGTTTCGCCTACGCAAACTGTTGTTAAAACCACGCATATATGATGCTGTTGGTTGTGATGATGGCGATGGTGATGATGATGCTGGTGGTGGTGACGATGAACATGTAGTAGGGCAGGGCGGAGGAGGACAAGGAGGCGGAGGAGGAGCAGGAAGAGGAGAAGGAGCAGGAGGAGGATGAGGCGGAGGAGGGGGAGGAGTGAGTAGAAGAAAGAATGGGAGGAGGAGGCAGAAAAGGCGCAGCAGTACCACGAGGAGCAGTAGGATGAGCAGGAGGATGATGAGAAGGAGGAGCAGGAGGAGGAGACGCCGACCCATGTCCCAACGGGCCGCAGATGATGGGCCAGCGGAGCGGGGCCCCAGGGGCCAGCCGCACCCAGCAGGCGGGGGAGGCCTTCATGATCTTCTTGCCGACGTTCTGCGCCAGGTCCTCCCGAGGGCCCAGACATTCGACGATATGGTTTGCTCGATCCCATCGGTTGTCCTCGATTTCGGCCTCAATGAAGAAGTCTTTCATAACACCCCCCCCAGTACTGGGAAACTAGTTATTCTTTCCGCGGGCTTGCTGACGGATCGAGACCCCAGCGATACTGGGAACATGATTATTAACCCGCGGCCCCCCGAGTATAGTTCCAGGCGGTCTCAACAACCCGACCCTGGAAAGCGGAGCGGCCCAGGGGCCGCGGGAGGCGGCGTCGGGATGCTGAGATGAAGAGAGAGAGAGAGAGAGAGAGCAGCCGGGACTACCTGGGCCTTGGGCGGGCTATCTGCGCGCGGCCCGAAGCCTTACCACTGGGACCCGTTATAAAGCCCCAGGGCCATCAAACACAGATCCGGGTCGTAAAGCTGGTTCCACGGAAGGGATCGGAGGAGCGCGAGCGCGAGCGAGCGAGCGTCCAGGTGGGTCACTCGGACAGCGCTGAAGAGGGAAGATGGCCACAGCGGCGGCCGCAGGGCCCGATCAAACACCGAGCCCCGATCAAGGGAAATGGATGCACCGCCTTGGGCTCTTGAGAGGTTGCAAGGCCAGGGCGGAAGGGATCGGAGGATGTCTGGGGGGAGGTCGCCAGTGCTGCGACGGCGCGCAGCAACTGATCCGGCGAGGCCGATGGAAGGCGGCGTCGCGAGGCAAAGTTGTCTTCGGCCTCGTCTTCCTCCCTCGTCCGCAGTTTTCCCGGCTGCCCACCGGCGGCCCATTGGGATTTCTGGGGGAGCCTGCTGGCGGCCTCAGAAGTCATCTGGGGGGCCGAGGAGGATGTCGACCAGGAAGAAGACGACGAGGACGAGATCCCAGAGGGCGACGTCCGGGGTCCAGGATATGGCGCGACACGAGCTCGAGGCAGCAGGCTGCGAGAAGGCGCGCAGCAACATAAGCTACAATGTTGAGGAGGAGCATGAGTAGAAGAAGAAGAAGAAGAAAAATACTAAGAAGGAGAAGGAGAAGGAGAAGGAGAAGGAGAAGGAGAAGGAGAAGGAGAAGGAGAAGGAGAAGGAGAAGGAGAAGGAGAAAGAGGAGGAGAAGGAGGAGGAAGAAGAGGAGTTCGTGCGCGAAATTCCCGAGGGTGCGAAGGCTTGCACTACAGGCCAAAAGGCTTGCAAAGGGCCCGCGCTGCCTGCTGATTTGCGAGAGGGCTCGGGCGGGAACCCACCTCAATCAGAGCTCGCGTCGAAGCCACACCTAGTCGCCCTGAGTAGACATGGGGCAGGTGCAGCCTTCCATCGCCGCCGTCACTCGAGCTTCAACTCTCTGGAGGCTTGGCCTGTAGAATCCTGTAGAATCCACCTCCTTCCCCCTATCCTTCGCCTTCTCCTCGACTCGATTCGTGGCACACAAAGCTTCACCCTGCAACCACCCATCCTGCCCCGAGGCCCCCTCCAGGGGCCTCGGGGGGGACAAAGGTCGTCCTCCCCGATCCCCTAATATCACTCCCATCACCCTCCATATTTCCCAAGCTAATTCATGCCCCTCCGGCCCCTCAGGGCCGCGAAATGCTCGCAGGCGTTCTGGTCGACGCAGTAGTATACCCATCCATGCCACTGCTGTGGCGGATGTCTTTTCAGGCATACTGCGTTGGGGGGGGGGTCGTAGAGGAGGGTGGGTGGTCGTAGAGGTGGGTGGGAAGGGCATCGGGGCTTTGGGAGGGGGGGGAGAATGGCCAAGTCTCTGCTCGGGGACCCGGGCAGGGGTGGCCGGAGGCCATGCGCCCGCGGCGGAGGCGGGGGCCGCAAGCCAATGACGGGTGTCCTTTTCCTCCTCCTCCTCCTCCTCCTCCTCCTCCTCCTCCTCCTCCTCCTTCTCCTACTCTTCCTTCTCCTCCTTCATGTCGTCCTCCTCCTCATTTTCTTCCCCGCCTCCCCCCCTCCAAGATCCTGTCCCTTCTCGTCCCGCTGCTTCTGCTCATCCTCCTCCCTCACCCCCTCCGCCTCGTCCTCTTTCTCCCCGTCGCCGTCCTGAGCCGCATGGTTCGCCCACCTGTCCTCCTCCACCGCCGCATCAACCTCCGCATTTTTCTCTGACCTTTACCAGACCACCCCGACCGAACCCGAAGATCCCAAATTCGGGGTGGGGTGGGGGTTACGGGTTCCACATGGGTGTTCTCAATGTTCCCCGACGCCCCCTCCCTGGTGGTGGAGGGTAAAATTGGGGCCTTCGGGTTGGGCTGGGGTGGTTTGGTGGGTGGTGATCCTCCTCGCCCTCCGAGGGTCCTCCATGGTGAACTCCTTCTCCACCGTCATGATCGGCAGGAGCGACTCCTCGAGCGCCTGCGGACGTTGCGGTGGCTCTGGCGCCCGAGCGGGCTCCACGGCATCCCCGGGGGCGTTGCGGATCGGGGGGGGGGCGAATCGAGGTGCACCTGGCGGTGGCAAGACCCGGACGACGACGACGACGTCATGATCGGCAGCAGCGACTCCTCGAGCGCCTGCGGGCGGCACGCACACGGGGGGGGGGCGGGGGCGCGGGGGACGGTCCCCCGAAGAAGAGCGCGCGCGGCCTCCGGTCCTCGGCGCCGGAGGAAGGCCGCCCCCGGCCTCTGCATCACCCGGGTGACTCCAACCTAAGACCCATGGAGGCCCAACCGGAAAGAAAAAAAAAATGGGGCGCGCCGAAGAACCCAGGGGGTCCGGTTTCCGCGGAGGAAAGAAAAAAAACCTGGCGATGGGGTTCGAGCACGGGGGTTACCCCCCCCTCAAATTCCGGAAGAGGAATGAACTCCCAGCCGCGGGGGTGCCCGCGCGAGGGGTCCCACCCCCCCAAGCGCAACCAGAGGAAGAAAAGCGTGAGAGCCGAGACTGTAAGTGCAATGCAACAACACCTTAATCGCGGTTGCACTAGGGAATTGTACTAGCACTCGGAACTTGGATCAGAGAGTTGTTATAATACCACTTAAACCGGGGAATTGTACGGGGGAGTTGTGCTCGGGAGTTGTACCATGGAGTTGTACTAGTACTGGGGATTGGCGATAGGGCGTTGTTCTAGGGGGCACAATTTTACCAGCTGTAATATGATACCAGCTGCACTCGAATATTTGCACGGCAGGACAACGTGCTCTCTAGGAACAACTGCGCGATAGGACATGATAGTACCAGTTGTACTCAAGTGCGAGTTGTACGGTAGTCGGAGGGGTTCAGGGGTTCCAACAGCAACGCGCGCGGGGAAGAAGGAAAGAAATCCATGCGCCGCCAGGGGTCCCGGGTTTAACGGGTCGCCGCGAAGGTTGACCCCCCGCGGAAAGAAGAAAAGAAATCCGGCCGGGGGGTTGGGGGGTTGAGGGATGAGTCACGGGGGCGATGCCTCTGCGGGACAGCGTCGGGGGGGGGCCAGCTCGTCTTGGGGCCCTCTCGGGGCGGTTTCCGGGGCCGTCGGCGGGTGCTCCTGAGCTCTCGAGGCCTCTTGCGCTCTCCGGGAGCGCTCCCCCGGCGCCCTCCTGGGCCCCCAGGACAGCCAAGGTCCCCGGAGTGGAAGGCCGCCCCGACCTCTGCGGGGCGGCGATCTGGAATCGTCAACACATCGCCGGCAGAGCGGCGACAGGCCCCCGCGGGCGAGACAGCACGCTCCTCGACGGGGTGGGGCCCACGGGCCCCCATCGGCGATCGGTGGGCGACTGGGGGTCGATGCGTTCCCCCCACCCCAGGTCTATCCCCATGCAGTCTGCTTTCGGGCCACACTCCTGGCCTCCACTGCGACCCAGGCACTCTGGAATGCCCAAGACGAGGCGCAGCTGCGGGAGAGCATCCCGAAGCCGGAAAGCCGCAGAGATCCGTCGAAAACGCCAGAACACATCGAACCTCGAGCCTCTGAACACGCGGCCGCCCCCTGACCCCATAGTGCATATTCTTTTCGCTTTTGCGCAGCACCCGGGCGACGAAAACGCGACCTTGTGGAAAGGTGCTCCACGGACGAGCGACGGATGCAGCACGTCGCATGTGCACAACTGCTGGCCATCGCTCGGACGTCCATTCCCATTGTTTTGTTCGGTTTCGTGCGTGTGTGTGTGTGTGTTGTGTGTTGTGTGTTGTGTGTTGTGTGTTGTGTGTGTTGTGTGTTGTGTGTTGTGTGTTTGTGTGTTTGTGTGTTTGTGTTTGTGTGTTTGTGTGTTTGTGTGTTTGTGTGTGTGTGGTGTGTGTGTGTGTGGTGTGTGTGTGTGCGTGCGCGTGTGTATGCGTGTGTGTGTCGACAGTCGAGGGGCAGCGTCCGAATCACAAGTAAAACGAACACAGCCCTGCACAGAAGGCCACTAGGGCCTAGGGGCTCTCGAGGCTCTAGGAGTCAAGAGAGCAAGAGGCAGTCCCCAGACCGCCGAAAGCAAGGCAAAAGGGCCCACGCGAGCACAGAAGGCGACACGAGGGACCCCTGCGAGCGGCCCCGACCCTAGCCCAGGCGCTTCCCTGAGGGGTGGAGCCCAGCCGCAAGGTTGCCCCGTCGCCTCGCTCGTTCCCGCTCCGCAGGAGTCCTGCATAAATGCAGGGCAGGAACAGTGCCAGTGCAAGGCTGCGACAGGAGGCGACTTTGCTTCTGAGCAACCCCACCACACCTCCTGCAATACACATAGGGAGGACGAGTCAGGAGCTCATGCCCATTCTCGAAGACGGGTGAAAGACCAGCTCCTGACCCTCGATTCGCAGCCCGCGAAAGGTCCTCCTCACACCCTTCCCCCGCGCACGGCCCACCCCTATCCCCAGCGATAGCGGCGGCCGCGGCAGGCACGCGGGCGGCCTGGCCCCTCGGGGGAGGGGCCTCGGCAGCTGCAGCCGCCGCTCCCGCGGCCAGCGGCGGGGTGGCAGTGGCGGGGGGGGGGGAGTGCGCGCGCGCGCTCCGCGCTGCGCCTCGCCCCGCGCCCCCGCGGCTGGTCCTGCCACTACTATGGCCTCGCGCGAAACACCCCTCCCATCCCCCTCCGACGACGACTGGGGCGACCCACCCACCCCAGTTGAGGCTTGCCTCGCGGGGATCTGCTGGCCTCGCAGCTATCACCGCGCCTCGCGGCACCACAAACGACAGCAGCTGCTGTCAGCGCGGCAGCCACGGCACTAGAGGAAGGGGTCGGGGCAAGGCTGGTGACACCCTCGGCTTGCAGGAGGGCTTCAGCACGCTGCCGCTTCAACAGCGTGGGGCGACAAGGTCGACACTCAATCGCACGCCGAGTCTCCGTGGTGAACGCCGAGAGGTTACAATTCAGGCAACGCGCTCCTCTACGGCATTGTATGAGCTGGCGCGGGTTCAGGGCAACTCTCGGAGGCGCAGGGGGGGGCCTGGGGGCCCGAGGGTCAGGCTGGGTAGGGTTCCAAAACTCCGCCCCCAAAATCTGCGCGCCAGCCCAGGAAACGTACTAAGCGTTTGCGATGGCTTCTGAGAGCCGCACACCTAAGGTTTTGTGAAAACACGGGCTATGACTGACCTCATGCAACGCAACAGAAGCAAAGAAATCCGCCCACGCATTGCCAAGCCAAGCATGCGCCCCCACTCCCTTCTCCAGCACAGCCTCCAGCGACTTGTGAGAAGGGGTCCAGGCGAAGCTGGGAGGGGGCCTGGCCTGCCGCTCAACCACGCCTCGGAGAGCTCTCCAAATTTCAGCATGGCGAGCATGGCCCATAGCCTCGCGCTCACACAATCTCTGACCTTCCTGGACGAGGGAAAGATGGTCAGACACAATTCGCACTACCTTCGGAGAGGTTTTGACGGCTCGCAGAGCTGCATACCTCGCCGCTCGGGGCACCGACTGAATCCCTGGCAGGCTCCCAAAACGGGCCTTGGAAGGGCGGCCTGAAGGGTCCAGCTGCACCACCGCCCACGCACACCTAGCCACCTCCGAAAACTCAAGACCCTGGCCAGCCTCATCCGTGTACACTGTTCCAGCCCATGGGATGGCGGGGTCCCCCCACCCAAACCATTGCTCGGGAGTTCTGTCGGGCCTCTCAGAGCTAGGCGGGAGCAGCGGCAACGCGTAAGCGTAGGCAACGTTATCAAACTCAGGAGGGCCGAGGGTGTCCATGGCCGCCGTACGCAGTCTCTCACGCGTCTTAAGCAGGCGCTTGCTCTCTGGGGAATCCTGAAGCTCGGGGTCAGTGTTGGCTTTCACAGTGGGAAGCTCAAGCAACTTCGGACAAGCATACCATATTTGGCCAAGCGTCTCTCGAGGTGCGCCACAGGCAAGGCAGTCAGGCTCTTTGACAAATCCGAACCTTCGTTTGTTCTCACGCGGCCACACGGCGCCTGTCCACAGGCACTGCAGGGCGCCGAGGTCCGCAGACCGCCGCACCGCTCTCGATCCTGCCACGCATGCACGTAGACCTTTGAGCCAAACCTGCTCGTCCTGGAGCTCTGGGATGTGCTGCTGGATCTTCCTGAGCTGCCAGCGGTGGATCCCTTGCTCCAAAAGGTCACGAAAAATCCCTCGGCGCGACTTGGAGGAGCGAGAAGAATGTGTTGGAATCGGTGACGATCTCATGGGCTGGCTTCATGGACCATCCAATTCTTCGGAGCGACATCCAGACTGCCGCAAGAGGCCCCTTGACCTTGGCACAACTCTCCGCTCGGGGCATCTGAACGTGCATGCACTGCCAGGTCACCTGCAGCCCGTGCAACGGTACTCTGGCCTCCCATATCCACGTGGCGAAGAGGAACAGCACTTCGGTCGTGGCCTTGAAATCGGGTCGTACTTCGCATTCGGCTGCATCAGCAGCCCCATGGTGAGCGACGCTCCTGGCTTGACACCTGCAAGGATACCAGCTAAAGTTCGAACGGGGCGAAGGATGTGTTCGGCGACTCAAACAACAGCAGCACCATGCAGCACCGCAGGCGTCAAGCCTGCTGCCTGGATCCTGACCATGCGGCGGCAACCCACGGCTCTCTTCAGTATGTATAGCGTCCGTACTCGTCGAGAAAGTCCAGCGTATCTGGCGGCCTCTTGACATCGTCGAGGTCGTCCTGAAGAGACCTCGTGCCCAAGATTGCGCATCCACTTCTTGGGTTGGATACCCCGTCGTTTCGCCACCTGACTCACAACCTTCGTCGCGAGCGCACCTGAAGCCACAAGACCAAGCTTCTTGATCTGCACGGGGAGCTTCAAGTCTTCGAGGGCCCTCATGACCACGTCTGCGGCCTCGGCCACCTCAACAGCACAGTTTCTCGGCAAACCTGCCCAACGTAGTGAGAGATCATCCACAAGCTGTCGCGACGATACCGTCGGGCACAGGGCTGACAGCCTTCTCATTGAACGATACATGAGAACTTCCAAAATCGTGGTAGCATGCGAACAGCCTGCAACAATACCTTGGTGCGACGTGAACAAGGAAGACTCACTCCCATGCGCTCTGAGCGTCCTGGGCTGGCTGTAGCATTGAATTAACATCCACGTTGATCTGTGCGAATATCCCACCACTGCGGCTTCACGAAGAAGGATTTGTGGCGACACCAACTCAAAGCACTTCCACAAATCGATCATGAGTGTCACCGTCTTGAGGCTGAGCGCCTCTGCGATCTCAGTGTCCAGACTGAGGGATAACGCTGGCGCTGACGAGCTCCGACCTTGCCCTGTGCCCCAAGAATGTGAGCTGCGCTGCGATGCTGTCCATGCTGCTGAGATGGGCCTTCTCATTCTGCTCCATATTCCGATGATCGAATTGAGCAGTCCAATAAGGCGGGTGCCCCCATCAGGCTTGGGCAGGCGGACCAGGAGCGTGACTAGCCTCTGAGGTGGCCAGCCCAGCTTGTCCTCGCAAGCTGTGAACATGAGTGACAAGGCTAACACAGCTGGGTCGGACAAATGCATGAGCTGTCGAGGGTGTAGGTCTGTCTGGCCAACAGCAGACCTCTCAGGGAACGTCATGAACACCTTTCTTAGTTCCTCAACAGCGGGTGGCTCCAGCAAGGGCCAACACTGCGCATCGGGCGGCAGCTCAGGCTCACTTAGTCCATGATGCTGCCAGATCGTTGTCCACTGCTGGAGCTCCCGATCCGCAAGTAGATGGGGCTGCCCCGTGTCATGAGTGGGAGGTGCTTCAACTGGGCTGCGCTCCTTCGTAAACCGATGCGCTCGCCCCGCGCCACCGTCGAAACTGCTCTTGGCCCAGTCCAGCCAGGCCTGGGTGCATTGCGCCTCAGCAGTGGCCGTACGCACACTGCTTTCACTAATGATGCGCTGTGCTTGCCTATGGAACTCGGGGTCACCAAAGTGGTATATGCCAGCCTGGAAGAAAGCCTGTGCCTCCAAATCGAGCTGCCGAAGTAGGTGCTGCTGCTTCTGGAACCTACGCTGGTAGATCGCCGCCTCATGCATGAGCCGCCCGATGATGCGGATGTGCTGCTTGAGCTTGGCTTCTGTGGGGTTGTCGTTCACCTCAGCGATCCTGTTCGCGACGGCGGTCTGGACTGACATGAGGTGCTGGGCCCACCTGGCTGCTACTGCCCACGCCGTCGTAGTTCGCCCAAGCCTCGCCCGTCGCCGAGCAGGATCCCACGCCACAGCCTTGTCACGGAGCTCAGGCGCACCAGCTCTGCCTAGGTAGCCTTTGCGCCTGATGCCGGCCAGGTCATGACAGTTGGCCAGCTCCTCTTCGATGCCAGCAAGCAGCATATCCCAGGCCTGGGTGAAGTCCTCTAGTGCGTTGGCACCTTCCAGGCAGGCAAAGAAGGGGTCCCAGTCGATGGGGAACCTCGCACATCCAGGCGCCGCAACCTTGGGGAATCCCCTTGGTTGCTTGAGCTCCCGCTTCTTGAGCTGGAGCCTGTCTCTGGGCAGGTACAGCATCACTGGTTGGCGCGGCCATTGTGCAGCGTCACTCTGCACCTCTACCTTGAACGGCACATCATCCACTAGCGAGCTGTGCAAGATGAAGAAATCAATGAGGGTACCTGGCGTTGCTTGCAAGCATGTGGGGTGATCAGGGGTGCAGCACCGCCCTTGGAACATGTGAAGCCAGTCATGCTCAAGCAGTTCCAATGGTGACATATTGAAACCACGTGCGATCAGCCAAGGGTAGCCTGCAGCGGCCACTCGACGCACGTATTTGCATGCTTCCCACACCAGGGCTAAGTTCCTCGGGGTGCGACCTTCTCCTGTGCACAGGTAGATCGGGACCATGACGATGCCGCCGCGTTGTCCTGCATGGACGAGGCCCGCTCCAATACGGCCTGCATAGATCACGCCATGCCCCAGGAAGGGGGCCTGGGTGACCTGGATGCACGAACGAGCGAGCACGGCGAGACCACCCTCAGATCCACCCTCAGCGGTTGGGGTAGCATCGATCCACTGGGCTTTCCATCCAACGTCGAGCGCGTCGCCTTGTACTTCATGCATCTTGGGCCCATGAGCGTGCACCTCTTGAGCTAAGACAACGTCAGCCGTGCAAGTGGCAAGGTACTTGGTGAGTGAGCCGTAGGAGTTGGCATTTACGGTGATCACTTGCAGCCCTCGACGATTTGCCTCCACCTTGGGCGCGTCAGATCGATCCGCAAGCACTGCTGCACGTCGTTCACCACCTGCTGCAGGTGCCAGTGGCGTTGGCAACACCTCTGGCTCCTCGTGCAACACCTGGTCGCACAGCTGCCTGTCTTGATCCTCAAAAGGGTCGACGTCGCCATCCACGTTGTGGGGCCCTCCACCAGTCACTGAGCCGTCTCCAGCGATTCCATCTGTAGCACCTCCATGTGCGAGGGCAACGGCCACCACTCCACGGTGGGCCTCGCTCGGGCTTACAGGGGGGGCGGTGGGGCGAACACCGCAGCACCTCACCAGGCCGCCCAGCGCTCCTTCGCGTGCGAGGGTCTCGGCCACCCCACCGCGGCGGGCCTCGCCCGGACTTACAGGGAGGGCGACGGGGCGAGCGTCGCTGCCCCTCTCCAGGCCGCCAGGGGGAAACGCATGTGCGAGGGCATCGGCCACCCCACCGCCGTGGGCCTCGCTCGGACTGAGGGCGACGGGGCGAGCGTCGCAGCGCCCCACCAGGCCGCCAAGTGCAGCACCATGTGCGAGGGCATCGGCCGCCCCACCGCGGTGGGCCTCGCATACAGTAGGCCCTTCCCCCTGCGCATACGGGGGCGGCTCCCAGCGCTCGGTTGACACCTGTGAGAGTGACAACTCACCGTGGCCATCACGATCTGCGCGGGCACTTGAGCGGAGGCGCTCTCGCCTGCATGTCAGGCCTGGCGCGACTTGCACAGGGGCAGGTAGATGGCAAGAGGTGTTCGGCACGATAACTGCTTCCGTAACACTGAGCTGGCCCTCAGCAGGCTTCGATTCTGGCGATTCTGGATGTGTCATCATCATGACGACGACCAGATCACTGCAACTTGAGGCGCTTAACCTCCTGCCAAGGAGGGCGCGGTCTGCATGCGCTTGACAGCAGCAAAGCTCGTCATCATCGTCAGAGTCACCTGCCAGCATCTCCATGCCGCACACCTTGAGGTACTCCCGCAGTTCCTCTGCCGTTGCTGTGTTGATCGCCTCGTCAACCGGGGCCTTGGCTGCTGTAGCACACTGCTGGGCTGCCTGATCGGTGCCAGCATCCACTGCAGTCTTCCGAGCTCCACGCTCTTGCTGCCCCTGCACAGCTGGCGTGCGCTTGGCCTCCTGGATATTGGCGCCCTCAGCCTTGATCTCTTGAACCACACCCTGCACCTTCTCATGAAGTCCAGTTGCCAAGCCCATCTGCTCCAGGACTTGGGCCATCTTCGTGAGACTCCACCGATCATCAGCAGCACCACCAGTGGCAGGAGGCTCGGGCGGGGGAGCAAGCGCGGCAGCGGCACTGCAGAGCTTGGTGCGCTCCGCCTGAAGCTCGCTGAGGGTGTCACGCGAGGCTTGAAGCTGCTTCTCACGATCTTCAAGCTCGTTGGAGTTCAGCGATCTCCTGACGCCTCGCATCTTGTGAGGACTGCCAGCGCTGCAACTGAGACTCAAGCTTAGCGATGCGCTGTCCAATCTCCTTGAGCTTGATCTCATCTGGTTTGGCCTGGAAGATGGTGCCACGGAGCGCCTCTCGCTCAGCCCTGTAACCTTGAAGGACCAGGTCGACTTCGGGCGTTGCAGGGCGGACTTGAGCAAGCGCTTGGATGAGGCCATCAAGCTCCGCAGCTCGCTTCTTGGACTCCGATGCCACCTCGACTTCCAGGGCGCCTGCATCGACATCCTGTGCCAACGGCTGAGCACGCGCCTGCTTGAGCTCCGCAGTGAGTCCTGCCACGCGCTTCTCCATTGCGGGCAGTTGTTTGGCCATGGCCCCAGGCTGTTGGCTCTTAGTGCGGCTGGTCAAGTTTGTCGAAGGCTGCTTCGGCGTTGGCTTGGCCAGGAAAGCTGCACTCTTGGAGACTGAGCAGTTGTGACAGGCCAGCTTATCCGGGTAATTGACGAATGGTTTACCATCACGTCCCGCACAGAATCGGCAGCACCACTTGGAGCGCTGCTGGTCACGACGAACCGAAGGCCAGGGCACCATCGCACTTCTGTTACTGCAACGAACTGAGTGAGGGCGCCACCCTGCGCAGTAGCCCAAAAGAAGACGGTGGCCAGGGCGGCCCTGAGAACAGAAATTGTTCGAGAGTTTGGCTCCAAGCGCGACCCCTCGCGCTCGAAACGCCCTCTCGGACTCGCGGTCGTCGGGGGGCGCATTGCCTTGAGCCAAAATGGCTACGGATGTGTGTGTGTGTGTGTGTGCGTGCGTGCGTGTGTGCGTGTGTGCGTGTGTTTTCGCATGATGATCCAGGGTGCTCCTCAATGATCCCCACGGAGAAAAAGTGCACGCGTCCGAAGAATACCGAGACCGCACCGCGTCCTCTCTCGACCTCATCCGGGCGGAGCGGAGCGCTCGCACCGCTGGCGGGCGCGAGCGCGATTGCAGGGCCCACGGGCCGCGCCAGACTCCAGGAACTGTCCGCGCCAGAGCGGTTGGGTACCTCCTCCTCCTCCCTCCTCCTCCTCCTCCTCCCCCCTCCTCCTCCTCCCCCTCCTCCTCCTCTTCCTCCTCATCCTCATCCCCCCTCCTCCTCCCCCTCCTCCTCCTCCTCCTCCCCTCACCCTCCCCTCCCCCCCCTCATCCCCTCCCCCTCCCCCTCATCATCCCCCATCCTCCTCCTTCCCCCTCCTCTTCCTCCTCCTCCTCCTCCCCTCCTCCTCCCATCCCCTCCTCCCAGCGCCCCCTCCTCCGCCTCCTCCTCCTCCTCCCCCTCCCTCCTCCTCCGCCTCCTCCTCCTCTTCCCCCCCCCCCCCCCCCCTCCTCCTCCTGGAAAAGGGAGAAAGGAGACTGGAACCGCCGAGATTCGGCGGCGATCGGGCGCAAGCAGGCGGCCCCAGGCGCTGGAAACCCGCGGCAAGGCCATGCGAGGCGCGCGCAGTGCCTGCCGTCGACGGACGGGGCAGCTCATCCAACAGCCATTATTAAAAATCTGAAATTTGAAATTTCATTTGTCCTGCAACCCCTCTAAGAGGGCTCGCAGCAAATCCCGCAAGCCCTCTTAACGGGGTTGCAGGTGCTCTGCAACCCCTCTAAGAGGGGTTGCAGAATTATAGATTTAGCGAAAGAGACGGCGAAACGGGGAGAGAGGGAGTGAGGGAGCGAGGGAGGGAGGGAGGGAGGGAGGGAGGGAGGGAGGGAGAGGGAGAGAGAGAGAGAGAGAGAGAGAGAGAGAGAGAGAGAGAGAGAGAGAGAGAGAGAGAGAGAGAGAGACGGACAAGTAGGCGGACCAGGGTCCGTCCGCGAGGCGCACTGCGGTGCGACAACTCGCTAAACACTATTTGCGGCGGTGCAGCCTTTAGATACGAGGGCGGGCAACAAAAAAAAACCTCCCCCGGCGCAGTGCGACAGACGCTACAGACGGCGGACAGACGGTGAAGATCTCACCTGTCAGACCGCGTGAAGAAAGAGGCCCCAACAAGAAAGGCGACGTGCTGACACGTGGCTAGGCGGCTTGGCAGACCGCCAGTTAGGCGCTTGGCCGCAAGGCGGCGCGCAGTGACGGGGCACCCCCCGCCCCCACGCCCTGACCCCGTGGACGCGGAGCCACGCGTACACACGGGCAGGCAGAAAGGAGGAGATTAGTGCGGGGCACCAGGTGGAGCGCCGCGGCACGATGACAGCATAGCTTGGATGGTGAGTGACGGCACGGCACCAACGGGCGAGGGCGTAAGCAGCTCGGCGAAGGCTCGCCCGGCGCTGTGGAGGCGCTGGAGTAGAGGGCCTTGACGGGCTTGAGCGGCGGCAAGGTCCGCGGCGAGAGCAGCACACCTCTGCTGGAGAGCGGCCATAGCCTGAGACAGATCGGTTTCGCGGTCGGTGGGGGGAGGTTGCTCAGTGCCAGCGGCTGAGGGCCTCGCGACAGGGGTGTGGTCCTCGGTGCGCCTGGCCAGGTGGTGGACTAGCGTGGTACGGCACCCCGTATGCTGACGTACGTCACCCTTGAAAGGTGACTGAAGGGGAGCACGCGGCCCCAGGGCTGGAGCCGCTAGGGTCAAGCCCCGAGAGGTCGGAAGAGCTGCGTCCTCTCGCTCAGCAACGATGGAAGCGTGGGCGGGGTGCGAGGGCCTGCCTGGTTCAGTGCCCTGCGGGGGGGCTGAAGCCGCCCCCGCGGGCTGCCGCTGGTGGGGGGGCGGAATGGTTTGCGCGGTGGGGCCAATCCTGCTGCCGTACGAGGACTCTGAGGCCAGCCGCGTAGTAGGGTGGCGCCTCAATAGGGCGGCATAGTCGGCAGTGTAGGATGTCGGCGGTGCGTCGTCAATGCCACTTAGTCCGCGGGGGTCACCCTGGTCGTCGTCGGCGTCTTGGCGGTGACCGCTATCGACATATGGGAGCGATGTCGCTCTCGGAGACGGAGTCGCGGTAGGCGTCGAGAGGTTGCCCGACGGGGCAGGGTTGTCGCTGGCTGGGCCGTCGTCCAAGACGTCCAATCCCCCACCGAAGCTGAACGGGTCGTCCTCCTGTTCGTCAGCGTCTTGGGGGTGAGCGGCGTCGTCATGTGGGTGCGGTGCCGCACTCGGTGGCGGCATCGAGGGCTCCGTGCGGATGCCCGACGGGGCAAGGTTGGCGCTGGCTGGCCCGTCGCCTAGGAAGTCAAGTCCCCCGCCAAAGCCGAACGGGTCGTCCTCCTGTTCGTCGAATATCGCCCGTTGGGCCTCGGCCCAGAGCTCGTCCGGGTTCTGTGGGATGTCTGGTCCAGCCGCGGGTGGTGCCTGGTCCGACAGCAGGGGGTGTGGTTCCATTTTGTTGAGTTCCGCAGCTGTAAACCCAGCCCTGCGGTGTGGGAGCGGGAGTGTGCGGTGTCTGCGCTCGTAGATGGCGACAGCGACCCCGTGAAGCACGGTCGCTTGGCGATGTCGTGTTTTGGCAGCTTCGACAATGTCGTCTGGAAGGTTGTGAGTGCGTGCCGCCGTTGTGGCGAGGGCGTCAGCCTGACGATTGAACTCCTCCGCAATGGGCCCGATGAGTCCGAGGTCGATGCCCCTGTCTCCCAGGTGGCTGGCGATTTTCTCGGCGCGGAACATGTTTGGCTTGGCCATAACACATCGGTGGATCTTTTCCCAGAGGTCCACATGCGTGCCCTGCGGCGCTGGATGTCCGTCGATGATGCTTTGGAACCCATCGACCACTGCCTGGTTGTCGACGAAAACGTGCACGGGTCGTTCGGCACATGCCGTAAGGTGGACGATGGCGAGGGTCTCCGCCACCTGGGCGTTCTGCGTTAGGCCGTGGACGCGTGCACTGTAGTTCATGCGATGGTCGATGCCGTAGTAGACGCCGTAACCCGCTCGTGCTAGCAAAGGGATGGCTTGGTTGGTACATGCACCGTCTGTGGCAGCGTAGACCCATGTCCAACCAGTGTCGTGGTCGAGGTAGGTGGTGTAGGTGTCCTGGGCTGAAGCCGCAGGATCTCCCTCAGGGGGGGGCCGCGGCATGGGCTGCGGCAGCGGGTCCCTCGCGAGGTCAGCCTGCAGGTCAAGGAGGGCTGGGTCTTCGTCGAAGAGCCCGCAGTGTCTTGTGTGCGGCGGGAGACGGGCCCACTGGTCGTCACTGATGAGGATGGTGAGAGGGAGTCTTTCTCGGGCCCAGCACTTGCAGTCACGAACAGTGTGCTCCTGAGTTTCCTCTTCCTCGTCGCAGTATCGGCAGATGGGGCTGGGGTCGGCAGACGTGTTTGATCGGGATCGTCGCTGTTGGGTGTGGTCTCCGCCCGACAGGTAGTTCAGGAGGAGCGCCAGCTGCCAGGCCGTGCATTTGGCTGCTCCTTTGGTTCGGGCGAGCCACGTGCTGGCGAAGAGGTCGAGGCCTTGTTTGACAGAGGCAAGGTATCCAAGGTCGTGTCGCCGTGGCTTGATCCTCCGCAGGAAGGCTCTGCGTTGTGAGGCCCGCAGCATGTGAAGGAAAGCGTTTTGGGGTAAATTCAGCCAGCTGATCTGGCAGCCCCAGTCGTCGTACATGATGCCAAATGTGGGCCAGGTCCATCGGAGCTGCTGGAGCGACTGGACGAGTCGTCCGACGGGTCCTCCACCACACAGGGTCTGGACGTGGTGTTGAAGGTCTCTGGCGAACCCGCAGAGTGTAACGTCGCGGTTAACCTGTCGCCGCAGGCACAGGAATGCTTCACGCTGCGTGATGGCGTCGATCTCCAGGGCGTGTCCTGGGACGCACACGGCCATGAGAGTCCAGAACTCGACCCACTTGTTCCCCTTGGGGCGGATAGCCGCCTTGAGGGCGTGGTTGTAGGCAGTTTTGGCAGGGCCCGATGGTGCTTGAATGTCGGTGCCCGTGGTGCAGACACTGGCCGCAAGGGAACGGGCGTGCCGCGCCTTGATGAGCATCGGTGATGGGAGCTTGCCAATGCGCGGCAGACGAATAGTCGCCCTCCGAACACGGGCATCTGCGGTGGCCGTGAGGTTAAGCGCGGCTGGAGCCGGCGCTGCCTCGGCGTTGATGTAACTCCCGACGAGCTTGAAGGAATCGACCACACGTAGGGGCCGCTCCGCCAGAGTGAGCTGGGTGACGGCGGCGTGAAGTTCGTCGGTGAGCGCCCACCCTGCCACTTTACCAGGGTGAATGCGTTGACCTGAGAATCGATCAAACTTGGCGGTTTCGTCAAGAGATTTCTGCAGCTCAGACGCGGCGTGGGTGGTGGAGTTGCTGTCGTCAACAAAGGTAGTGCTGAGCGATCGAGGAACGTATCGATGCTGCCTCTTAGTCCACACGCACATGAGCAGCTTGATGTCGTCCAGGGACCACGAACTTCCCTGGAGGTGACCGTTAGTCCTGGCCAAGTCCTTAGAGTACGCTCCGTTCATGCGGATGTAGCGTTTGTGGTGGTTGTAGAAGTTACGGCGGACAGTAACGATGTCTTGAGGGCACCCCGCGTGGAGTGCAAGGTTAAGGCAGATGTCCGTGATGAGGTAATCGAAGCACTTCTGTCGGTCTAGGGCAGCTCCAGCTAAGGGGAGGAGCAAAGCCCTGGCGTGCTCGATGCGCAGGGCGAGAGAGGTGCTGACATCCCCAATGGTAGCTTTGGGAACAGCGCCGAAACTCGTGGCGTGGGTCCATCCTTTCCGCCAGTCCGTGAGGCTACGGTAGGCTGGCGCTTCCCACGCGTACATCCAAACGGAGAGAACCGAGAGGAGTCGTTGGTCCGTCGGAAGTTCCCCTCGGCCTTTTCTGAGGCACGGGTTTGGCACGTGAAGGAGGGGTTCTGGGATGTTGCCAGTGCGTTGCATAGCACGTAAGACGCTGGCGAAGAGGCGAAGGATGTCGTCGGGTAACTCCTTGGCCTCCTTAGTTGTCCAGCCGTCGAGTCCCCCCGCGCGGCACGGTGGACGGTTGCGAATGAAGTGGATGAGTTGGTCGTCGGTGAGGTGGAAAGGGACTGCTGGTGATGGCGTAGGCAGCTCTTGTCGGTACTCGTCATAAAAGTCTGCCCACGTCGGCATGGCTTCGGCATCATGACCAGCACGAGCGCGGTACCTGCCCAAGATGGGCTCCCAGGTGTCGACCATGAGCTTAAGCATGTCTTTGGTATTGGCCACAATGGCGTTGGCGGGAAGGGCGTCGGGAACCTGGGCAGGTGGTGGGTCACAAGTGTGGCCTTCGTCGTTGTCCGTGTCCAGCGAACTACCGTCGCTGGGGCTGAAGCCGCCAGCGTCGGTGTCAGCATCACTGTCGTCCGTGCAAACTTGGTCAGGGTTGAAGGCGGTGGTGTCGCAGTGGAGTTGCGTATCGTCGGGAGTGGTGGGCGTGCGGAGGTACGCCGTGGGCGAGCAGTCAGCAGCCCGTGCGTATATGGCCGCCTTTCGCCCGCTTGGCTCGCGGACACCCTCAGCCCAAATCTTGATGCGTTCAGCTTTGGCTCGGTTTGCACGTCGCGCCAGCTCTGAGTCAAGGTTTTGGATCAGACGGTCCAGGTGCTCTCCGTGTGGTGCTGGCTCGTCGGGGTTCCAGGCCTCAGGAAAGGCCAGGAGGACCGTGGGGCGCAGCTTGTGGCAGAGAAGGCGGGCCGCGGTCCACGTGCAGTCGATGCGCTGCGCCAGGTAGGCGGGATGGCACGGCAGTCGATATGGTGGTGCTGTCCGATGAAGCGAAGCTCACAAAGTTGCCGATGGAGCTTGCGAAGGCGGTTCATGTGAATCGTGGAAGCTCCGTAGGTGGGAAAGGCGCGGGGGACAGCGGGTCGCTCCTCGAACGTGGGTGTGAGCCCGTGCATGGTAGGGGCCTTCTTTTTTGGGTGGTCTGGCGGTGGAGGTGGCAGGTCGCGCAGCCGGGTGAGATGGTACTCATGGCTGGCCTCGTTTGCCAGGGCGAACATGCGTTCCACATCGTCGCGTGTGTCGGCCTGCACCATGCGGTCCTGGTATCGCCCTGCGATAAGGGTCCCTAATGCCTGAAGTTCGTGGCCCTCATGAGCTCCATCGTTGAGAGGGTAAGGCGTGGGGGCAAGAAGGCGTCGGGCCGTATGGTCGAGGCGGCTGAGGTCGAGCGTGACCTGTAGGCCAACGTGGGACTTCGCTGGCAAGTCACGCAGATAGCAGAAGTCGGTGACAAGGGATCGCGCCGCTTGGTTGGCGATGATGTAATCGATGCGCGAAGTGCGGGGGCACTTGGTGACACGGTCCCAGTCAGGGATATTGCCATATGTGTGCATGGTGTGGTCAGGTGTGCCTTCAGCGACGTTAAACCATCCGTGTTGCATCATGTGCAGCAGGTGAGGATTGTCATCGATGTTCGTGTTGGCGTCCATGCAAATGAAATACGGGGCTGTGCCGACCCTCGCGGCGGCGCAGTCGGCTAGCCGAAACAAGTCGGTGCTGTCTCCTCCAGCGACCCCATAGAGGCTCGCTATGTAGATCCCAGCGGGCCCGTGGTTGTTTCTTCGCCGCCTGCGGCGGTGCTGGGTGCAGAGCGGGAGGAAGGCCTCGTGCCATCTTTTCTTGGCCTTGAGTGTGGCGATACAGGACGCAGTATCGTCGACGGTGGAGTCGACGATGGCGTCCTTGGAGAGGATGGCGACCCCTCCCGATGCGCCAGTGTTGCCCTGGACTGTGTGGTCTGTGCCGCCGTGGGCAGCTTTGCGCTGGGCTCGCGCCAGATCCAGGTCAGGTCCCAGACTGGCATGATATCCCCCGTGGTGTGGGTTGGCAGCGTTGGTAACGATGGCTTGTTTGGTAGGCTTGGCATGTCGGGTCTCCTGCAGTGCTATGACTGCGGCGTTGTGGTCGACACCTAGAGCGGTGATAGTTGGCCAATTTGCTGGGAGACTCGTGATGTTGAGGCTGACGAGATTGATGGAGCGACCTGGCCCGTCTCCATCAGTGGAGCTGGGGTTGGCCCGTCCCGCACGGTGGAGGGCCACCTGGCCCTTATCCAGGTAGGAGGCTTGGCCACAGTAGGCGCTCATGGCGTCCCTGCAGATTGGCTTGAACGGGGCTGAAGCCGCCGTCAGGCCGTACGTATAGGCGGGGCATGGTCGACACTGCGCCAGGGGGGGGTCATAAACGTCGGCAAAACTGCATCGAAAAATCCTCCTCACTCCTGTACCGTGGGGGGCGAGGGGAGGAGAGGTGAGACGGCAGCAGAGGGAGGGGGAGGCGACTCCTCGATCCGTCCTGCCGAACACAAGAGCAAAAGCAGACCATCGGCGGCAGCTCGACGCGGCGGCGGCGCAACGCGCGCGCATATACTGCGCACGCGACACCGCTGGTCCGTCCTGCAGTGGCGCGCCCGCCCCGTCAGTGCCGTGATGAGCAGCATCAGGTGGAACAGCTCGAGCAGCGCGGTCAGTGGCCTGGCGCTGGGCCTCGTCCATGCCCGCTGCCGTGAGGCAAGCGTTGCGGACAGGACTGACTCCACGCGGGGCCGCCGCTGCCGCGGCAGCGGCTGAGGTGGCGAGGGCGCCGCCACGACTCTGTGGAGAGAGCGGTGAGCCGCCGCCGAAACCCGCCGCGAGGTCCTTGACGCGGTACTTGTTCTTGAACGGGTCGAAGGTCGGCGCCTCGTCGATGGGGGTGACCACGCGGGTGGGCGGCGGCAGCTCCTGGTCCGTGGACGGCGTCGGAGAGAGGTCCACCTGGCCAGGTTCGATGGCGCTGGCACCAAAGCGTGGCACCGCCTCGGGGGCTTGGCGATCAGCCTGAGTCTCGCGGGGCGGCGAGCTCGTGGAGCTCCCAGGGGCCTTGCGTGAGCTGTGGCGACTGCAGGACCTGCTGCGCGGGACGCGCCCGCCCGTATGGCGGTCGCGTGGCGAGGTCGCCTGGGCGTTAGCGCGCGCAGAGTCCGCCCTGCTCGGGGGGCGGATCGGCGCTGCGCTGGGTGTTGGACTGGGCTGGCGGGGGCCGCCTGCGCCGCCCGCCGCCGAGGCAGCAGCCTGGTTAGGGTCGACAGCATCAGAGCGGGGGCTGATGTGGTGGGCACTTCCGTCGCTGTGCCGCGGGGAGGCGCTGTGGTGCGCCTGGGTGTACGTGAGGACGAGCGGGACGAGCGGCTGCCTCTCTCGCACAGGTGGGGCAGGTTTTGCCTGGGCAGGGCGCAGCGATGCGGCCACGTTTGGCGGGGGCGTGTGTTGGCGCGGTTGCCAAGCGCGCACGTTCGCATCGCGCCATCCTTCAGGGCGCCCTGTCCTGCCACGGCTTGGTGCAGCCCCCTGGGCTGAAGCCGCAGGGGTTAGCACTGCGGGTTGGTTGCTGGGTGTGCTGTCATGGCGGCCTGGGTAGTGGCCCCAGGCACGCGTGGACCCTGGCACGGGCGAGGTGGCCCGTGGGGGGGACTGCACGAGTGCCCGCGAGTGACCGATGGCCGCTGGATGCACCCTGGCGTGGGGGGCATGGCCGTAGCTGGAGGCAGCTGCTCCAACCGCCGCGGGCCTGGCGCCAATGGGGCCACGGTGATAGGCGGCACCCCCGCCGTACACCGTGTTGCCGCCTGTCGGGACACGCGCGGGGGAGCGGTTGCGTGGAGTGCTCGGCTGACCTGCGTCGCGTTGGTCGCGCTGCTGAATGCGCTGCTGGTGCTGTTGGTAGCGCTGCTGGTCGGCTCTCGAGAGCGGGCGGGTGTCGGGGAGGACAGTGGGCACGACGGGCCGCCGCCAGCCCTGGTAGACGTGCTCGAAGGCGTGGTCTGGGTAAGTCTCCCCGACGGGTGAATATCGCCGCACATGCTCCATGTAGTCAATGTTCTGCGGCTCGGGGAGCGCCGTGATGTTTACGGCGCGCTGGTGCGCTGGTCCATAGAGACAGAAACTACCACGGTTGCTGCGATCGTGATTCAGCTCGGCTTCGGTCGTGGCTCGGCTCACCATGGCGTCGCAGAGGCGCATGTCGTAGTCGAGAGCTTGAGGCCCAGGGCCGCCCTCGGCGTCCCAGTACAGTACCACATCCCGCCAGCGGGTGCGGGTAGTGTGGATGCGCTCGGCGATGCACTCGCAGACGGTCCTGACTGTGACACGATCCCTGTGCATGTTGGTGATGGTTAGGGAATAAGGTCGGCGGACCGTTTTGTTGAAGGTGAAGTCCTCCTTGAGGGCCTGGTGGGGGCCGAAGAGCACGTAGCCTTCCCTCCACAGCGGTTGGTCGGGGGACGGGTCTTCAGGCATCCCCGTTCCTGTGAACCCAGGTGGCCGCCGCGTGCCGTCGGGCAATCCCTGCCTGGGGACCCGCCGCGGCCTCGGTGGAAGGTACCATTGACCCTGGTAACCAGCTTGGCCTGGTTGTGGAGGCTCCCCCCCGGGGCCTGAAGGCGCTCGGGGGGGCTCCTTGAGGTCGTGGTGGGCTGGCGCGTTGCCAAATTGGCGGGCAAGGATGTGCGGCGGCATCCCTGTGGCACGGACGTCGAGCAGGCTGTGTGGACTGGGCGGGTGAGGGCACCTGCTGGAGAGGCAGCATGTGTCAGAGTCCCTGTTGTCGGTGCTGAATGCACACGTCCAGCTGTTGCAAGAGTAGTCCGTGGACCAGTCCATAGGTGCACGTAGTCCGCTGAGGGCGCAGTCTGGGCACGTTGGTTGGCCCGAGGTGCCGAGCTGCGTGTTGCGGCGGGCCGCACAGTACTGGCAGCATTGAAATCGGCACTGTAGGCATGACCAGCGTCCTGGTAGGGGCGGGAGCGCTTGCTCGTTTGTGCCTGGGTCGTCAGGGTGGGGTCGAGGTCGATCCCACAAGGGCCAGACGTCGGCAAACCAGGACTGGCCTGTAGTGCGGACGACCTCGGCGGGGAGGCGAGCGTCATCGGCGTGGCGCTCTATCCACTGGGGCCCCATGTCCGCTGGTACCATGACCGTGCGCCACGCGTCATCCGCCTTGACGTGGACTTGGGTCGGTGCCCAGAGCTTGGTAGTGGTATCGCCATGGTCGTGGTGGAGGATGACCCAGCCGTCACGACCCACCACCTCAGGGTCGATAACGCGATGGCCCATGACGGTCGTCCCCCACGGTAAGTAGGCGCCGTCGTGGTGATCGCCAGGGTCAAGCCAGACCTCGATGCCAGGGGCATTGACACGGGCCCGCACATCACGGACGTGGAAGGCGAGAACGTGGTAGGCGGTCGGCTCCACTTCCGTCACGATGTGCTCCCACGTCTCGATGTCGCTGTAGTCCGAGGTGGAGTTTTCGCCTCTCTGCCGTGACGCACGGGAGGCGGATCGCCGTGGGCGGGCGTGGCCTCGGACGAGGGCCGCGGCTGCCCTGATGAGGGACGGCATACGGCGGTTGTCGTCTCCTGGTGTCGTCGATGAGCGGTCTGGACTGTGTGCCAGGGCGGCACCTGACTGGTAGGTGCGCGGTGGACCAGGCTCGGCCCCAGGGCTGGAGCCGCTGGGGCGCGACTCACGTGCTTCGGGGTGCCCCCGCACGGGGACGGCTTGCAAGCCAGTGTACACAAGGTCGATCAGTGGCTGCGGGTCCAGCTGGAGCTTGCGCAGCGAGACGCGTGGCCGGGGCTGGTTGGGGTCGGCCCTGGTGACTGCTTCAGTGTCGTAATGCTGTTTGGCCCATGCTCGCGCTGCCTCTGGCGAGTATAGTGCCTGCGGCGGTGGCCACGCTGCCGCGGTGCCCAGCCTGCGCCAAGTGCTAGCTTCCTGGTCGTGGGCTTCAGCGGCCTCACGGAGATCTGGATGATCGTAGCCAGCGATGTGGAGGGCGTGCGCACAGTCGCCCATGCCAAATACTTGTGGCAAGGCACGGCACCTGGAGGCAGCTTCCGCGGGGGCACACCAGTCCATGCGGATGAGGAGGCCCAGGACCCGAGGGTAGATGAGGCGCGCTCCGTGGGCCTCCCCTTTCACGAAGTTGTGCCAGTTTTCACCGCTCGGTGGTTGGGTGGCCTCGCACATCCAGAGCGCGATGGGTCCCCACGCGAGGGTGTCGTCTTCGAGGCTGTAGGGCGGGTGGGGCGGCACTGCGTACCACGCGGCCAGCGAAGGGTGCACACTCACGTACGTGCGGCCAACGTTGGTGCCAGTTCGACCCTTCGTTTCACGGCGGGGGCCTGGCAAGAGGTGCCCTCCGCTGGCGGCGAGACGGGCCGCAAGGTCGCCACGGGTCCCATGCCAGAAGACAGTGGGCGCGTCGGTGGTGGGTTTGCGGAGGTCCCACGTGAGGTAGGGGAAAATCGTCTCGCCTGAGTTTCCGCCCGAGTCTTCGAGCACCCAAGTGAGGCGGTTCGGGGGCCTCTGCATGATGTCAGTCCACGGCCCCAGCGCTTGGAGTGTTAGATCATGGGTGAATCGAGGATGGTCGTGAAGTCGCAGAGCGTCTTTGATGTCCTCTGTAGACACGCCACTGTTACCAAGCGCAAAGCCGTTTTGGTACAGGGCGTTGAGGATGCTCGTCGGCGGCACGGGCACCGCTGGGTCGCGCTGGATAGTGTTGCGTAAGTTGCGCGTCGGTGGCTTGAGGGCTAGATGGGGCGTACCAGGGCCTAAAGGCGCCTGGGGCCTGGCGGGTGATGCATAGCGTGCTCGCCGACGTGGTGGTTGGGTGTCCGTGTCGGAAGAGGAACCACGAGCATCTGCATGTCGGAAGATGGACCACGGCCTGTCGCGGGTGCGCTCACGTGGTTCCCTTGCCTCGGCGTCGCTGGCGTGGGCTGTGGCGTCTTCGTGAGTCGGTGGGTTACCATAGACCGCGCCGCTCTTGGAACCGTATCGCAGAGACGGGCTGGTCGATCGTGGTGTGACGGACGAGGCTCGCGATACGGCGGCAGTGACTTCAACGATGGCGGCGGTGGTGGCGGTGGTGACATCGGCGACTGCGGCGGCAACTGCTGCGGCGTAGTGTTCCTGTAGCAGCGGATGTCGGAGTGAGTGCACGTGCTGGTCCTCGTGTTCTTCGGCAAGCGTGCGTGGCATTGTGTATGTGGCCTCATCGCGCGGCCTCCTGATCGGTTGGCAACAGCGGAGGCACCACTGGGCCGTGGATGAGTCCAGGGCACGCGCACAGATGCGGGCTCCTACGTGTCCGACGGCTCCTTGAGCGAGGAGTTTGGCGCCGACAAGAAGAAGACCGCACACCACTCCGCCAGTGGCGATAGCTCCGAGTTTGCCGCTGGCCCATTTCAGGACACCCCCGAGGCCGACCCCGACTGCGCTGGCTCCACCCGAGACAATATCTCTGAGTTTGGCGCTGGCCCACATGAGAGTACCCCACAATGCGGACGTGACGTTGCATGCCGTTGTGCGTCGGGGTGTGGTGGGCACAGATGGGCCTGGTGCCGCCGCTTGACGTCGTCGTCGTTGTCGGTAGCTGGGGCCTCGGCTCGGTGTCGGCAGGTACCCATCGATCTGGTCCTTATACGGCATTGCTATCACGATGGCGTACATGGCTACAAAGAGGCAAATGAGGCAGCCACAGTGTCGTGATACCGCTGCGCTGTGCTGGGCGTCGTAGGTGCCGCTGGCTTCTGGGTTCGCGTCGTCGATGGGGTCGTTATCGATGTCGGCCTGCCTGTGGTCGATAAAGCTGAGATTGGAGTCAGTCCCGTTAACACGGCAGACAGGAGTGCGGGGCGTGGTGCTGCCACCTGCGGTCTGGAGATGTCCAGGTCCAGCCAGTGCTGCAGCGGGGCTGAAGCCGCCACTGCGCGGGCTGGCTTGAGCTGGCGATGCAGTAGCATGGCTTGTCGCGTCGGCGACAGTGGCGCCTTCAGCGTCGTTGAGCTGTGCGCAGGGGTCGGTCTGGGCCGAGTCGTTGGGCGGACTGCTGTGCGACGGGGTGTGCCCTGAGTGGGGTTCGCTGTCACGGTCATGCTGGGCCGTGTCGCCTGGTGGTGTCATGCCGTCACGATCCTGGGTTTCCATGTCGTCCTGACTATCGTCCGACGCGTGGAACGAGCCCAGGGATATGTTGCTGATATCGTCCAACGCGTGGAACGAGTCCTGGGGTATGTTGCTGATATCGCTGGCCGCGATGTGCTGGAGCAGCCATGATATGGGGTCGTCTGCGACCTGCTCGCCTGTGGCGTGCTGGGCGAGGCCAGCTGGCGGTGGTGGGTTTAGCGGTTCCATCGGTGCCGCGGCGAGCTCCGCCTCGACAAGCGGCTGCATGTCTGTCGGGTGGTGCAGGATCGCATCCGCGAGGTACGCCAGGGCGTCTTGGTCAGGTGGAGGGAGGCCTCTTGGTAGTAAGGCGTGGGCCCGTGAGAGGTATGACGGCAAGGGTGCCGTGAAAGCCTCAGGGCCGACGAGCTGAGCACGAGCGCCCTGGTATTCGAGAAGGAGGCCGAAGTAGCGGGTGGAGTGCTCGCGGCTGCCCTGGATACGAGTGAGCTTGCGGTTGGTGCGCTGTCTGTCAGGGCCCGCTCTATGCCAGATGTCCTCACACATGTCGATCGCGGTGCGCTGGCGCAGGGCGTCGTTTTTCTCCTCGGAGTCCTCCTGGAAAAAGTGGTCGTACTGTGGCAGATGGAGCGTCGCCAGGATGTACGGGACGCAGTCCTCGAGCCATGCCCAGAACACGTCCTGGTGGTCCTCACCTGGTGCCCACGCCGCAGCGCACGGTATGAGCCGGGCTCGGATCATCATCAGGTGCCAGAAAGCGGGGTCCTCCTCGGGTTCGCCTCTGGCGCACAGGGGGGTAATGAGACCCGTGGGACTATAGCGGGGCACGACAGCGGGGCTGAAGCCGCCACTGTGTGCATGGCCTTGGTCAGCGGCCCCGTCGAGGGTGTGCTGCACGACGGTCGAGGCCACGCTGAGGGTGGACTGCGATGCATGTGTCGTAGTTGACGAGGGCGTACATACACTCGCGATGGCGCCCAACGGTCCCTTGCCGCACGGACCCGCGGCGGCGGTGCTGTTCACGATCGGGTCCAAAATGGTGCAATGATCGTACTTGTAGATGCTGCTGTCATCGTAAAGGAAAACGTGCTGGGGCGCACCGCCTGAAGACGGGTGTGCTCCAGCTAGCAAAGGGAGGGCCATGCTGCAGGCAAGGCGCCGCATGATGGCGAGGCCAGGCAGGCGGCGCGAGCGATGAGCCAAAAGCTGCATGTCGGCACACGTCCTCGAATACCCCTGAATGCTCATGTACATTGCAACAATCACGCCCCCTGCAAGACTGCGGGTGTCCCTACACCAGATAGCTTGCGCGTGCTGCTGCCAAAACAGACATGAGGTGACAAGAAGGAGATACAACGCGAAGAGGGAAGAGATGCCTCTGGAGGCGCTTCCTCGGAGGGCTGAGGCAGGCTCTCTGAGGCACCTTCAATAGGGTTCCTGGGTGGCCCGACCCTTGTCTTTGCCTTTGTCCGCCCCTGGGGGCCCCGTCCCTGGGGTGACCTGGCCTGGCTGGTCGATCCACCCGCAGACAGCCACGGGATCAGCGGCCGCTGCAGCTTCCTCCTTCTTAGTTGCCAAAGTGGCCACTTGTGGCAGGTGGATGGTGCCCCCCGTGAGGTGCCCGAGGAGGGCCTGGATGTCGCCGCGCAGTGCAGCAGCTTCGGCGGTTGCCGTCTGTTGCTGGGTGGCGACGGTGGCAAGCCCCCGTTCCAACCCCGAGACGTGCTCCGTGAGTGTGGCCTGGGAGGAGAGAACGCCCGCAAGCTGGACCTGCATGTTATCCACCGTGTTGGCTAGCAGCTCGTGCTGTTGTTCCATGTGCTGGATGCGGGTCGTGGCAGCATCTGGCGGTTGAGAGGCCGATGCGAAGCGCTCACCGAAGGTGTTAAGTTCGTGGGAGGCCTCGCTGTATTCATCGCCTGATGAGAGGATCTCGACGTCCTCGGCGTCGCCTGGTACTTCGGCGGCTGTGGCAGCGTCGCCTTCGGAGTGGCCCCCGCCTTCTGCCGCCACCGTGCCATGCCGGGAGTCATGACCACCTGCTCCTGGGGCGGCCGTTTGTTCAGCGGCTCCGTCCGTGCCGCGCGGGGGTGCAGAGGAGCTGCGGCCTGGGGCGCAGTGTGACCTTGCGTGCGGCGGGCGTCACGTTTCCCACTGGAGGATCGGTGGCGCTTGGCTAAAGGCTCCTCCTTGGGGATCAGGAGCGGTGCGACGCCTTTGCCTTTGGGCGCGGCAGTCATGAGGTCGTGGAGGATAGGGGCTCTGGGCCGCTTTGGTGAGGAGTGTGCCGGTGGCGGGGCTAAAGCCGCCACCACGAGCTGGCGGCGTCACAGGCTCTGTAATGGTGGTAGGCGTGACGATGGTGACGTTGTCCCGCTTCGGCACCACCTCAGCCAACGGGGCCTCGGTGATGCTCCACGGGATGGGGCACCCCGCAACTTGTACCGTGTATGTGAGTGGGGGCCGATGGGCACGCACTAAGGCAAACTGGGCCGCAGTGGCTGGGTCCCAGGCGGTGTGGTAGACCTCACAGTCCCATTTGACGGACGGGCCCGTGAGAGTCTTGGCGAGCTGGGTCAGCGTGGCGTGGCGTGCCGCAATGCCAGTGATGCGGTAGCGCGTCTTGGCGAGGGAAGCCTCGCAGCCGCGGATGCTGACGGCCGCAGCCCTGGCGGCGTCTGACCCCCGTGGAACACGGATCCCCAGTAAGCCTGACTTGCCGTGCCTGACGACTCCCAGGGCCTTAAACTCCACCGACTTCTGGAACGCATCTGCCATCGTGATGGGATGGTCCTCAGGGAACCACACGGTCTGATACTTGTCAGCGGTGGGCTCGTCAGCACCTACGTTGCTGAGGTCGTAGGTAGCGCCGAGTTGCCCTGATCCCGCCAAGACCTTGTCGACCGCTTGGAGACTGACGCCGAAGGTGGCAGCCAGGGACCTCTTTCCGACGCCCGATCCAAACCTGCCTAGGCTTTTGCAGGGTTCGAGGATGGTGACGGCTTTAAAGTTGCCGTGGAAGAGGGCCTTGAAGGTGTCCTGGAGCTGACTATCGAGCTCCTGGCGGCGAGCGTCTTTCTTGGACTCCCTGTGCTTTTGGTTTTGGCGCGCCTTGTCCTGTGGAGCGGAGTCCCCTCGAAAAGGGCCCTTGGTGCGTGGACCACCGTTCACGGGGGCACCTCCCGAGAACTGGTCCTCGAAGGCCTGATGCATGGAGGGGACTGCGGCGATGGCCTCGGTTTCATGTATGGTCGCCCGAATCCAGCATACGTGGTCGGCAGGGTCGATGGTGGCGACGGCTACTTTTTCCGTGCAGGCGACCTCCTTGGTGCCCAGCTGGTACACGGTCACGGGGACGTGCGTGTGGACCACTTTGGGCGCCTTGGGGTGACGCTTCAGGACGGGGACGGCGAGCTCGGTACCGACGTAGTTGTCGTTTTTGGGGCCCATGACAGCAATCGCGAGCTGGCCCGTGGTTCGCTTGCCCTGCTCGAGGTGGTGTTGGAGCAGCCGCTCACCGCTCTCGTAGTCGTGGAGGCTGATACTGGGCTTGCACGTCTTGCCGTCGTCGGGGGATGTGGGTTCGGCGAGGACGGGAACCTTCCAGAAGGCCGGGTCCAAGGCGATGAATTGGGTGTCCGCAGTCTGAAGACGCGCGGAACCCGCTGGTGGGTGTGATGTGTCGCCGCCAATGCGCTTAGGCTTGCTGCGCTGGTGATGGTCGAGCGTGTAGCTGATCTGGTTGGTGGCACACATGCGGATCAGGGCGCTGCCGAGCTTCTTCGTGTTGGACTTGTGCATGTCATACGTTGCCTGGAGCTCGTCCGCGTTCAGTTCGGCAAGCCCGTTGTATGCGGCCGTGGGGCGGTCAGACCCCGCTTGCTTGAACGCTGCGATGCAGTCCTGCTTGCGTTGGAGGAGAGATCCTTCAGCCGCAGGACGGGAACTCGGAGGCTGCTTGGAAGAGCGACGGCGGTCCGGCTTCTTGGGGGCCATTGCTGCGGGCGCTCTGGTGAGGAGAGGTGACGCGAATCAGTAGGGTCCTGCGGGGGCCCCTCCGGTCTCGCGAGGCCTGGGAGTCTGGCTCCGAGGCGGGGCGCTTCGCGTCGCGGCTGCGGTCTGAGTGCTGGGCACTCTCGAGCCGAGACTAAAGAGAGAGAGAGAGAGAGAGAGAGAGAGAGAGAGAGAGAGAGAGAGAGAGAGAGAGAGAGAGAGAGAGAGAGAGAGAGAGGGAGGAGAGAGAGA